>JAHLSL010013742.1:458581-642729 GCA_025920805.1 Petroica traversi | reverse complement strand
GAAAACAATGAAACCTCTCCTTCCTCTGAAGAGATGGTAGATTCAGAGTCCGTCTGAGTCCGGTTCAGTTCTCCAGTGGGGGGACGATTGCCGGGCCCGGCTGTAGCAGTCGGCGAGGGTGGGGGAGGGGCCCCCCGGGCGTTCCCTGGTGTCCTGGGCTCACGCGATGCCAGCCAGTCCCAAGAAGAGGAAAAAAAAAGAAAAAAAGAGATAACGCTGTCTGCTGGAATGCAGCCTCTCCGCTCTCTTGACCTTGGTTCGTAGTAATCTGCGGGACGGGGGGCGATGATCCCGGGCAGCTCCGAGTTCCGGCCGCGCTGGAGCCACGCGCTCCCTCCTCTGCTCTTCTTTTCCTGCTTCCTGCTGCCGCTCCGCCTCTTCCTCCACCTTCACTTTCACTGTCTTCCTTAGACCAACTTAAAGCTGCAGAACTTAATGTCCAGCATAAGCCAGGGGACGATTGGGGATACAAACAGGCCATATGGCTAACCCAGGACAACTCTAAAGAGAAAGAAAGTTTTGACTTCTACTAGTGATTCTAAACAAGAAAAAGATGAAGTGAAAGTTGAAAAGTTTAAAATTGAGTTAGGCAGAATTTTGAAACAAAAAAGATCATATTCAGCTGGACCAATAGAAATATAAAATTATAGGCATATATAACATTATATATATGTACATGTAAAAACACACATCTGTAGCTATGCACTTGTTTTAGGAATTCCTCTACACATCCCATGGTTTCCAAAGAGAAGATTGTGTTCTCCCAAAGCTAAATTAACACCTGAGTCACTCTCCTAAATTATCTAGTTAAATTCTTAATACACAGTATAAAAATTTAACAGTAAATAAAAATTATTTCACATAATTTTCCTTTTGTAGATATTTTCTGGTAGTTGTTTTTTTCCCCAAGGTCAACAATCTTTATACAAAAACAAATATTCAATGATATAAAATACCTTTTTTATTTCTATATGAACAATGTGTTCAAAGACTTGAGTCCAAGTCTCTACTTTGGAATGGAAAATTTATTAACTACTAATGCTAATCTATAGAAAAAGAAAATTGTATATTTATGTAAACATATATGTGTCTATGTACCCATATATATACCTAAACATTATTAAATATTATATATACACACATAAAATACAGATGCATATATAGAAATATAGGTATATAAGGATGCTTATGCACACATAAATATATGTTTATATAGAAATAGATGTACATAAATATAGCTCTCAATCTCTCTCTCTATATATCTGTTTATGTATTTTTGTATCCAGCTATGTATGAATGAATCTATTTATCTATCTATCTATCTATCTATCTATCTATCTATCTATCTATTTCCTAGGATGCTATAGGTGATAGAGAGCAGGGCAAGGCAGATGAAGATGCATTCCTTACAAAAGGGAAGAACCGACCTTCAAACTTTTATGCCTGGGGGACTTCCTTGGAGCTCAGTCCTTGTATGATATGTGCAGAATGCACCTTTATTGAAGTTTCTATTGAAATTTCCTTCTACTATCTATAATTTTGATGTGCACCATTGTAAGTGGGTGATTTTATTCCAATTTTGTTTATGGTTTCAAATTTTCTCATCAGATTTTTTGTAAAACTGCCTTGACTCTTTATGTTCTAACATCTCTCATGAAGTCCTGATATTTGTATTCCACCTTTTTCCTCCTCACTGAAGTGAATAATTGTTCTTTAGTCTACTGAATCACAGTTCTAGTTTCAGTTGAATGCCACCTGTAAACGTTTAGAAAATATAATTACTCATTCCAAGTAGACACAATAACGATATGGTTCTCTGCTTCAGGGAAAGAAAAAGAAAAGGGCAGCTTAAAAGTGGTTCATTCCATGTTTCATCGCATAATGGTCTAGTTTTCTGTTCAGTGTTGACAACATAACTACCTGTTAGAACAGGAAATATTTTTCCTCATTGGAAAGACCAATCTTTTCTATTACTTAATTAACTCTTACTACTTTCTGAGAAATAAGATCATTTGAGTTGCCCTGTAGGAGGAAAAATTTGAGGCTGTGATTAATGACAGACATGAAGTATCAAGTGAAGCTTTAGCAAATTTGCAGGTAACACCAAGCTGAGTGGTGTACTTGACACACCTGAAGGATGAGATTGCCTCCAGAAGGACCTGTAAAAGCTCTACAAGTGTGTCCATGGGAATCTCATGAGGTTTTACAAGATCAAATGCAGGGTGCTGCACCTGGGTTGGGGCAAACCCCACTACACAGACCAAGGGCAAACCTGGGGAGAAGGACTTGGGGACATTGGTGGATGAGAGGCTGGACATGACCCAGCCATGGGCACTTCCAGCCCAGAAATCCAAACATGTCCCGGGCTGCATCCAAAGCAGCGTGGGCAGCAAGGGAGGGAGGGGATTCTGTCCCTCTGCTCTGCTCTGGTCAGACCCACCCCCTGGAGCCCTGCATCCAGCTCTGGGAAGGACATGGGCCTGTTAGAGAGCGTCCAGAGGAGGTCACCAAGATGATTAGAGGGATGGAGCACCTCTCCAGTGAGGCTATTCTATAACACTGTGATCATCTGATTACATTCATATCAAAAGGCAATTTTAATTTTTCCTTTGATTCATGTATCCCTTCAGCCTAAGGGACTAATTAGAAGCATTAAGACGGCTCTAAAGAAAGACATTGTAAGAATTTATTCCTGTTAAGAAAGCCAGTATAACTTTTACATGTGAGAAAAGAACAAAAAAAGGAATGAAAACATCCATCACTTAGACAAAACTATGACATAATCTATTATCGTAAAGACACCATGAAAACTGATGATTAGTTTGAATGAAGGACTGTAGGTGATGAATAGCTGAGTAAAGCAAGAGGTTTGAGTCTTCATACCAAACCATGGAAGAAAATTATCCTGGTGATACAATCTATATTTACACAAAGCACTATGAGAGATTTCTTGCTTAATGCTGAAAAACTAAGCTTACATGTCAAAAATATCATGAGGAAATTAATATTGTGTAATTTTCTCTTAAATGGTTCATCTTCTATTTGTGTGTATTTTTCTATTGTAATTTTTATGTGTTTCTGTTCACATAAACCACAAATCCTTACACAGTTTGCTAGATGCAGTTCTCATCAATATGCTGAACAAGTTACTCTGCATGCTTATTCTTATTGCACTTTTTCATATGACCTTTACTTGCTAGAGATTGTATCCTTCATCCTCTTTTTTTTTCTTTTGAAAGATGTTGGCTTCTTATAGACTCCTCTCTGTGCTGACTCTGCTACTTAATACTGAATGTATTTTAGTAACAGTGTTTGTTTAGATGGATTTTCCATTCATGGAGCTCAACTTTTCAACTACTAAAAGTGCAATGTTGCAATAGTGCCCCAAATAAATTTCACCAAGCTAAAAAATATAGACAAAGCTCTTCAATTTCCATTAAACTGTGATATTATTGTGATGTGTGCAGTCTGCTGCCTTAGTATAGGGTTCGCTACTACTACAATAACAGAAAGTGTAATTTAGTAACCTTTATGTAATGTGAAAATATTATGATGAAATAAAGTCATCACAATGTTACTGGAATTACAATGAATTTTACATTGAATATCTGAAGTTGGTAAGGTTATTGACCTTGGTCTCTTAAAATTTTTCATGGCGGTGATTTTTATGGGGTGATACAAACTTCTGGGGTGAGCAAGTTGATTTTGTTCATTTTTGAAAGTCAGTTTTGAAATCCTAAATCTTAATTAACTATATGTCTGAATTTTCTCTGTTAAAGCAGAAAAGGGAATGGCTTTGGGGAAACAAGGCAGAGGACTTATGGTAATTCATATATCAGTCGAGTACAAGAAGTGCTTTACCCACATTTTTTTTAAAATTACTTGCCAGTTAGAAAACAGACAGGTAAGTGTACCTTTGGTCCACCAAATCAATTTCTCAAGCAGATTTTCACCAGTGATCTGGATGACAATTCCAAAAAATAATAAAGGTAATCTCAAGTGTTTTCTGTAAATTTTGTATTCTATGCAAGTAATTTTTGATCTATAAAAAGCTATAGAAATACTTTAATCTCTGAGTTCAAAACTGAAGCAGCCAGAAGGAATAGTTGTATATATAATTTCTTTCACCTGGAAACAGAATATTTCCTTGCTTTTGACTGAATATATGCAAAAATATTTCGGCTGGCCTGTTTACACTTGATATTGTACTAAATTATGTTTGACTAGCTAATTTCAGCCTGTAGACTAGTATTCTGAAGATTATATAGACCTGCAGCTATTGATTGCTGATAAAGTATAGGGTATGCAGCTGTCAAATCCTTATTTCACACTTCAGGATATACTGAACTTTTTGTTTAGTCTATTTCTATGCAACTAAAAATACTCTTCAATTAAAGGCTTGTTATGAAGGTTATTCTGTTCACTTTAAGCATTTAAATATACAACAGACACTTAAGGATGGCTGCTGCTGATGTTGAAAATTATTTTATCCAAAAATATGTAATGAAAAAGATCAGATATAAAGATAAAAAATAGTCCATCCTTTCTCCCCAGTGAAAATAAAAACAAGAGGGAAAATAAATATGAAGAATCCCTTAGTTTAATAAATATATGTTAAAAGAAAATAAACTTTGCTTTTCTCAAACTCTTATTTTAGTAATGTTCTTGTACTTTTGGTTTTAGTAATTATTATTGCAGTGAAAGTAACCAGTATAAAGGCTCTCCATTTAACCTCTTTCCACTGTTTGATGCTGCTTTGGGAAAATGTAGGTTGTTTTTTTAAAAGTGTAAAAATTACTCAAGTAATTTTGTTGGTTTCTCTATTCTTATACTCTTCATTCATTCATTACTAATTTTCTCATTTATTTTTTGACTTTTTTTAGGTGGAAATTCCTGTAGATTTTCTTATCATAGAAAGCTTAGGTGATTATTAGGTATATAAAATAACCAGAGGTCAATATCCTATAGCATGAAAAGAAGCAGAACTGAAGGGTTGAAGATTTTTCTGCTGGAGACTTTTCTTCCACATTTATCTTCTAAAGAATGCAGAATAGTAAGAAAGGATTTCACCTCAGTGGCTTCCGCTTACCAAGATGTGGTGGGCTGAACCCACGTGGCAGCTAATCCTTCAACCAGTCACTCATTCACTCCCCCACAGTGGGATGCAGAGAGAGAATTAGAATGGTGAAAGTGGGAAAAACTCATGAGTTGAGGTGAAGACAGCTTAATAAGTGAAGAAAGAGAAGAGGTGCGGAAGAACTGAAAGGTGGTGACAATCAGTCACCACCTGCCACCACCAGAATGATGCCCAGCCAGTCTGCAAGAAATGATTAGTTTGGAAAATCTGCCTCCAGTTTTATTGCTGCCACTAAGAGTTATGGAGTATCTCTTTGTTTCTTTCAGGTCAGCTGTCTCAATCTCTTGTCCATTCCTGACCTTCCTGCTGGGGGCAGCTTGAGATACAGAGAACGCCTTGAGCCGTGCAGGCAGCGCTGCTCAGCAACTGCTAAAATTTTGATGTGGTTATAAGCACTGCTTAGGTCACATGTGAGCTGCTCTGAAAAAAATAACTCCATCTCAGCAGGGCTCCGTACATCATCACATGGGGATAGTACAAGTGGTGAATAAGGATGAACTTCTGAGTGTGTTTGTGTGTGTGCACGCGCAACTGTAAACATGTGTGATTACAATTTGTTCTTAGTCCTAAATCTGCAATTAAAATTTAAACATTTTAAGTTGAAAGTAGGGCTGCAGTTAGAATAGGATAGAAACAGAAGAAAATAATGTCATGTGACAAAAACATCCTTGCTGCAACTGGAAAAAATTATACTTGACTTTTTAAGAATCATGTTAGATAGTAATGAGCTTCCCACAAGAATAGACAGAGTTGTGTTGGGAGTAATGTGGTAGGGTGAAAATGAAACTATTTTAATAAGTCTGGATTGGGTGCTAGGTCCTTCTGTGAGGACATAGAAGATTATGTTGGGCTAGAGATACATTCTCAAACAAATGTTCCTACAAGATCCTAATACTCCACTATCCAGGGTGAACATGCGTAACCAGAATGAATTTCAGGAGCTAAAGAAATTCTGTCATGACACAAAAAAACAAACTCATGCCCGTAGATTGGATGTGGTGCAATGCAAGGATATCTCTAAGAGGAAGTCTTACATAAAGTGAATAATTTGTTTAGGGTGCAATGCAGAGCTCTGCTTTGAATACTAATTGTAGCAATGACTGTAGAAGCAGGGGAATACTTGGGAAAAAAGAAATGGAAGAAGGACTGGATAGAGTGATGCAGTGAGACTCTCCAGGAACTTAATCTCTTTTATATATTGAACAAAAATTTAAATGGTGGCTTGGTCACTGACTTGAAGAACCAATATGGAAGATACTGGTGGCACGGTATACATACAGAACAATGTATATTACAAATACTTTATTTTCTGATAATTGCAACTAGGCAAATTTAGAAAAATCATCCAGTTCTGTAGTGGGTGACAGTTTTGGATTTTGGTTGGCTGGGGTTTTTTTGTTTTGTTTGTTTTCTGTTTGGTGTCTTTTTCTTTTAACAAAAAGAAAGTTACTCCTATAAAAATGTTATGATATTGATTAAAGATAGCACCACAGAAAGAGAAATTAATTTGTAGAAGCCTCTACTATTTTTAGCACAAAATGTTAAACACTTGATCACTTCCAATTGGTTTTATAATCACTTAATTTAATTAAAATAATGACTGTAAGGGTGATGCAACATCAAAAGTAAATGGTTATGACTCTGATCAAAAAAAAAGCCAACCTGCTGAAATGGTGGTAGTGTAAGTATGGAATAAATTTTTCCCATATTTTTTTCCCAGGATTAACAGTAGAAGCATCTGGACTCCTTTACTGGAGTGAAATGTTCAAAACAATAAGAGCCACCGTGTGAAACACTTGCAAATACAAGACAGGTCAGTGGTTAAGCCGTCTGCATTGAGGGGCCAAAAGCATTTTAAACTGAATATAGATGTAGAGAACTGCGTATTAACCTTCTGGAATTGGTATCATTTGAGAGTCTAAGCAGGCAGAACAGAACAAAGACAGAAAGATAGAGGCATCAGACAAAAGAGGTATTAGCAGCTGAGGAGACAGAGAGAGAAAGAAGGGTTTTTGGGGAAAAAGATCATAGTTGCTAGTAAAAAAACATGCAACTGTGAACAGAAAATTCTTTTTAATCTTTGTTTTATTCTGCTTTGAGGAAATATAAAGAAACAGGACTGCCTGAAACATGAGCTTTTCCTCCTCACAGAAATATCAAACCTCCCAAATAGTTTTTAATTGATTGAGATACTTGGCAATTTTAATATAATGTATTAAGAAATTTATTTTTCTAAGATTTTGCTTAAGCATTATCTTTCTTTTTATGTATCTGAATTATACTCTAGTATGTGTCATTACAGTTTATTATATGTAATAAAATTTTAAATAATATCTGTGAAAGCAAACCATAGTTAAATATACGGTGGAATAGCTAGTAGTTTTTATATTACTGTGTTGAGCAGTTTTAAAGTAATTGAATTTGAAAAGATGAGTAATTTTTAATCTGTTGAAATTTTGACATTCATAAAGTAAAAGGTTCTATATAATTGATGACAGAAAAACTGGTTAGTGCTGAGTTAGCTACTAGTGTATTTTTATCTTACAGTAATAGAAAATTAAAGAGAGACAAAGAGTAAGTTTTACGATGTATATCATGGTTTTATGAATAATACAGAAAATTATGTAGTAAGTCTAGAAATATCTTAGGCTTGTATACTTAAGTTCATTTAGGGCTAAAAATGTAGCCAGATTCAACAGAGCTCAACTTCGTGTGGAATCTTGCACCTTGTGTAAAAACTTGGCAGTTATTCTTCTGTTCTTTAAAACATCTCAAAAACAAAAGGGGATAGGAATATTTACTAACTTTAGAGGGGATAATGCTTCAGTTGAATGCATTACCTAACACGTAAAAATTTTTCAGTGATGATGGGTTAAGGTCATGTGAAAGAGGAAATTTCCTCAAACGCTTTGTGTTTGTTTTGTCTGTCAGCACTCCTGGAAAGCTGGACCACTTGAGCCTGACCAGTCTGCCAGTGTCCTGTCATGGGGTCTCTCCCCTGAGCAGTCCTTCTGGGCTGAGGGGTGATTCATCTGGTATATTCAGGGTCACATGTCAACAGTAGAAGGGAGATCCTCTCCCAGGTCACCACACTTTTCTTTGAGAATGTTACCCACTTTCAGAGAGTACCAATGCCATTGAAGATCTCACATACTGATAGTTCACAGGATAACACTCTTTATTAATAAAAGTGTGGCAGATTAAGGCTCCAGGATTGCTGTTGTTAGTATCTGTCTAATCAAAACAATATGTGAATAAGCTCTAGTCTCTAACAAAAGCTAGCTTGAGGTACCCATTCAGCATTCAAGCATTATGGTTTTTACCCTACCAGGCTTCCTGAGAGGAAGCAGAGAGGTTCAGCCAGTCAACAGAACCCAGAACAATGGTGTCTTCCCTAACTTCTACTCATTTTCAGCTTACTTTTGAATTATTCATGTTTAGAGGAGCTTGAGTGACTCTAGTCATACAACATACAAAATGAGAAGTGGTCACACCTTAAGTGGGGTGGAGGTGTGCGTCAGCATTACACCTGAGAAAAGTGATTTTACAAGGGGTGATGGTTCTTTCATTTCCCTTGGCTGACAGCTGCTCTGCAGCTTATCAGGTAAAAGTACCTCTGAGTTCCCTCCTCTGCGAGGATTTCAACAGAGAATGGCCATGGCATCTCAACTCCACTCCACCTTCTGTTTCATCTTCCCTTTATCAAGTACTGTGTTTGGAAACTCAGACATGTTGTCTGCATTCCATACAGGAAGTAGCAATGACATTTTCCCCCAACTTCTGTAACCTGTGTACTGTTATAACTGCATCTATAACTTTCCACCTGCTCCATCCTCTGTTTCATCTCCCTCTTGCATTGTGTTGTGTGCATGCTGATTGTAATTTCTGTCTTTTAAAATTTAACCTTTCAGATTTCTTTGGTTTAAACCCCAGTCTTTTTTCCATTTAGTATTCCCACACCTTTTCTATAGCTTTCTGAAGAGATCTGTTTCTGTTATAACCCTTTATTTAGGATAAATCTTCTGCATTGTCTATACCTAATTTGTGAGGGATAAGATACATTTTTGTCTTTGCTGTTGCTCACTTCGTTCAACTCCTGACTTCCCAAATTTTGTCTGAAATTATAGAGATTTCATGCAAATCCTTACCAGTGAAATACTTTGCTGAGAAAAAGCACTTTACTGTTGAATTACCATGACATATTGACGGGTTTAGACTTGTATAAGGATAAAGAGAATTAATAAACGAATTTTTAAGATCTGTGTTTCTATATGTGGAAAAAATGATATGCCTTATGATCTTTGTGATCAATTAAAACAAATAAAGCAACTTAGTGTTTAATATATTTGGATACATGGTCATTATGTTAAAAAACTACAAACCAAAACAAACCGCAAAATGGTATTTTAGGAGACTCATCAGAGAATAGTATTGATAAATCTGCTTTTCAAAAGATAGGGAAAATATGCATAATGGAATTTATTTCTTCTATCATACATTCAAGTAAAAGAGGAAAATTTTGGTGACTTCATAGGGGTTTTCCTGTTTGTTAGAAACATCAAAATCTTTAGAAATAGCTGGTGTTCTAGAATGTAGTAAAAACCAGCCCTTTGTTCTCACTAAGCTTTGAAGAAGTGTCTGTGTGCAGCATTATGGGTTGCTGTGCCTGTCTCTGTCATATTTCCACATTCAAACACATATTGTTAATTAAGGGCAACATGCATTTTTTTCATCAACAAATATCTTAGGTAATTTTCAATGACAGATGCCCCAGCCAGAACTTAGGCTTGATCCCCTGATGATGGAAATGGGATAAGGCAGTGTTAAAAAACATAGAAGCTATTGTTGACATTGTAGCTCCCAGCAAGTCCCAAAGTCTGATTAAAATATTCATAACCTGTATAAAGAGAAATTTAACTTAAACATTTTGTTCTTTCACAAAAAAGCTTCAAAATTGCTCTACTAATGACAGTAGTAACTACCTAGAGTCATTAATTTATTCCATAATACTCTTTTATGTATACCCTGGCCAAATCCAAAACTGCTCTAGGAACAGCATGGAGCTTTCATGGTGAATGTGTGCTGGTCAAGCTCTATGACCTTTTGTTGATAAAGGCATAGCCATAACTATTCATCTTCTCTATCTCTGATTTGTTCCTGGAGGAAGCAGTTAACAAAACTTGTAGATATGTTGTTCACAGGAATATAATACTACATGTCCTCGAGAAGGGATACATCTGATCTTGTTTCTGTGTTTACAAATAATGGGTCCTTGCTGGTCTGGAGAGAAGGTAGGAGGCCTGTAAGTACTAATAAGCATCTCAGTTCTAGATGCTATAGGGATACTCCTCTAATGGAGTAGAATCAGAAGGGTGGGGGAATTTTCCCACAGAAGACAAGAAATGAGTATCTGAATTATACATTAGCTGTGTCTGTAATTTTCACTGACTTTTAACAGTCTTCCTAAATTGTTTCCAATGATGTCACAAAAAGTCATTAATCTCTTTTAACTATAATTATTAGAACTGATACTAAGAATACTGTAAAGGTAAAGTGAAAACCATCTTAATTCTCTTTTTATGTCATAATTTTGTTTAACTGATGGTAGTCATTATACTATTAAGAGATCTTTGGATATAAACAGTCATTGTGTGTTTTGATGAGATAAAGAATCAGTCTTAAGAAGGAAGACTGAGGAAGAAATTGGAAAGATGGTGTGGCCACATCAGTTACTTCAGAATAAAACTGAAAGAAAGTATATTTCAAATTATTTCTTTAGCTGTTAAGTCATTAGTCATAAGTTTTTTTTAAAACTTTCGTTTAAGGGAAATATATTTACAGTATTTGATTATGATGTCCGCTTAAGAATCATTTTGTAAAAAGGGGAGTATTTTCTTTTAAAATACTCTTTAAAGCATATTTTGCATTAAAATATTGTAGCATTTTATTTTCCTCCTTAAGAATATTGTAAAGTCAAATCCTTCTGTTATAATCTGAATATGAATGCAAGTCTTTTTAGAGATAATGTTGCTTTTATTTCTAACATCATCCCGAAGACTGTAATTTCCTTTACTGTTTCTTTTAAAACCTTAAAAATTCTTGGAGAAAACAAAACAAATATGTTCATATATGATTGCAATTCTGAATGTGGCCATTGTCTTACATTTTAACTAAGAGACTCAGAAGTAGATATTACAGTCTCTACTTAAAGGGACAAACATGAGTTATTTAACAGGACAACCAAATACTGATCATAGAACTTCAAAGATTTAGAGAAGAAAAGATCTGTAAGTCTAAATACAGATTTAAGTAACAAATCTTGAGCTTGATTTTCCTTTGAAATAATCAATTCAAAAATCAGCCTCACTGTCAAAATAATATATACAAAGGAACAACACTTTCTTTCTTTTTTTTACTTTTTTTCTTCTCCCTGCCCCCCACCCCCCAGTTAGACTGACTAAAACCCCAGGATGTTAAGAAATTAGAAGAGACAAAACTAAACAATGTTTCCGAGAAAGCCTTAACTTTGATTTTTCAAAACGATTTTTCATTCCTCAAAATACGTCATAATGAGGACTTACTAGAGTTTTTGATTCCAGCCTAATTTTTTTATGCTGTGTGGCTAATGCTTGTGATAAAATGCAATATAGTAGTTACTACTGAAGTTTTATGGTTTAGGATTGCACATAATGAGACCTGTCGGTAGCATAAATTTTCATGAGTCAACATATTTATGAGTGCAAACAAATCTGTGTACTCTGGAATGTATGCTTCATGAAAGAGCATTTATTTCCAAAACAATTTTTCTATAGTGAAGTAGTAACAGAAATTTATTTTCATTATCATAACCATTATATATATTTAAGTTTTCAAATGTTGCCTTAATAGCATCAATATTCACTTCCCAGTTAATAAACCATACACAATTCATCTGAGACTAATAAGAAAGAATATTGAAGGTGAGAAAAATATTAAAAAATAATGCAGTATTTGCTAAAAGTATGTGATTGTGTGTTATGAAATAAAATACAACTGATTCTGCCATGATATTGACCAAAAGTTTCAGCTGTACTGGACCGAGATCTGAAAAGCTTATTTAAACCCAAAACCAAACCAATAACCATCTATTAAAATCCATCAGCTTCTTCCTTATGACCTTAGGCCATTTACTGATAAATTAAAAATTGCATATATGAACAACTAACTGTCTTTTACATACGTTAATTAAGGAGGTGTACATATGGACATTTTTATAATTAATTGTTCTTAGGGAATCTACTCAATTTTGACAAAGCTTTCAAATAAAACCAAGTCATTCATCACATAGCAAAAAATTCTATATGCATTAAAAAATTCTGGAATGAATGAATGCATTTAACCAGACACTTCCTAGCCAAATGGTACCTCATGTACAGATTGAGGGAGAGGTATTGGAGGTAGGTGGATTCTTCATAAAGCTACATAAGAGTAAGGTTATGGAAAGACTAAGGAAAGTGACTCTAGAAGGCAGAACACTACCTAAAGGCAGTATCCATAAAACATGGGCTCTCTAAAAAGTATAACTATAATACTTTCTAACTTAATATCAGTCATAAAATAACTGCTAGCGTAAATGTGTTTGAAATTTTGAATTGTCTAGAACCGAGCAAATGTAAAAATTCAAGCATATATAAGAAACCAATAATTTCCAAGTATAAAATAAAATGGTTGTATTTTACAAGCCATTATGACTATCCTAGATTACAGTTAAATGAGTAAGGAAATGGAAAGATTACTCAAATTTTAAGATAAACACAAGAATAAATTTAATGAATAAAAGAAGTTTGATAGCTACTGACTATGTTCTCTTTTAATATTCCTAACAAAAGTGCAGCAAAAAGAACCCATGTCTGTCGTGTCACCAACATAAAAAGACACTCACCCAAGAAGGATTGAAAGTTACTTGGAATCTGTAATTGAAACAACATTTGATTTGCTGACTTTTCCACTGAGATTAGTTCTATCTTGTTTGGTTTTTTGCACAGCAGAAAGACCAATCATCTTGATTAAATAGCTCTGACTTGTGCAGTATGACATTATTACTATAAATTGATACAGCACATATTCATGCATAATAATTTGGAAGACTGAAACCTTCCATTATCCCAAGTTTCTTTGAATTAAATTCTACTGTGTAACTGGCCCAGTTAAGGGGATAGAACTTGTTCTTCACTGAAGTGCTATTTCTTATTAGCAAGAAGGGCCTCACATTGGGGAAAAATGTAACATTAGAACAACATATTAATTAATATATGCATTGTTTTAATACTAAATACCACAGTTGGGTATCATTGGTTTGTAAAGGAACCTTCATGCACAGTCTGCCCACAAAATAGTCTGAAAAAAGTGATGACATTGCTTTATAGGCCAAGAAGTGACAGACCTATCCCTTCTTTCCTAAGGGCCTTAGCATGATAAGTAAGCATGACAAAAGAAAAGCTCAGTAATGTGGAGTTTGGAAGTGAACCATCAAAGAAAAAAAGGCTGTATGCATATTAATTAATCCAATAATTCCAAATTTTCTTTACATAATCTCATCAAACTCAGTAAATTATGTTAAAAATACAATCTAAAGAATTGTACGTGGAGGAAAATTATCTTGGTGTATGTTAATAAACTGTGCAGGTAGTGTTTCCTAGATAAAAGCAAAGTAATTCGTTACGGAAAAAAAGGTCTGTAATAAGGGATTCATGTCATTTCTGTCTTTTTGTCAAACTAACTTGATATCAACTTCTTTTTGTTGATATTGTGCAGAACATAGAGAGTAACCCCTCTTCAATATTCAGCTAAGATAAATACTCTCATTCAGGCTGTGGATTACTCCCACACAAGTGATGTTTTTTCGGTTTCAGGGGAAAAAAACCCAAAATTGCATAATATGTAGAAGTAATGCTCCTTAATTCTTTGGCTTTCTACTTGTGCATTTTCCTTCTCTCTTCCTTTTTCTAGGAACAAGAACCATTCACAGAAAGTATTTGCTCCCTTTTAGGTCTCCTCGAAAACCTGTAATCAAGCTGCCCTGAAATAAGTATCTGAAGGAAACTTGGAATAATAAATTAGTGATAGCGTGTGACAATAGAAGTCAGCCAGCAATTTGGAGGTTCAGTAATGAATATAAATTTAACTATATGCACTGTTATTTCTAGTAGAAAGAATAATTGAATCTGCTGAATCACCTTTGATTCAAATATTGAATAAGCCTTTCTCATTTTATTCCTGTTATTTAATTGCTCTTATTTCAATATTCATTGCTTCTTGTGTGTTTGGCAGTAGTAGTAGTCATTTACCTATATCCTACATTCTAATCTTCCATGAGTAAAAAGGGCTGTCAACTAATTTTGAAAATATTACCAAACAGGAAACTACATTGTAACCCACTTAAGTAATTTTGAAATCAAATCAAAATTTGTTTGAGAGTGTCTGAATGAAGCTTACCTTTATATATTCTAAAATATGAATAATCTTTCCGTGAAGAGGCTGAAAAAACTAATTGTATCATAGCAGTATTTTTTAATTAGTTAGAAAATACTTAGTGTGCCATGTATTTTTACCATAAAATATTTTAAAATTGCTCAGAAGGAGGATAGGGTTATGGAGATTTTTTATAATGAATTGTCCTGGGTTGGCCATATGACCTGTTTGTATCCCCAGTCGTCCTCTTACCTATACTGGACTTTAAGTTCTGCAGCTATAAGTTGTCCCAGAAAGACAGAGTGTGAAGGTGGAGGAAAAAAAAAAAAACCACTCGCCATTTATCTGCAGGATACCTTTACTCCTACTCCTACGAAGCAAGGCTACATTCCAGCAGACAGCATTGTCTCTTTTCTTTTTCTTTTTTTTTCTATTTTTTTTACTCTCTGGTGTGGGTGCTGGATGAACTCACAGCGGAGGGTTTTTCCTCAAATTTTTCCCAGCTTTTTACAAGGAGAGATTTTATTTCTTTTACTAGGTATTTTTTTCCTTTTTTCCTCTTCCTGAGACTGACTGGCATCACGTAGACCCTAGACACCAAGGAACCCCCGGGGGGCCCCCCCTCGCTGACTTCTACAGCTGGGCCCAGCAATCGGCCCCCCCCCACCCGGAGAACTGAACCGGACTCAGACGGACTCTGAATCTACCATCTCTTCAGAGGAAGGAGATGTTTCATTGTTTTCATATTATCCAAATTTTTCATATACTTGTAAATATTCTATTTGTTAAATAAATAGTTTTTTCCACTTTTCTCTAAGAAAATTCTTCCCGGACCTGTAGGGGGAGGGGCGATTAGAATCGGCTCTTCCTAGAGGAGACCCCCCAGAGGTTTCCTCTTAAATATTTGCCCTAAACCAGGACAAATAATACTGCCGCCCAACGTGAGGCTCGAGAAAGTGGAAAAAACTTGTACTGATTTGTATTTTGGTTGTGCTTGCTCTGTATTGAGCTAGAGCAGCCAGCAGCCATACTGGTTGACTTCATATTCTTCCTCTGTACGTAGACAGCTGTGGCAGCTTCCTGGTTCACAGGCTGGCTTTGCTACTCGCTGTTGTTCCTGGCACAGAGTTTTTATCGTAGGGGGGTATGGTTTAAAGTTACTGTTTTGCTGGGGGTGGTGATACTGATTTATAGAGAGAGTGTAGCTAACCTACTAGGAATTGTTTGAGCTATTTACGGTCTGTTGTTTTTCTTTCCCACCTTGTATCCTAGTTTCAGTGGCATGTTCTGGGGGTTTGTTGATAATGGCACCCAATCCCTTAATGGTGGGGATGAGGCTTCCCAGCCTTTCCCTTTCCTCTTCCCCTTTCGATCTGTCACATCATCTGTTACATCATCTGTTACATCATCTGTTACATCATCTGTTACATCATTTTTTAAAAATACTCAGTACCAACTAGATACCAAAGAGACCACTTTGCTGATATTCCAGCTAGTAAGTTTCCTCTTTACAATTTACAACTTCTTTAGAATGAGAGCTGATAGGTGCAGAGGGACTGAGGATGATAGGTGCAGAGGGGCTGAGGATGATAAGTGCAGAGGGACTGAGGAGACACCTGACCCAGCTGTGGAACATCCCAAGTGGTGCGGAGAATGGGAGGATTTGGGCCAGATCTTAAAAGAGTTCTCAGAACCCATAGCTTGGGACATCCCACATGACCAAATGCAGAACCCAACTAGGATGGCCAAATATCTGAAAGAGAAGTGTAATGATAGTTCTAAGGAGGAAAGGATCATTACAATAAGCTGGGCCCTGGCATATACTTACCACACACTACTAGATACTGTAGGGCAGCAGATAGAAGCAAGGGGCCAGGAAAGTGAAGCTGGGCAGCAGATAGAGACACAGGGCCAGGAAAGTGAAGCAGCCCAAGTCCCCCAGGCTGCAACTAAACCAGACACTGAACCTAAGCTGGCACCTGGACCAGATAGTAAGCCTAAGCCATTAGCAGTCGCTGCTGCAGGAAAGAAGGCCAAAAGCAAAGCAGATCGATCAGGGGATGACGATGAGGATGATGGAGGAGAAGGACACTCAAGGGCAGGCAATGGTGGGAAAGGACCCTCAAGGACAAAAACTGGCTCAAGGGCAGGAGACACTATCGATTCCTTTTCCCTGAAGGACCTTCGTGATCTAAGAAAGGATTACACTCGACTCCCTGATGAATCTATAATTAGTTGGTTAGTCCGTCTTTGGGATGCCGCAGGCGATGTTACAATTCTAGACGGTATTGAAGCAAGGCATTTGGGACATCTGTCACATGAACCAGTTATCGACCAGGAAACAGTAAGGGGGGCTCTCCCTAGGAGTCTCTGGTCACGAATCTTGGCAACTGTGGCACACAGATACATGTAGACGATCTCTATATACAGCAAACCCAGTAGAAGACAATAGAACAAGAAATTAAACACTTAAAAGAAATAACTGTGGCAGAACTAGTTTTCACAGAAGATCTAGATGCGCCTAATAATCCAGACTTAATGGTATGTACACCCAAAATGTGGTGAAAACTTATACACCTCGGGCCACAAGAACACCAGACTTCTTTAGCCCTAATGATGCGGGATGAGAGAGAGCTGACTGTGGTAGAGATAGCGAGGAAGCT
This sequence comes from Petroica traversi, assembly GCA_025920805.1. Taxonomy (NCBI): domain Eukaryota; kingdom Metazoa; phylum Chordata; class Aves; order Passeriformes; family Petroicidae; genus Petroica; species Petroica traversi. Next base: position 625,479 of record JAHLSL010013742.1, on the reverse strand, counting down.
CCAAACATATAGAGATACTGTGTATGGCCCAACACATACAAAAATCACAGCTGTAGAAAAACAACTACAGAAAATAGAAGAGAATTACAAAGAACGCAGACATGAGATAAAAGAGAATCACAAAGAACTCAGAAATGAGATTCTCCAAATCTACACAATACAGATCAGAGACTCAGTTACCAGACGTAAACATTCCCCAGAAGAGAGAAAGTACCCCTCATGACGTAATCTGTAGTTTTACCTGTATGATTGTGGGGAAAACATGAGAAGGTGGGATAGAAAACCCACGTCTATTCTGACACAACGAGTACGTGAATTGAAAAAAGACAAGACTTGGAAAGGAAGTTCTACCAGAAAGGAAATAACTCCAATTACCCATAACCAAACTGCCAGGTATAATGACGACAACATGTCCGATCCCCTTGAAGGAACCTCTAAAATGTACACCCAGGGAAAGAAGAATAACCAGGCTTAGGGAGGCCCTGCCTCTAGCCAGGTGGGGGCTAGGGAAAACCGTGTTTTTTAGACTGTGTATATTCGTTGGCCTGACACATCAAAACCACAAAAATATGAGGCCTTAGTTAACACTAGTGCACAGTGCACATTAATCCCATCAAGATATGTAGGGACCGAATCTGTCTCTATTACTAGTGTAACAAGGAGATCACAAGATTTAACTGTAATAGAAGTTGAGGTGAACCTGACTGGAAAAGAGTAAAAGAAACATTCTATTGTGACTGGCCCAGAGGCCCCATGTATTTTGGGCATAGACTATCTCCAAAATAAATATTTCAAAAACCGAAAAGGACTCAAGTAGACTTTTAGGATAACTACTGTGGAGGCAGAGGGTATTAAATAATTAACTACCTTACCTGGACTATCAGAGAATCCCTCTGCAGTTGGGCTTCTGAAGGGAGAAGAACAACAAGTGCCAATTGCCACTTCGACAGTGCACCGCCGACAGTACAGAACAACTCGAGATGCTGTGATTCCCCTCCACAAACTGATTCGTGAGCTGGAAAGCCAAGGGGTGGTCAGCAAAACCCACTCACCCTTCAACAGCCCCATCTAACCCGTACACAAATCAGAAAGAGAATAGAAATTAACGGTGGACTATCGTACCTTAAACGAAGTGACTCCACCATTAAGTACTACTGTGCTAGACATACTAGAACTCCAATATAAGCTGGAGTCCAAAGCAACGAAGTTGTACATCATTATTGACATTACAAATACATTTTTCTCCATTCCTTTGGCAGCTGAGTACAAGCCTCAATTTACTTTCACCTAGAGGGGTGTACAGTATACCTAGAATCGTCTACCCCAAGGGTAGAAACACAGCCCCACAATCTACCATAAACTGATCCAGGCTACACTAGAGAAGAGTGAAACTCCAGAACATCTACAATACATTGATAACATCATTGTGTGGGGGAACACGGCAGCAGAAGTGTTTGAAAAAGGAAAAAAGATTATCCAGATCCTCCTAAAAGCTAGTTTTACTGTCAAGAGGAACAAAGTTAAGGGACCTACTCAGAAGATCCAGTTCCTGGAGATAAAGTGACAAGATGGACGGCACCAGATTCCCACCAAAGTTATCAACAAAATTTCAACAATGTCTCCACCAACCAACAAGAAAGAAACACAAACTTTCCTAGGCGCACACAACTTTTAGAAAATACATATTCCCAAGTACAGCCAGATCGTGAGTCCTCTTTATCTAGTTACCCACAAGAAGAACACTTTCCAGTGGGGCCCTGAACAACAGCAAGCCTTCACCCAGATCAAACAGGAAATCACTCATACAGTAGCACTTGACCCTCTCAGGACAGGACCAGACGTAAAGAATGTGCTCTACTCTGCAGCCGGGAGCCATGGTCTGTTATGGAACCTTTGACAGAAAGTACCTAGAGAAAATCGAGGCCGACCACTAAGATTCTGAAGTCGAAGTTACAGAAGGTCCGAAGCCAACTACACTCCGACAGAGAAAGAGATCTTAACAGCTTATAAAGAAGTCCAAGCCACCTCAGAAGTCATTAACACTAAAACACAACTCCTCCTAGCTACCAGTGCTGGGGTGGATGTTCAAAACACAGATTTCATCTACCCACCATGCCACCAATATTACATAAAACAAGTAGATTACCCTCATAACACAACGCACCCGTATTAGAAACCTGAATCACCCTGGGATTTTGGAGATAATTACAAATTAACCTAAAGGTAAAAACTTTAATCTCACTAATGTAAAGAAACAAGAGCAAGTGACACAGGCTGAGGAAACTCCACCATACAATCAACTGCCAGCAGAAGACGCACACTATGCTCTTTTTACTGATAATTCCTGTCACATTGTAAGGATGAAACGGAAGTAAAAAACAACTGTGTGGAGCCCCACACGACAGGTTACAAAAACTACTGAAGGAGAAGGTAGATCAAGTCAACTAACTGAGCTCAAAGCCATTCAACTGACCCTGGACATTACTGAAAAAGAGAAGTGGCCAAAACTCTACACCGATTCATAAATAGTAGCCAATACTCCATGGGGGTGACTGGAAAGTAGAAAAAGACTAATTAACAGCGTAGGGGAAAACCGATCTGGGCTACTGAAGTGTGGAAAGACATCACTACCCGAATACAGAAACTACCTATGAAAGTTCACCATGTAGATACCCATGTCCCTAAGAGTCAGACTAATGAGGAACACCAGAACAACAAACAGATAGATCAGACTACAAAGATAGAAGTGTCAAAGATAGACTTAAATTGACAACACAAGAAAAAATTATTTCTAACTCAATAGGCCCATGATGCCTCAGGTCATCAGGGTAGAGATGCCACCTATAAATAGGCACGAGACCGAGGGGTGGATCTAACCATGAACGGTATCTCCCAGGTAATCCATGATTATGAGACATGTACAACCATTAAACAGGCAAAACGAGTGAAACCCCTATAGTATGGGGGGCGCTGGTCCAAATATAAATATGGAGAGACTTAACAGGTTAATTACATCACACTACCCCAGACACACCAAAGTAAACACTATGTACTCACAATAGCAGAAGCCACCATGGGATGGTTAGAGACTTACCCTATACCTCATACCACTGCCCAGAACACCATCCTGGCTCTTAAAAAACAAGTCCTTTAGAGGCATGGTACCCCTGAGAGGATTAAGTCAAACAACGGGACTAATTTCAAGAACAACCTTATCAACACTTAGACTAAAAAACATGGTATTGAATGGGTGTACCATATCCCCTACCACACACCAACTACAGGTAAAGTAAAGAGATACAATGAACTTAAAAACCACCCTAAAAGCATTAGGTCTCTACTCTTTTAAAAGAGTCTCTACTCTTTTAAAAATTAGGAAAGACATTTAACAAAGGCCACCTGGTTAGTAAACACTAGAGAATCTTCCAACAGAACTAACCCAGCCCAATCTGAGTCGCTACATACAGTAGATAGAATCAAGGTCCCAGTAGTACATATTAAAAGTCTGTTAGGGAAGACAGTGTAGGTCAACTCTACCTCAAATACAGACAAACCCATCCGTAGGGTTGTCTTTACTGAGGGACCAGATTACACATGGTAGATAATACAGAAAGATGGAACAACACAATGTGTGCCCCAGGATAATTTAATTGTTGGGTAAAAACCATGTGTAGATACCACTATCTACTGAATTTCAGGGACATTGTCTATATATAGCTGTACACTGTATATATGTATATAAATACCACTATTTACTAAATTTTACTAACATTGTCTGTAAATAACTGTACACTGTATATATATGTATCTAAGTACTGAAATGACGATATGGGGATAAGGGATGTAATGTCCTGGGTTGACCATATGACCTATTTGTATCCCCAATCGTCCCTTACCTATACTGGACTTTAAGTTCTACAGCTATAAGTTGTCCCAGAAAGACAGAGAGTAAAAGTGGAAGAAAAAAAAAAAAAAAACCACTCGCCATTTGTCTACAAGATACCTTTACTCCTACTCCTACGAGGCAAAGCTACATTCCAGCAGACAGCGTTATCTCTTTTCTTTTTCTTTTTTTCTATTTTTTTTACTCTCTCTGGTGTGGGTGCTGGAAGAACTCACAGCGGAGGGTTTTTCCTCAAATTTTTCCCAGCTTTTTACAAGGAGAGATTTTATTTCTTTTACTAGGTATTTTTTTCCTTTTTTCCTCTTCCTGAGACTGACTGGCATCACGTAGACCCTAGACACCAAGGAACCCCCGGGGGCCCCCCCTTGCTGACTTCTACAGCTGGGCCCAGCAATCGGCCCCCCCCCACCCGGAGAACTGAACCGGACTCAGACAGACTCTGAATCTACCATCTCTTCAGAGGAAGGAGATGTTTCATTGTTTTCATATTATCCAAATTTTTCATATACTTGTAAATATTCTATTTGTTAAATAAATAGTTTTTTCCACTTTTCTCTAAAAAAATTCTTCCCAGACCTGTAGGAGGAGGGGCAATTAGAATCGGCTCTTCCTAGAGAAGACCCCCCAGAGATTTCCTCCTAAATATTTACCCTAAACCAAGACATGAATGTAGTTTTTTTTTCTGGATTCTGTCTCTGTGAGTGATATTCACCATGAATAACAACAAAAAAAAATTAGTAATTATAGATACTGGTTTCCTTTTAAATTGTGGACTTTTATTACTTTTTAAACTTGTAACAATTTTATAAATCATCCTTTGAGATTGTATTATACAAACTGATTCAGTGCTGTTTCAATAAGGTTTTTAATTTACTCTTTCTGTATTAAACAATACTGCAAGAATTTTTTTTCAGATTAGAACTGTATTATCCATTCCCAGACAGAACATTTATGAAATTGTATAATTAAACTGAAAGAAACCATTCACTATAAGGAAGCTTATATATTGTGACCTACACGACCTTAATGACATTAAAATACTTTATTTACTGAGCTCAAATGGAGCTTAAACTGAGGTTGGAGCACCCTAATATTAAATTCTGTTCACTCAGAGAAAGTGAACATATATTAATTATTACTTCTGGCTTATTGTTCTAAAGCGCTGTTTTGTTCATACCAGTGTTGATACTGTGGTTACTGTCAACTTCCTCTCTTGATCTGATTGAGCGAGTCATTGAAAATCTGAGTTAATTGTGTACTACTTCTCTGCACACGTTTTGTAATATATTTAAATGAAATTGACCATTTTTGTTACTTACATTTAAAAATTATTGTGTTCTGCTGTAGTGGAATACATATCCAGGCACCTCTTTTGCTTTATTTGATTGCCTTTTCATTGTTTCTATTTTTTTTCTGTGAGAAACCTAAATAGTCATCTAACTTTTATGTAGGTAAGTAAGTAGGTAACTAGAACTTAGGTCTTAGTTTTGAGAGCTGAATGTGTGTGTGCCACAGGTTTTTTTCTTCAGTTAGCTAGAATATTTTCTCAGAAGTCTATAATATGTTCACGGAAATTTAGAGACATTTAGTTTGGAAAAGAGTCTGAGATCATTAAGTCCTACCAGTGAGCACCTGTGCACAGGGGGAATGTCAGGTGTGTAACACATGACTCTTCCTCACACTGTGTGCTGCATGTTTGATTTTGCATCTCCAAATACACAGATGCCTCAAAGCTGTTCATAAGGTGCACTGATGTTTCTATAAGAATGTATTTCCCAGAGATTTAGAGTTAGCAGGAAGCGTAGAATGAAAATCATATTCTCAAAAATCTGTAAAGTTGATTTCTCTAGGTACTTGGCACTTAAAATTCCAGGAGAACTAATATGAAATGTAAGATGCTGTGATCATGTTGCATATTCACCACAACTCTAACAAACTCAAAATTAAAAAGCATGGAGTGTTTTTTGAAATGAACATGTTGAAATCAGATATTTTACTTTTGTAAAACTTTAGCAATCAATTCCTGGAGCAAAATTGTCGCTTTTTCTATTTAAAAATGTTTCATAAATATGTCTCTTTAGTTAAAATCATTTAAACTGTCTTCATTCTCTGCAGAGACAAATGATGAAAAGATTTTATTTTTCCTGTGTGCTTAGTATGATTTGTCACTATAAAACTGGGATAAGAGTGGAATTCAGGAAGCTTTTCTTTCTTCAGCCTCTATCTTGGTCAGTTTAGGCAGCCCTTTTTCAGTAAATTGGTGTGCTCTAGTCTACTTCTCTTATTTATTTCTTGCAAAGAATAGAATATGCATAATGTACATGTGTAATAGTGTCATCTGCTGGTTTAACAAGATTAAATTGGAAAGGAAAGGCATACTTTGTTACCTAAGCCTCAAGGCCATTCCAATACTAGACAATTTTTCTTTCAACAGCCAAGATACTATTGCTTATGAAATATTTCTTTCCACAGCCAAGACATTGTAATTTATAATTGTTTTGTGGCACACAGTTGTTCAGTCTGCCTGTAGGCCACCGTCTGTTCACACTTAGGAGGCTGTTGCTGTGATGCCAAGAGAAGAAATTTCTACATTACATTTTGCTTGGATGATTAATCTGAACAATACAAAAGTAGTTTCAGATTCACCATGAAATGACTGTATTTAACTGTTGTTGGCTGTTCTCTGTTGAATAAACAGCAAAAGAAGCCATTTATTCTGCTCCTTTGTTCCCGTATATTTCATGGAGCTCAGAGCTTTTCCTTCTTTTAAGTGGGCATATGTCTCCTTCCACAAAAAGATGTTGATTTCTGTAGCTTTCTTAGCTTGTGCACACTACCCTTAGCACAGTCACCCAAATGGTCTGGAATTTATCTGAAAACATGCAGAATTATATTTTTCCAACTGTCTAAAATCTCATGCTACACAAAGTTGTTAACGAGTGAGTTTGAGGATGAAATTTTATTCAGGAGTTGTAATTCATACCAAAGTCAAATTATTATCATGTTCTGTGTCCAGTTCTATCCCATTCAGTACTCTCCTGCCCTCTGTCCTGTCCATAGTTCTTGTTTAGAGTATAAACCTGTTTTTCTGATTTGACTTTGAAATTTTCACTTCTATACTTATCTACTCAAATGTCACATTTTTTTAATGAACTAAATCTAGTCCCTAAATTTATTTTCTGCCTTCAATTCGATGATATTAATTGGCAACTGTTTATGAAAATTGTGAAGAGATTATTTTGAAAGACCTTGGAAACTGTAATGAGGTTTAAGGTTTTATTGAAGTTCAAAATTAAGTTTTGCCAATGAAATTTCTGCATAAACTATTCATAGAAGACCATAATGCATGAATAATTCAAGCGGCATTTTTAATTAGATGCTAAAAAAGCCTTCTGCCGCAGCCTATCATTGCTTTATCGATTTAGAAGCAAATCAAGTTTGAAAAACAAAGAACTTCTCCTCTAAGTCAAATTAGCAGGTAATTATTAAATCATTCGTTGCAATTGAACTGCTATCAATATTTTTTATATCCACAAACATACAGTGCATTATGATGTATAGTTCTTATGAAATGCCAATGAAATGGAGCCCAAACAATGAGATTTTTAATGAAAATATAGTGCCATGTATAAGCTGTTATTACCATTGGAAAAATGAACCATGAATAATAAGCTTTTGAGGCCTAACAATAGTGGATAATGAAACATTGTATATTTGAAAAAAATAACCATTGCTTGTTTCCACTTATAAATAGCTTGAAGTTCTCATAAAAGAAAAGCTATCCACTTTCTTTGTGTCTTGGTCCCCATGTCAGGTATCAGAACCAACTTAATATCACTATTAAATCTTTCATGGAAAAAAAGAAATGGAAAAGTGCTTCGAAATTCTTCTGCAAAAACATCCTGCTCATGAAAAATTCTGCCAATTATGACAGATAATTATCTGATTCTTTCTTATTTCCTTTACTATTAATTACTGTTTCCTCTTCTTAAGAGACTATGTCCCAGATTGTAATAACTTACTACAAAGTTCTACCTAGCATCAAGGCTCTTTCTTCCTAAAAAATTCAAACATACTACCTCTTTCTAGTGGAGTAAGAAAAAAGCTTTTTCTTTTTTAAGGTTGGGGGTTTTATTTGGTTTTGTTGAGTTGGTTTGTTTTGGTTTTGATTTTAGGAATGTTTGCTTTTTGTTTATTGCTGGTGTTTAATAAAGACTGCTATATCTCAGATTCTCTTTATCTTAAACTGAATTTGTTAAGTTTTCATTTGCTTTCCCTGAAGAAATTATAAGTTATAAGTGGAATTATTGTGCTCATGTGCAGGAGCAAATGGATGTCCACTGTGGCTGCAGTTTTGTCCATCAGCCTTGACAAAATGTAAACACTAGAGATGTACCTGGCTTGTTTTCCTTTTTTTTTTCTCCCCTTTTCAATTCTAAAAGAATTTATATTCTTACCTAGTTACATTTTCTATTCCATGCATGCTCCAGTTACTCTCTGACATATAAATGTGTGCGTGTGTGTGTGTCTGTGTGCCTGTCTGCGTGTCTGTGTGTGCGTTTGTTTTTGTTTAAATAGTAGTAGGGAACATATTGCACAGAGTGACACACAGATGTATGACAAATCTTTCCTTATGAATGTTTGCATCTTTCCTTATAGTGTGTTTGTTGAATCAATCATCAAATGACCAAAAGAAAATGTTTTCTATGTATTTCTGTATGAATATCTCAGGATGAAAAAAGCTGGGAAATTTCAGAAAACCAGCTTCTCCAGAGATGACCTGTTCAAATTCTTTCCAGTATTTGAGAGCAGCTCTTCAGATAGGTATTGCAGTTGCTATTTCAGGTCTTGTTGATAGGATGGATACCAGAACAAAAACTTGCTAGGTTTTATGGACGTTTTTAATGCATTCTTCTAGGACCATATTCAGTTTGCAACCTCCCAGTGAAGAGAAGCTTAACACTGTTAATATCAAGATCTTGAACTTTCTTTCTACTGAGACATTTTAAAGTCTACAGTTTGTTTAATTAAATGTTTCAACACTTTTATAGCACATAGTGAAATCCTACATCAAAAATTTCATAACAACTGATGCAAAAGTTTCTCAAAAGCCTCCTTGTGAAGAAGAAATAGTATTTGTCTAATAGGTCAGAGTATGGTCTGTACGCTAGTCAGTGACTGGGGTTTTCTTATCTTCCCTTGTGACTCTTAAAAAATTATGTACTTTATTTCAAAAGTAAAATAAAATCAAATTATCCTACTCTTGTCTACTTAAATAACAATGCTGTTCATAAAAACAAGGAAGGAAGTTTGAAGAGAGGTTAAAAGAAAGGAATAAAATTGTGCTAGAAACATGGAAGAAGAGACATTATTTAATGGTCTAAGCTGTGATAATTAGATTCCTAAATAGTGTTTGGTAGGTGCAAGAAGACATTCAGCAAAGTGAGGTTTAATTGCAAGATCTAAAATTTACGTAGAGCTTCTATTCAGTCTTGAGTGTGAATATTCCTATAGCGGCCAGGGTACTAGGAAATAAATGTGAAAAATAAATATTGTAGAATGTGAAGTTGAGAAGTGTGTTTGGAAAGACCACTGGGAAGAAAGGAGAAACCAAACTTTTTTTTGTTCTATGGAAAAGAAATTAAACTAAACCCCAAAGTTCTGAAGAATATGTGACTTCTTATATCCAAATTCTTTTCCCTAATGGCTCAGGGAAACACAAACATCAATTCTTGCCTGTGTTCTCATTCAAGTTTTGTTTAAGAATCTTGATTTAATAACTCACTGATAAATGGTTCTTTGTTTTGATTGTAATTTTTCAGCATGGATAGCTGCAGTAAAGCATTTGATCCTAGCAGAGATTATTTCATTCCTTCCCTACTCCAATCACTGAATCAGAGAATATTTGTTAATAATTTTGCATATCAAGTATATGTTCTTTCTTCTCCTTCTGCAGAGAAATTATTAGGGAAAAATAAAACCTTATGTTGCTGTGAATTTCCAGAAAATTATTAGGATATTCTTTCTTGAATTGAAGCCTCAAATATTATACTTTGGAATCTGCACCTCTTTGTCATTTGTTATATTTATTCTATGCATTAAGGAAGTGCCTTTTTACACAGGTACTTTTTTAAGAGTCTTTTGGACAGTTTTCTTCTAAGACAAGATCCAACTCTTTAGTGTATCTTTCTTTTTTCTTAGCCAGAAAAAATTCCAAAGCTCTACATAATTATCAATTAAAATTGCACTACAAGTTTTTTGACTAGCCATTTTATGGGTAGTGTCTCTTATTTCAAAATCTGCTGAAGTGTTCTCTTTAATGATATATTGGTAGAGCACATGAACACAGGGTGTGCACATAGACACATATATTTAAAATAGGAAAAAGAAAGTCAGTTTCATATCTTCACACTAAGAAGGCTTCATTGCTTGGCTAGTGGTCGCCTTTGGTCATCACATGGTAATATAATTTGTATCTCAAAGTAAACACAAATCTAAAATTTAGGTTCTTCCTCATTCAGAAGGCTTAGAAATTTTAATATGTTTATGCAAAGACTAATGACCCAGAAAAGTGGATGATGCATTTAGCAGTAAGATGAGCAATTGCATATTTTACACCAGAAATTTTGAAGTGTAAAACTACTGAATTTTTGAAGACTATATTAAAAAGATCATGGTATCACCACAACATGAACTTGAGAATTCATCCTGATTTAAATGTGTATATATTTGACTCTATGGTTTGTGTAAACTGTAGCTTCAAAAGGAAACACACAAACACATACCCACAAATCCCTCTTAAACAAGCTGCTTTTTAAGATCTTCTATATTGACTTCAAAACTGCAGATTATTCTCTAGATATTGCTAATAGAATGCATGTGTGACAGTTTTTGGAACATTTACACAGGTTAAAAACTTAACTTTTCTTCACAAGGCAAGATATTTCAATGACCTTGCCCATAAAATATCTTGCCTTGAAGTTTTATTAATTTCTATGATCAGCTTTGCCACCAGAAATATTTTACACTAATGACACATTGTGTATTTATGGCTTCAGGTTTAATTGGTCTTATGACTTTTAAAAATTATTTGCATCATGTCAATGTGATCCTATTATGCATTTTCTGTATAGTGTATTACAAACAGATGCAAAGTGATCACAAAGTCAGGATATTATTTCCATTTTATAAACCCCCTATTAGCATAGTTCACAGAATAGCTCTTCTAACATTGCAGAGGTTTCTGCCTGGAAGCATCCCTCCACAACAGGAAAGGCTTTTCTTTTTGTAGTGCTCATTTCAGGTTAGCTTTGATGTGCTGTGATTTTACTACAGCCTTTATCTTGGGATAGTTTTCTCTCAATCCATACTCAAAATGTCTCATAATGACTGGCAATTTTGTGCAGCTTTTGCAGATGAAAGCAAATACCCTTGTTTTGGAAGTAGCTGAAATAGTCTTTCAATTATTGCCCTGAACTTGTGGTGTGTAGGGGGTCATTGTTGTCTTGCAGCATGGCACAAGGGAGTTAGTGAAGCTGAAAGAAAGACTAAGGAAAATACAGAATCATTATGTATGGAGTGCCTAGAAGGTTGAAGAAACAAAAATATGTGGATCTAGAAAAGTACTGGAGAGGGAGATTAAATATAATAAACATTGGTAATTAAATGGGTAACTAAAAAGGCTAGCAGATGCTAAGGGAGAAAAATTAAGCCTTTCTGAATATGCATTAAACGGAGTCAATTAAATGTACCCAGTATCTCCTTAAGACTCTCTTTTTGTTGAGATACTGGCAAATGGCTAGATCGGAGTCAAAGAAGATTTACCCTTAAGTAGAAAATTAGGTAGCTACTCACTTTATGGAAACTTTTGGGACTTAATTGGAATGTGAATGTGTCTGTGGGTATAGTCTTGACACACTTTATGAACTCAAATGCTGCTTCTGGTTTATTTCCCATTCTTTCCTAGAAATTTAGATCGGGCTGTTTTGACTGTTCAAGTTACAGATTGATTTATTATGCATTTACTAACACGATTTTTAAAGAAAATATTCTGCATTGTGTTACCCTAGCTAGTTAGACTTTGTTAAATAGCGTATTTGGTATCTTGACAGTAAAGGTTTTAGTTACAATGATATGATTATTTCTTCTGAATGCTTTTTTCATGCCTTCTGTTCCTTTTTTTCCTTCTGTCCAGATCTCTGTTCCTATCCTATACAGAGTTCTCCCCACAGTGCTAATTGCAGACAATTTGAATTATCTGTTCAGTAAAGCCACTGTGTGCACAGACTGTGGAAATTTGGGAGCAAATCAGTCTATAGGATCGGCGATATATGAAGGATGAAGATAAAACAGGATGTAGAAATTAGTGAAAATTATTTAACAACTACTGTTGAGTCACTTAGGAATTAATAATAATATATCATTGACAGGATCAGTAGTAAATGGCAACATTGTGATGAAGCAGAAGAAGCAACTGACTGAACTCACAGAAGCCTAAGATTTGACTCAGTAATTAACTCAGTAATATTTACCCAAATTACCCTGTGAGGGATTGTGTTAGGGAGAAACTAGAAGTGTTTCGAAAAAGGAATAAAAGGTGCAAGTTCATGTTAATAGGGTCAGCAACAGTATCTGGAAAGCATGGTGAAGGAAAGGGAAGTACACCAAGGACTAAACCCTTGCCTTAAGGCTCTCACATCGAATTCATCTACTGAGGATAATCTGAGACCTGAAAAGTTGTAGAAAACAAAACTGAAAGATGTGATTTTGTTAAATTAACAAATAAATATTGAAAAGTTTATTGTGGAGTTTGCAATATAATCATGCTAAAAAGAGATCCTCTTTAAAAATACACACAATTTATAGAGGTGTGTAGGTCTTAGAGATTTAACAGAGGGCAGTATCTAATTTCTACCACTTCAGCATAGACAGCTACAGTGGGACTCATTTGTTTTGCTCTTGGCTCAGCAGGGGTAGAATGCAACTAAAGAACCAGATATTCATCAAATTAATTTCTTATGGCAGTCTGTGTGTTTTTCAGCCTGTATAATTTGTATTGCTCCTTCTGTATGGGCAATGAGTATTATGTGTGGTGGCATATGTGTTAATTACAGTCAACTTATGTGATATTGTATATTTTCTGTCATAAATTTGTATTGTACCCTGGAAGGCAAAGTGAGTATCTGTCTGGGAGGTTGCACTACCATTCTATTTTTGAAGGTTTTTCTCTGATACTGCTGATTCTGTAATCAGAAAGGGTCCAAGCTTACAGAAGGAGAGCACAACATGGCTTCCATATGTGATATGTGCTGTCTCAATGAGTAAAAAAAAAAAACAAAACAGAAAACATAAGGGTAAAATGTATATCTCTGGGGGAAAAGCCCCTCCATATTGGCCTAATTTCTCCTCATTCTTTGTTTCTGTCTTGACCCCAAAAAACCCCAAATGACTTTTAATAATGTCCCCTTCATTTTACAACAGGCATTTTACAGTGAACTGATTTCAGGCTGTGATTCATTCTGTCCGTTCTGTGGAATTTCATTGCTTCATTCTGTCTTCAAATGCTCTATAACACATCTATTTTTTTCTTCCCCTGTTATTGCCCTGTGTTTCTTGTGGAAAGAAAATCCTCTAAAGTTCCCAAATTTCAGACTCTGAAACCCTCTGACCTTAAAAGAGGACTTCCACTCATATAATGTTTTCAGCCATTTTACAGAAACCAAAACTATTCTTGGTCAGTTATCTTTCTTATCAATTCTGATCAAAAGGCAAGCCACCCTGACCTAACTAATAGCAGTCACAACTGTCTGAATAAAAACACAAATGTAGGGACTCTATATATTAATTTCAGGAAGTAAATTACAGAGTGCAAAAGACCATTTTATTTCTTAATACATTCTGATGAAAAATTTTTTTTACAAGATTTCCAGTTTGGGTTACAATCAAAAATTTTTGTTGTAATTCACTTTGGAACTGAAACAAGCTAAGACATCTTTTCACCAAAGAAAGCCCAAGGGATGACCCTTCTCCCATCTCTGAATCTTTTGATAATTCTGTGACCTGAGCACAGAAGACATCATGGCACTTAGAAAAGCTGTTTCCAAGAGAAGTTCAAATTACTTTTTTGGAGGTTTTTTATGGGCCTAAATACCTTAAAGCCACTTTTTATATAAACATAATAAGGCCATGCTGATAGAAGCCCTCTATTTTTTCTTGAATTTACCTTCAATACTGATCACTAATAATACATTTCACAGCTTAATTTTTAAAAGAATAATGTTTGAATAATTTTCCTTCTAAGAGGTTTTGAATGTCTTTTCCTTCTACCTTTCCACAAAATGATTATTCATTTTATCTAATGTTTAGTTATCAGTGCAAGATAATGATTTGTGGATGTTTGAATATAAAATTAGATTTTATTGTAATTCAGTAAACAAAAAAGCTGATTTTCTTCAAATGTAGTCTTGTCTCACAGGTTTTTATTAACTTATTCTTCATATAGGTAATGTAGTCAAGAATAGCCTTCTGTTTCTCTGAGGTCACTGCTAACATTTGTTTCTGTTTCAAAAGGCAATAAGTATCCACATATATAACATGTGTCTACCATTGTCAATAGTATGTATTAGTATTTTTCTTCTAAATAATTCACTTGCTTCATATTCTGTCTATAAATACTTATATATAAAAATGAAATTATGTCCAGGGAACACAGGCGAGAAGACATTATTTATCTCCCTTTGGGTGAGAAAGAGGGCTAGATAATGGGAACTATGTAAAATGAGCCAAGTATTGAAAATGAAAAGAAGTGAGAAGCAGGAGAGTTCTATGGAAAATCAGGGATATAGCTTGGTAATCATGGCATGTAATACCTGAGGTGAATAGCTCTCGAAAATATATCTCAAAACACAGATTTGCACAGAGGCAAGAGAAAGCCTCAAGAATAAAATTTAAATAGATATGGGGTGAACCATGGGGGTGATAAGATTGTTCAGGCTTAAAATGGCTGGGGTTTTCAGTTCCTTAAACTGTAAACTGCCTGAGAAACAAGAGGAAAAAAGGTGATTCAAAAAGAGTTTATACAGCCCTGAAGCTCAGGCCAGATTGACATACTTGCATGCATACAGCAGAACTGCAGCTTTCATTTAAATGAGAAAATTGCTAAACAATTTGTCTTCTCCGAATTTGAGTCAATTAAAAATTGTTGGAATATCACCTTTATCAGTCTTTAGGTATCCTAAGCTAATGACTCTGAAACTAATTTAATTTCTTTCCATAAATTTATTTAAATATTTATCCTGAAATTCCTGACTATTTTATTGCCACTGTAAGCCACATAAATGACAACAATTCTGAAATGCTCTGGCCAGAACAGGTACAAACACATAGTTTTTGCAGAACTGAAATTTAGAATAATTATTTCCAAAGACACTTGAACTTTTTGCTATTCCTATCTTAACAGTAATGTTACTCCTTTATAAATGAAGGAAAGGAACAGCAAAACTTATTCCATTTGATTGGAAAATTTGAATTATGAGATTCTTTGATCTAAATTTTTATCTTCCTTGCCTGTAAACTGGTCCTATATCCCCTTCTCCTGACCCCATAAAAAAAGAGAAAACAAATAAAATATACTCATGCGATGAACGTCGAAAAACATTATATTTCTTATCAGTGAAAAGTTATCCAAAATTGTTAATGCCAGGTTTGAAGAGTATGTGATATACCCTGCAGCATAAGGGCAAATTATCAATGAAATAAAATCAAGTACTTAATATGTGCTCATTAAGTGAGTACATATTAACCCAAATACCAATGAATCAGAGTCACTAAAAATAGTTGGTGATAATTAAATTTATAGCTTGTGCATTGAGAAGTACCGTGTTTCCAAATAAAAAATACGTCCTTTTATCTTCTAATTTTTCAGTTTTCACTTCCAGTGTTTGCAATATAACTTAATTTGTGCTCTGCAAATAGTTAATATTATTTATATGTTTTGTACTTAAATGCTTAGGTTTCTAAGTTTTGATATACCTTACTTTTGAAAGTTCCTGTTAATGATATTTGGTTTAGGACAGTCATAAGGGGTAACACTTCTTCCCCCATTTCAAAAGGATTAAAAATGTTTTGTCCTGTAATTCATTTTGAATGGTTCTATTATTTTAAAAGGCACAAACACAGTGCAGCAAATGATCTTCCAAAAAAGCAGATATAGTACAATAATTTATACTCATATACCTGCACAAAGTAACACTTCAGAATATTCTATGATATAATAAAAGTCTTTTCACACTCACTTATAATTCCAGGCATCCCTGGGCAATGGGAAGGAACACATGGATGAAGGGTAAATCAGATCTCTCACATCCTTCAACTCTTTTTGGAGACTGTTGACGTTTGAATAGAAAAATATTGGACTGAGCACACATGCACCTCCCATGAGGTCTGTAATTAGGCAGTTATTGTGTAGCTGTTACTTTTCCAGTCATGGAACAACTTCTTGTGATAAAACAGTTGTTAACTTGTACATGAGGTTTATCCTGTGGATATTGTGGGGATCTGAATCTCCCTGAACCTACTGGAATCAATGAGCTCTCTGTGTGTATGAGGTCATTAAAGAGTCTCAACGATCAACCTATTTTTGCAAAAGGATATTCATGCTGCAGTCAGAAATTTTAAACTTGTCAAAGTAATTTTTACCACGGATATTGAAAGTTTTTTGCATGGGTAAATCATCTCCTCAGAAATTTCAAGTCACTGGCTCCTTTTCTGTTGCTTTTCTGAAAGCAAATTAGCATTTTCATATAAATTTAAACCATAAGAAGCCTTATCCAGTATTTGCTTTATAAATGCCTCAGGGGGACTTATACAGGCTATGAACATTCTTTTCAGTTTCTGTCGGAAAGGTGGGAAAACTATTTATTTACATAAGACTTTGTGACTGAGGAATGCTTTTTATAAATACTAAACTGATTATGAAGATGAGTTTAGTAGCTCCACAACTGCCAAGTTTATGGTCATATAATGTCAAAAATTAGTACATGGCAAACTCTCATAGAGAGGAAAAGCTTAGTGTGAAATTTAATTTGATAAAATATACCTGTTTCTTAGTTGCAAAAATTAAAATACAATATGAAGTGTGTTCCATCTTTGAACTGATGAAGCAATATTTATTTTGTAAAAGAATGTATCTCTTTCTTACTAGAAAATGACAAAAAATGTTGCTGCATTAAATTCCTGTTATTAATGGGTTTCTTTTCTTTAATGTAGAATATTGCTTTTCTTCAACAGTATGATTAAAAAAATGGTATGAAGAAATTACATGATCCAGCCCATTAAGTATCAGCTCCTCAGCTATAGTCAACAAGATGTTTTTCTGTAATTTAATACTTACTACTGAATTATATAATATTTTTAGAGGGTGTTCATCATTCTTTCCAATTTTACTTTTTTATTTTCTATAAAATTGCACATGAAAGGCAAAGATACATACACAATCAAGAAATCACGGGTGCCTTTGAGACAAGGAATTCTCTGACTCTTTCTCTTTGTTTCTTAATATCATAATTTCTGCCTTTTGTTACTTTTGTAACACATTTGCTGAAAAGAGTGAAAATGAAGCATAAGTTTCTGAAAGTGCTACTAGTGCACCTTGAAAATAATGTGAGCCATAATGCTGTTGAAGAATTCAGAAAAATGAAAAGTGTACAGTATTTGGGTTACCTTTTCCAAACCCATCCACTGTATTGAGGATGTATTTCTTAAATGATCTTTTATCATCTTCAACCTCATCTCTATTCAATGGGTATTTCTTCAGTTGTTTTTAATGTACGTATGAATCAATCTTGTTTTATTATATAAGTATAGTAATTCATATGCTTGGAAACCATCCTTTTGAAATTATAGGTCAGGATTCATTCAAAGGAACAGTTTAAACAGACAGACTTAATGAAGTTTTAGCATCTCATATCTGTTGAAAGATATTTTAATTCAGAGTAACTGAAATTCCTGCTAAATAAAAAATTGACAGCTACAAATGTTATTATTGAACAAATCTTTAATGTTGTTACTCTTCTTTCAACTACTTCCTTCAGCTACTTCCTTCAGCATGTGTTTTCTGTTGTTGAATTTTTTAGGACCAGTGAGAATTTTCATTACTCATTAAAGGAATAATTCTCTTAATTAGCTTTTGTAATATTTTGAGGCATTGCTCTTTCTTAAGGCCTATAGTTTAAATTCCACACCATGGCACTGTTACAAAATATTGTGTGTTCTATGCTCAATGCATCTTTATTATTTTTGCAGTTGCTACAGTCCCTTTGAAGGTGTAGCAGTTAACTTTGCCTCTGCCCATTTCCATGTAGTTAGAGATACAGAGGAAAACAAGACCTGAGAAGAAGAAGCACTCTGCTGTTTTCTGATGAGCAAAATCCATCTATGAAAACTCAGCTTTGGGTTGAAGATGGAAG
Source organism: Petroica traversi (assembly GCA_025920805.1). Classification (NCBI taxonomy): domain Eukaryota; kingdom Metazoa; phylum Chordata; class Aves; order Passeriformes; family Petroicidae; genus Petroica; species Petroica traversi. The sequence continues at coordinate 607,110 of JAHLSL010013742.1, read as the reverse complement.
CCTCTCATTCCTACTAAACTTTATCTTCTATTTGAACTCTGCTTTCTGTATGTGTATGGCATTTCTTTTGTAACAGAGCAATGAAATTTCAGGAACTTAAATAGATGGTCACCAGTGTAGAGCCATAAATATGACAGCAAACAACCTTTGGACAGAAGAACAGAGATTAAGAAACTGTAGTGGGCTGGCCTTGGCAGGATGCCAGGTGTCAACCAACTTCTGTATTGCTCCTCCTTATCAACAAGGGCAAGGAGACAAAATACACTAAAGGTTCTTGGCCTGAGATAGGTACTGGGAAGGATTGCTCACTAATTACTATCACAGACAAAAGAGATGCAATTCAGAAATTCATAAGAGAGTAGAATAATGAGAAATAAGAACAAATCTAAAAAGACTTTCCCAACCTTCCATCTTCTCAGGTTCGACTTGAGTCTGATTTTTCTATCTTCTCCTCTTGATCAGCATAGGGGGATAGGAAATGAGGGCTGTGGTCAGTTCAAAACGTTTTGTCTCTGCCACTCCATCTTCATGCTCTTCCCCTGCTCCAGCATGGGGTCCTACTAGGGAGACAATTCAGAAGACTGTTCTCCACAAAGCTCTCCAATGTGGATCCTTCTTACAGGCTCTATTTCTTCATGAACTTCTCCAGTATGAGTGTCTTCTACAGGATGCAGTTCTTCAGGAACAGACTGCTCCAGCATAGGTCCACTGTATGTATCTGCTCCTCCATGGATCTCCATGGACTGCAGAGGTACAGTCTGCCTCACCATGGTCTTTACCATGCAGGGGTAAATGCAGGGGATTTCAGCTCTGGTGCCTGGAACCTGGGGTCTGGTGAAACTCTCTGTATCAGACATGGCAGAAGCTTTTGGCAGCTTCTCACAGAACCTGCCCCCCATAGTACCCTCACTACCAATACTTTTCCACATGAATTTGATACAGGGGAACAGGACAAAGTAGGGCTGCTGGGGACAGTCCCTGATGGACAAAACATAGAGGTGTGTGGAGCAGCTGAAATGAGCAGGCACTTAATTTTGTAGGGAATGGTCATTGCCATTTTCAAGGTTAACAAATTTTATGGGACAATATCCACTTTTGAACTCAGAAACTCACACTTCTTTTCCTGGATAACACTGGCAAACTGAGTCAAAAATGTATCTCTGTGGCCAACTCTGTGGCCCTGGGTTCATGCATTAAACCTTTTATTTTAAATACACATGGCCATAAAAATCCAACACAAAATAAACAAAATAAAATACACACAATTGTAAAACTACTATAAAGCCTAGAAATTATTTATATGATGACCTACTGAAATCCTTTTCCTTCTTTTTCTTTTGTATGACTGTATGATTCACTGGTCTTTAAGCATTTAATTAACTCTCTAAGGACTTTAATATTTGAATGGTCTCTCTCATAAAATATTTAACACAGCAATACTTGCCTTTTTATGCTTTGATTCATCACTGCATTTTCTTAATTAGATTGACCATAAGGTTAAAATAAAGGTAAAATATGTACATAGTAACAAATTTGAGATCTAAAGAAATGTTTTGTTACTCTTGAAGATATTGCTCGTGGATTTTGAATTATAGCTGTCCTATACCTTAATAATTTTTGCATTTACTGCCTTTTGAATACCTACTAAACTTATAGGATCATAAGCTAAAGCAGAACATAATTTTTAGATTATCATCTTCATAGGTGTCATAATATTTTATAAATTACATTAGAATGGATAGTTCTAGAACTAAAACTGAGACAAAAATATTAAATATGTAATGAATATTCAAATGGAAATACAATTTCCATGGTGTTTAACTAATATAGCTTATAATAAGAGAAACACTTCACTTGTACACAGAGTTAGGTTACAGGTTAGGTTCTCAGAACCAGTATTGGATACAACAGTCCTAGGAAGCTTGTGTAGCCACTGGTTGTGCTGTACCAGTACACTGGATACAGAACATCTAGAGCTGTTATTCTCAATATTTTATTCTCAAGCACTAAAATAAACTGGAAGTGCCATTTTCCTAAACCAGCTGAAGTGCAGCATTGTTCTTAATCACATTTGAGAGTACCTAACCTCTGTTCATGAAAAACAAACCTCTGGTCATAAAAAATTTAGTTTTGAAGAAAGTACACTCCAATGAAATTGAAAGTCAGAATCAAAAAAAAAAAAGTAAAGTAAAATATGAAAACATAATGGAAGATTATTTGAATATCTAAAATTATTTTTAAAATTAAATACTTTCAGACTGAAAGATACACTTAGGAATTTTTAAAAAATGGGTTTCCTTGCCTATTAAAGTAGGCAATTTCACTACCAGTTATTGTTTTCCAAAACTTTATAACTGCTTAATTTTGATCAAGAAGTCATCTCAGTTAGAGATAAAAATGTAGTTTTTGTGGTGATGATGAGCAGAAGACAATTTTATATGGAGAATTTAGGGATACACTATACACTTAATCCAAACATTCCTGGCCAGAGATGTGCTGCATGGGGCCATGGATTCAGTGTGGCCCCCAGACTGTGCTGGGCTGCACAGATCCCACAGCAAGATAACTTCAGCTGCCTTACTAAAACAGGCAGCTCTCACTCCATACCTCTGAGGATCATGGCACTGGTGTGGCCTTGCCTTTATTAAAAAGTGCAGCAATAAGTTATTGTAACCTATCTCTCTTTAACTGTAGAGTTGATGAATAGAGTTTTTCCTTTGTAAAGAAAGTCTCAGATGACCAAAAGAGGAAAAGGTGTCATGGATAGGGTCTGCACGGCGCACTGAGCATGGGTCAGAGTCTCTTTGATGTTACACTGCTCAGGGCTCCTAACATCTATCACCTGTGCTATTCTCTTACAGTTTTAGCAGTAATAAAAAACATTTTAAATGATAACTTACAACTCTAAATGCCCGTCTTGCTGAGACCTTAATGAGCCGTCTCCTCCCAGTGCAAGAAAAACTTCTAGATAAAATTAATTCAATTTTTTTTAATCCTGTATCCTTCTGTGACTAAAATGTTGCAAATTTATATCTAAAACTTCATTCTCAGTTTCAACCACCTCTACAGATATAATTTTCTTCTTCTTGTGATCGTATTTATCCCATTTTTATTGTTGTCCTGCTGGGGTGTCAGTTAAGCCGTGTCCTTCCCCCTTCTTTCTCTCATGATTCTTCAGGGTGAAAAATTACAGAAACCTAATATGTAGAGTTGCTTCATAAAAACAAAAAGCCTATAAACTTTATTTTTGCTTAGCAACTGAAATTGCATTACCCCTTTGTTCCAAATTCTCTCTGGTTCTTGAACATCTTATTGTTAAAGTTAGTCTGTAAAGATCTTCAGCAGACTATGTAGACATACAGCAGAGTATGTGCTCTGTAGAGACTTAATTTCCACTGCAACAACGACATTTGATCTTTCACATATCTACTATTCCTCTCACCTACTGTCTAAATTCTGGAAAATATGAGAAAATATCTGTCTTGAATCACACTTTCTTCCAACATACATATTTTCAATCTTGGATTTTTTTCCCCTAATGATGACCAGTCATCAAGTCTATTCACTTTTCTTTCCAGAAAAAAAATCAGTTACATATTAATAGATAACTCATGTATAAAAGTGTATATAATACAATGTACATAATGGTTCAATACTGGGAGCTTAGTGCTCAGGTAGTTTATGGCTTAGTACAGGAAATAAACACAAAAGATGAAAGGAAGGAAATGGACTAATCATTATTTACTTTTACATTAGGCAGCAATTTAGCCAACACTTTTAATATTGCTTGATTTCAGCTGTGTTATGATTTGTACTGCGTCTTGCTACAGGCAATAATTTTCATTTCAGATGAGGTGTCGTATATACATGAATACAGCACTGTATTAGCATAACAAATGATAGTGTAAAAAGGAATGTGTCATTGGCATGTGCTTCTTTGACTGTTTTATTCAACTAATTTAGCTAAAGATACTTATGATCTTAAAATGGTCATCATAATTCAAATTTGCATAGCAGCAATGCTTTTAACTTTTCCAGCCTGCATTCATTTTCAGAAATTCCTGACCTGATTGTTCAGAATTTCCTGTGTACTCTGATCTCATCCAAATAGGATCATTAACTGATGACATATTTATTTTAAGGTTTTGAAATTAGCCTTGCTTTAAAGAATAATTTCAGAAAATATCATATCACATATGAACATTTCTAATTACATATGTTCTCCATCATGTGTATAAATAAATATATATGTGCATATACATATATAAAAGTATATATATACTTATACGCTAGTGAAAATGAAACTTCAGACCACTCATGAGTGTCCTTAGGCACTTTTAACAGTCATGATTGTATTTTTAGAGAGGTAGTATTTTCAGTCTTTTTAGAATTTTTTTTTAAATCGTTAGTGTTGGAAAAGAATTCCAAGATCATTGAGTCTACCCTTGACCAAACACCACTATGTCAACTGAACCATAGCACTAAATATGACATCCAGTTCTTTCAAGAATCACTTCCAAGGATGGTGACTCCACTACCTCCTGGGGCATTCTGTTCCAATACCTGAATATCTTTCCAGTGAAGAAATTCTTCCTGTTGTCCTACTTGAAATTCCCCTGGCACAGCTTGAAACCATGTCCTCTTGTCCTGTCACTGTTTGACTGGGAAAAGAGGCTGATCTCCCCCTGGTACACCCTCATTTCAGGCAGTTGTAGGGAGTGATAGCCTCCCCTGAACATCCTCCAGGCTCAAGAAATCTAGCTCCCTTAGCCACTTCTTATATGACTTACTCTGGTCTCTAATATCCAGAAAGTAATTAGGGTTTGTGGAAGGAGTTAATCAGGTACATAAAAATATGATGAACTTAGGACACTCCCATCACAGCAGAGTAATTCTTGACTATTTATGACAGCTACAATAATTCTGGTTGTGGTAGGTTGACCCAGATCAGCAGTTAAACTTACATCCAAATGCTCCCCTCTTTTCCTATCAGGGCTGGGGAGACATCTGAAAAGACAAATACGGGAAAAACACATGTGTTGAGATAAAGACTGTTTAGTAAGTGTAGAAAAAAGGGGTAAATAGCTCCCAAACAAATGACTGAAGCAATCATTCACCACGTTGGACCAGCAGATTGATGCTCATCCAGTCTGTACACAAAAGCTGCTTCTGAAAAACATGCCTTCAGCTGAAATTGCTGCGTGTAACGTTATGTCGGGGAATACCACTTGGTTTGACTGGCTCAGCTCAGTCTTTCACAGCTTTTTGCCCGTACCATGGTTTCAAATGAGAGAGCAGTGTGAGAAATGGAGAAGGACTCAGAATTGTTCAGCTAAAATACTGGTATGTTGCATTGGTTTAGTCACAAATAGTCACACAACACTATGTGACTAATGAAAATTTATATAAAAATTTAGAATTTTGTAATACACTCCATGTTTCAAATGTGTTAAGAACAAAATAGATGAGTTTTTTATTCACAGTGGGATTCTAGTTTCTTCTAGATTCCATTCCTACTGATTCTTTTCTCTTTTTGCTTCTTTCCTACACACAGGCTCTTGACCTTGGCTTTTTTTGTAACTGGGTTAAGGAATTTCATCAAAACTACGAAATGCTTAGTAAATGTGTGTACAAATTTTCTGTGTTTGTTTACTTTCCTATTATACCTATTCAGTGATTTCTTAGAAATACTAACAATATTATTAAACAGAGGCAAACACCAACTGCTATATACATGTCCCAATAAAAGACACTAATATTTAGGTAATTACTGTTTTTCTTCTAGTAAAGCCTACAGTTTCAGAAAGATGACAAAACACCTAGCTAGAACAAATTTTTCTGAAAGGGCAGGTAGTTAAGATTAGTTTTATGCAGACATGTTTGTTTGTCTTCTCAGATATGCCAGCAGTGACCTTTTCAGCATTCCCACTGCATATTTTATGAACAAACACTGTCTTGACTCTTATGAGAGCTTGCTCATAAGTACAGTCTGTGAATTCAAAGCTTTTCAGTTTTGAAACTGGGAATCTGGCGCAGCCTAACACAGTTTTCAGCATGCCAAAGAGAACTGATGATATTCACTTTCCTAAACACAGTCCAAAACTGCAGACCAGCATTATCTGAACATGATAGAGAGTTACACCAGGACAAAGCATACACAAAATAAACCCTGACAGGTTGGAACATGCTTATCAGAATACTTAGTGAAGTGAGTATCTGTTAAAATGTGTTAACTGAAAAGAACAGAAGTTTCTGAAACTTTTAACCTTTTTTTCTGCCAAAATATTGAGATAAAACAGTTTTTGATAATTAAAATGAAAACTCAGCACATTCTTCAGCATTTTTCAGGAGACAATGAACATTTTCTAATTGGTAATTCTGCCAGCATTGATTCATATCATTGCACCTACTCATGTGAGAGTATGTGTTTCAAAGCGTGAAAACACTAGCACTCTTCAAAGAATGGACTGAAGGAGATTTTGGTGCTTGGTTTTAATTGGCTGGTAATAGTTTTTAACATCTCTTACTATTGTCATCTGGGTCAAGCTTTTTAAATACCTGATAATTTTTTTTTTCCCAGAAATATTTCATTTAGAGCAGATTATCTAACATAAAATATTTTTTGGGAGTGCTAAAGTCCTAAAACAGTAGGAGATAATAGAAAAATAATCCCACCACAATAATGATGGAGCGTTGCCTGTGTGATTACCAATATCTTTTATGCTTAATTATGAAATTAAGCTCAAAAGGGTTTGAATAATTAAACTTAAAAATAATAATAAAAAGGTGCTAAATGGAATAAATGGACTATATGACACATGAAAAAATATACAAGGAAATCACACTCATGCAAGCTATATCTTTAGATCATTTTTTTCTCTTCACATACAGTTGGTAAATTATCACTGTTGTATTGTGAGCTAATGACAATGACATGCACTGTTGTGGCATTGTATTTTGAATATGCTATTTGAACAGTATTTGTTACTGTGTCACTGATAGGGAGACTGGGACTTTTTGCCCATTTCTTTACTAACACAACCTTTTTTATGAGGTGTACTTGTAATTTCCTGAAACATAAAGTTTTGCTCAGTTTGTATGATCCAGGGTGGATAAAAATGTAGGCAATAAATTGAATTCAAGAAGTGGGGGTTATCATAGTGATAAGTTTTGTTTTTTTTTTTAATTTCCCTTATATTTTCTGAATTTGTGGGACATTGATAAGTTTAGTTCGTTCAGGTGTTCTTATAAGGTCTGGAAGGAAACTCTTATGTGGTCTTGGGGTGGAAAGGGCTGTTTTTCTTGATATTTGACTTTCAGCCAGTAGGATTTATATGTCCCTTTTTCTGCTTCATTGCCCATTTACACATTTTAATTTCTATAGGATCTCTTAAAAAAATTTAATAGATGCGTATCTTTCATCACCTTATTCCACTCCATTGCCTTCTTATTATCTTACTAATTGATTACTTGTTGGGTATATAACTGAGGCAAAGCATGATAATAGTTCATCTCCTTCTTTTATGTGGGATGCAAATTAGGGCAATAAAACATATTTCACTGTATCAGAACCAGCCTTTAAAGAACTCGTGAAATGTGCTGGCCTCTTTGACCTTCATGGAGATGAATTTAATCTACTTTTATACCCTATAGAGAAAAAAATGCAGAGACAACAGAATTACTCTCACTAAAGTAACATATTGTTGCCATATTTAACCAAAAGAAAAATTTAAGAAGCCTTTTGGTGTTGTATGATGAATTAACTTCCCCTGTACAATCAGTCATTGGTCTTTTTGCTGAGGCATCGTGTGTGTGCAATTAGTGTCAGTTTCATTACACTAGAAATTTCCTTTATATGGGTTACCAGCACTGTAAAGGCACTCAACTGCTTCATGAGTTCCACAAAGGTCAAGAGACATCATCCTCAAAGAGACAGTAAGTAGTGGCAGGTTTGGTGAAACTCAGATATGCCACATAGAATTGTAATTCGTGACTCAGTGAAGAAAGTCTTACTAGCACGATAGGTTCTTTGTTTGCAGTTAGAGTTAACTCACTAACATGTGTCAGCCACCAGGTAAAAGAGTATACATTCTCTTTCAAGGAGCATAGAGCTATGTCTTCCTGCCAAGAATTTCACAATTTGCTTTCAAATCAGAATAAAGTTTCAGAATATAAAGTTTCAGAGTCCACTGATTTGTTTAGTGACCTTATAAAAAGTACTTTGACTTTTTTAATTTCTGTTTTCAGAATGCATTCACAAAATCTCCTCCACCAGCATTTATATGTCTATAAGTGTAAGTGACCTTACTTACCTTTCTATTATCCAAACTTGTGCATCACCAATATAACTATCCTAGGGTAATAAATAGTAATGTAATTGAACAATAAAGATTGAAAAGATAATAAAACAGGAAATAGCTATATTACAAGATAAACAAATACTTTATTAGAAACAATATATTTGCAATTTATGCTGACAAAATAAGAATAGACGTTGGATAAAGTAGATAAAGATCTACTTTATCAACCATATTAATTTCCTTTGGGCTCAGTAATTGAAAATCTATCCGTTCCCTTGAAGTGCATGTCTAATGCAACCACCCATCTAGATTTTTGCCTTTCACATTTTATGGTTACACAAGCTTCTAGAGTTTGTTCTGCATGCTGAGTTGTACATTTTAGATTTCTAATTTTGAGAGAATGTTTAAGTACAAGTGTTTCAACCTAAGAATCATAAGTTTTTAAGAATCAGTTTAACTATGGATGACATCTGGAGCCGGTCATATAGAAAAACAGGAAAGAAGCTTAGACTATAATTTACATCCTCAATCAGCGATGTTCAATTCGATTATCAGTTAAAAATTTCAGAAAGATAAGAGCTATCAAGGCCCCTTTTTTCCTCTCATCCGTTTACTCTAACACTAGTCATTAGGCTGTATGCAACCTGATCATGAGGTCCAGGGCCTATTCTACTTCCCTAACACAACAGCAAAAGTAGCTGAAATCTTAAAACATTACCTCTATTAAATTTTTAAGAGTTTTGTCTCCCACTAGTAATTTCACTTTGGTAATTGGCTGTGGCCACTGACCATCTGTGGTAGATTCCTGACATTCTCAGTGCAATAATTGCTAGGTAATGCAGTGCTGGAAAGTAAAGAGAACTTTGACTTTAACATAGTGAATGTAAGATATTTCAGTTATCTAGCAAACTTATTTTACTTTGATATTGCTGAAAACACTGTGTATTAGCCTGAAAACATCTCCTGAATCTATGGATCAAAGATGGGCTAAACAAAACTTAATATTCCCCCAAAGAAGATAATTACAATAACCATTTCCATGTGACAGACCAATTTTATAATTTGCAACAGCTGTTATTGGTCTAAATACAGGACTTACTCTTTGCTCTTTTTTGTGTCTTTAAGTAGATATATACATATATTCAAGATAACATTTCTAATTAACTTCTGCTTATGTATGTTTCCCTGTGTGTTCTCTTGCTTTTCACTGTAATGGCACTTAAAATTAATTGCGCACTTCTACTGTCAGTTGCTGCTGGAGTACATGAGAGGATACATTTAGTTGCAAGCCTTTGCTATTCACTGCCTTCACAGATCAGACAAAACATGAAATTGAAATTATATGACTTAGCTTCTGGTACAAGTGTTAAGAGGCTCATATCTTTCTGTCCAAAATATATTTTTTGAAGATAAAGAACAAAAGAAAATCCTAAAAGTATTGCTTCTTTTTATCTAAAAGAAGAAAAGTGAAAAAGACAGCCTTATTTATTTTTTTATGAGTCTATTTAAGGTGTTAAATCAGACACTGGTATCTTAAAAATACTCTTGACAAAGCTTTTATACATGTGAAATCATTGTTGTTTCAGGATTCATACAGATATTCCTTCTCTAACTTTAGTATAAATGAACAAATAAAACTTGTACTAAAATTTACTTCAGATGCAATATCTTTATCAAAAGAATTCGGTATCAATGAGACCATAACGCCTCCTTTAAAGTGTACACTTAAAAATGTATTTGGATATTTATTTTTTCAGGAAACAAAGTTTTACCTGGGTTTCCTTGTGTTACAATTTAAACCCAGTATTTTAAATACTGTTTTATTTACTAATCTAGAGTTCTTCTTCATAAGAGACTGAAATTCATGGAAGAAGAGAGCAAGTAGTACAATGGGCTGAATGGTCTGGCCTAATGAATTTTAGAAAGGTCAATTCATCCCATAAAATGCTAATACAGAAAATGAGAAAAAGTAAGTCAGGAAATTAAAACACTTCATTTCTATCTGATATGAACTAAAAATATTTTTTTTAAAAAAAGTCTTTGAATCATACAATGGTTTGGGTTGGATAGGATCTTTAAAATCATCTAGATCCAAATCCCTGCCATGGGCAGGGATATAAGTTTCTAAATAGAAGCTTTATTTTCACCAAAAAGCCAGAGCATGACTGAAGTAATTTTGGCTATATCTAATAGTAGAAAACAGTGAAATGAACTCATATTTCCTCTACTTTTCAGGATAAAAAAAAAGTATTAGGAAGTAACAAGATAATTCTGTGTTTATTCTTGATTCTTCTTTATGCTTTGCTATCACTTATTTTCACAAACGAGTCTGGAATGTTTTTCGTTTTAACATCTGTCAGAATGTTTTAGAAGGCTGTACTGCACTGTAGTGAGTCACAATGTTGTTGTAAAGTGTCTGATGTTGTCATTATTTACTTCCCTTGTGGACTTTTTCCACATTAATGAATTTCTTTAGAAGTATGGGTATTTTTCAGGCATATTTTTTGACAGGTAATTCTGTTCTTGTTTAAGCAAGGAAATCTGTGAAGACAATTATAACATTTCTTTTCAGTTGTGATTTGATCCTCATTATTATGACCTAAGCTTCTCTTTGGGGAGAATTCAGAAACAACTGGCCTTGATGAAGCGAATAAACCTTATTGCTCTAGTTAGAATACATGGCAGATAAAAAAATGAACCTTTTGCACATTTTTTAGTTCTCATTGAAATAACAGAAATAAGAAACATCTGAACTCTTAGGACATGTCAATACATAGCTGATGTTTTCTTTTTCCTACACATATTCCCTGTGCTGAAAGAAAAAAAAAAAATTTCTTCCAGGTTCTGAAGAATATATCAGAAGAACACTAAAATTTCTTCATGTCTTTTTTACAATGAAAGAGCAACTACTTTTCTGTAAGGATACGGTAGTACAGCAGATATTAATCAAGGTCAAACTTTATTTCAAGCTTACTCTGGGAGCCTCATCTAGCTGTCATGGCTAAAAATAGGTAATAATTGCTCATCTTAGGAAAAAAATGTAGGCAAGATGCCATTATGACAACATGAGTCCCTTGTATCTGATGGCTGAAAATGATGGGTTTTGCATATGTTAGTCTCCTAATTTTGCTAAGACCTTTGATCTTCAGAGGCTGTACTGCCCAAGCTTTACTGTTTCAAGCTAAATATTTTTCTAAATTAAATTCTGCATTAATTATTTTTAACATAAATTCTAAATAACTTTTTCAAACAGATTATTCAAACATTATTTGCTTTTCGTATTCTGTAGGAAAGATAAATCTATGGAGAATATCTGGTCTCAGAAGATTCTTGTCGCAGGCATACGTATCCTAATTCACCAGGAAGAAACAGTGGTCTGTGTGTTGTACTAAATGAGGGATCTGGGATGCCACAGACAGCAGAAGGCACTCAGAGACAGAGTAAAAAGGGGTGCAATTAATCATTTGGAAAAACCTCTGTGCCGACTGCTTTAAAATACTGTATAACAATTGTTTTATACAGACAAAAATAAAATGTATTTCTAGAGGAAAAATATCAATCATACCAGCTGAATAGAGCAGATTAATTGTTTATTATAATTTTTGAGTGATAACATATGGTCTAGGAAAATAAATTATGTGATATGTCCATTTTTAGGCTTGACATTAGTAAGGCTGCAAAATAGTAGCATGCTTATATTTTTTTCTGTACATTTATTTCCTTTTGCAACTATAACAGATTGACCATAACCTAAGCAGCCAAGAAAGTATCACTAATATGAACAATTGCACACAGACTAAACTTTTAAAAGCATTTGATTTCCCTTAGAAATAATGGGAAATAACTCTCAATTCTAATGCTCAGCAGATGCACTTAGTACGAAACTTTGCTCTTGCCACTTTTAGTTGATGATTGGAGTACCCTGAGAAAATTCTTAGGTTAGCCTTGTGGAGCGGGGGAGAGAGGTGTACTTTAGCATATGATTCCCATCTCCCGGGCTGCAAAGCAGAAAATGGTGAAAAGAATAGATCGGTTGAAAATTTGGTTATTTTCAAGATCTAGCAATTGAATACTAACCTGGAGAAAATGAAAATGTATTTTGCATCTCAGTTCAGGAAAGGAAAGATTCTATACAAGGTAGTCTACAAATTTTGATAGCCATGTCACATTTAGCCCACATTTAGGTCCATGTTCAAGGCATTTTGGAACTTATACTTCATGTGAACTAAGGATAAAGCCACTGTTTCTGGTGGTACACACGCTTTGAAAGTTCTGAATATGTGATGATCATCCTACCAAACCTCAGGGACCACAGAATGAGAATGAAAAATATTTGGGGCACAGTCACAGTGGAGATGGTGGTAGAAATGAGTCTGGGCAACACAGTGAAGAAGCATGGAAAGAGTGGAGAGATGCTGTACTGAGGTATGAGGTAGGGCACTTCAAGCTCACTGTGATTCCAATTTCTTACCAAATATTGGCAAAGTTACTTCTGACTGCTTTAGATCATTCTTAGTTGATGCTGTCAGGTTTGCCCTGGATCATGCACATAGAGTCAAAACTCTGCATATACTAAAAAACAGGCTCAGGCACCAGCCCAAACTGTAGGATAAGGGACTAAGTCAATAAAAAATGTATCCAGGGGAAAAAAACAGGAGTTGAAGGGTCCTTTCCACCAATATTACCAAGGCAAGTGAATAGTGGTCTCTCTAATTTTTTCCTTAAATAAACATTAACCAAATATGTTTATCATCCAGTTCAAACTCCTGTTCTGAGAGATTCAAAACAAAGCAATTTATTATAAGAAATCATTTTTTCCTGTACAGAAAGATTACTTTATGTCAACAGATGATACATTTTCATCCCCTGCAGACTCTGGCTAGACTGATAATTTTTCAACAGAACTAATCATCACACAGATTTGAGAACAAAGTACTACTTTCATGTCTAGGAGACCTTTACAAAAGGCAGTATTTTCTTCACATCTGATATGGAATAAACTCCTTTTATGGACCAAATGCAATCTGTATTTGGTGTTATTTGACAAGTTTGTTTGACAAGCTGTATATTATACCTCAGAAATTCAATTCGTAATCAAAGCAAACAAGCAAACGAACAACCCCCCCAAACCCCAACAGCCTATCTCTGTTTCAAAGAGAGAGATATATACATAATTAGGATAATTTATACGATATATTCAATAACTCATCTACTTAGAGCTACCATATAAAGTCTGTTATATCACGTAATACTCAGGACTTTGAATACTTTTGCCTATATGATCTGTGTCTGTAGGCAGGGCACTTCAGAATGAGTAACACTGTAACAGAAATTAGAAATGTTTACAAGCTCTAGAGATTAGTTTGAGAATCATTGTGACTTCAATTGTTTCTGAATATGTAGTTGTGTATAGATATTATACATGTACTTATAATACAAAACACAAGAGGATTACTTAAAAATCTGTAATTGGTGTCCATTAAAACATTACCCAAAAAGTTTAATGGCTTTACTATATTTAATGAATATTCAATATCCGAATAAGCCTTCAAATAGAGGGAGCATTCTTCAAGTAAGTTTTGTTTTCTACATGAAAAAAATTGTGAACTCTGGTTTTTAATATCTGGAAATGGGATTGTCTATTATGCTATAAAATTCATGTATGTTTTAATTTCAAGGCCCATTACATAAAGCAAGAGAATATGACTAGCCTTGTAGTGTCTCTAGCTGTAAGCTGCAGAATTTATTTTTCTTTTTAAAAAAACCCACAATCTATAACTCTCCAAATATCACACCAAAATAGTTTATAAAGTATTTTAAAGAGAACACTGGAAACATTACTAAACATCAAAGTGGTGAAATGGATTTCTGTTATCCAGTTGTCTTGTAATATCAATGTAATCTTTTTGACCATATGCAAAGTTTACATGAAATTCTTCATTATTCTGAACTTCATTGCTTGGAAAATCTTCATGAGCTTTTTAAACTTCTTTTTGGCCTTTGTATAATTAATCTTCCATATTTTTCCTTTTTCTTAATATTTTAAACTGAAGTAGCTTCTCAAAGAATCTCTTTCAAGACAGCAAAATCCATATTATCAGTTATAGCTAGTCAAAGATTAAAATGGAGTGCCTTGTTTATTCTTTTTTCTGCATATTCTTTCAGTATTCAACTGGATAGGATATAGTGCTTTAAAGTATGTTAAAAAAAAAAAGAAGGATGAACATTTAATTGTTAGTGTTGTCAAAGATCCTAAGTAAATGCATGACAACTATATTTATGGTTTCATACATTTGACTTTGCAATGCAGGGAGAGGAAGGGATTACTTTGTTATACCCATACAAACATTTTTACTTCATCATATAAGCTTATGGTTTTTGATCATTGGCAGAAAAGAACCCAAACAATTATTCAGCTTTTGTACTCTGTTTAAGTGGTACACAAAGACTGACTATAGACATAAAAAAAAGTTACTCATAATTATATCACAATTCTCTTTTGCAAGAGAAAAAGAGGAAATAAAAAAGAGAGGGAAAAGTATAGGAGAACTTGCCCATGGTTTTACATTTTCAAAATCATTAAGTTCAGTTTGAACCAAATAATTAAGCTCTGAAATTAAGACCTAATGGATCTGGAAATGTTCTGTATAAAAGAATGGAAAATCATAGATAATTTTCTTCCTATTAATGGTGTCAAATCAAATAACCCACTGACAGATGGTGGTCAATCTAATTAAGTTTATTATTATTATTTTAAGCATATAGTGCATCAATTTTAATTAATTCAAATTCCAACCCAAATAATGGTTACTAGTCTTTATTGCAAATGCAGCTATTTCACCCTGAATTACAGGACAGGCTGATGAGGGAAGAGCACAAGCTTCATGGACTTGTGCAGAACATTTGACACAACATCCTGATTTTTAAACTGGCAAGGAATGGTATTGACAATGGATCAAAGGATGGATAAGGAATTGACTGGATAACACTCAAAGAGTTGCAGTCAATAGCGCGATGTCCAAGCAGAGTGGTGTCCAATGATGTCCAAATGATGAGTGGTGTCCCTCAGAGGTCAGTATTGGGACAGGTGCTGTTTAGTGCTCGTCAGCAACATGGGATTGAGTGCCCCATAAGCAAACTTGCCATTGACACGAAATTTTGTGGTGCGCTCAACACACTGGAGGGAAGGAATGCCATTGAAAAGGACCTTGAAAGGCTGGAGAGTTGTGCACGAGCAAAACTCATGACGTTCAACAAGGCCAAGTATAAGGTCCTGCACCTAGGGCAGGGCATTCCTGTGCACAAATACATGCTGCTGGGCAGAGAACAGATTGAGAGCAGACTTTCAGAGAAAGCTCAAGATATTAATCACTGTGCATTTGCAGCCCAGGAACCACATCCTAGGCTGCATCAAAAGTATGACCAGCAGGTTGAATTTCCCTCTCTGCTCTGCTCTGGTGAGATCTCATCTGGAGCAGAGATCTCATCCTAGATGCCTAAGAGGATTTGAAGTTGCTGGAGGAAGAGCATGAAGATGATCAGAAGTCAGGGACACCTCTGCTTTGATGATAGGCTGAGAGCACAGAGGTATTTCAGTGTCAAGAAGACTCTAAAGAGACCATCTATCATCCCCCAATACTGTAAACAGACACAGAAGAATGCTGGAGGTGGACTTTATAGATAAGAATGGAGTAATAGTGATAGTATAGGGGTTAAAATGATTTTGGGTTGTAATAGGTTGTGGGAACAGTAGGTAAGCCTTAGGTGTTGTGTTTGTTAGGTAGAAGTGTGGTCATGAGAACTGCACCTGTTCTTATGTGTGGGTTTTGCAATAATTGCCCTTAACAAGATGATTGTTTAGTAAAAACAAGTAAGAATGATAATTCAATTATAACAATCATGAGAAACGGGGGGGGGGGGTAGTTGGATGAAGGGGGGCTGCGGCTTATGCCTGGGTGGAAACAATATATGTAATAGAAATGGTAAAGTCATGCTCAAGTTCAATAGAACAATACTAAATCGACAATTAACCGCTGATGGTTATGTAAGGGACAGTATAAAGCTGTATCCATTGCAGATCCGTGTTGGAATTGATTTGGGTATGGTACCCCGATTTCCAGAGCTCTTCAAATAAAAGTACCTGCATATAATCATTCTGTGATTATGTGTTTCTACACTAACAATAGGATAAGAGGCAGTGGCTTTAATCTGAAAGACAATATGTTTAGTTTTAATGTTGAATAGAAATTCTTTACTGTGAGAATGATGAGACTGAAATTTTTGCCCAGAGAAATTATGGATTCTCATCCCTGCAAGTGTTCAGGATCAGGTTGGATGGGGCCCTGAGAAATCTGATCTAGTGCATAGCATACCTGCCCATGGCATGGGTGTTGGAGCTAGGTGATCTTTAAGGTTCTTTCCAAAACCCATAGATTTAAAGGTTCTATGATATTTTGGACCAGAATAAATTAGAGGGGAAATTTTAGTTAATTATACTAAGTGTTGTATTTTAGAGACTGCTGATTTTGGCAAATCATTAGTCTGGACTACAGATTTTTAGGTGACGTCCAATATATTCCTCTGTGAAAACGTGTCTTGTATATGTAAAAATAGTAGAAAAGCATTTTGTTACTGACCATGAAAAAAAAATCTGTTCCAAAATTTAGTATCTTCAAAAGTTACATCAGGGTTAAAACTTTAGGAAGGGCACAGTCCATGGAAAATAATTTTTGTCATCATATTTCCATCCTTCTAAGTTGTAACAGACATTTTCCATACAGGCCTGAGAATAGATACTTGAATGTGGAATATCTGTAAGAATTTTCAAGAAATACTTGACTTTTAGTCAGAGTTCAGAGCAACTCCATGATAAGCTGACCTCATCTGCTTAGTATTAAACTTTCTCATCATATGTTGATAGCATCATGTATTGCTACCATGTCTCAGTCAGGGCTTTTATATTTTCTCTTGCACCAAAAAAAGGTCAAAAGGGTTTTATTCAACAACTGCAATAGGAGGTTTGGTGGTATTATTTTACTTTGGGGAAGTTCCCACATGCATTTTTAGGATTTTTAAGTAACTAGAGTAATCACCAAAGAATGAAGCCACCTCTTAATGTAAGTAGTTTGCCTAATGATGAGACTTGTAATGCTACAGTGATTTCATGCCTTGTCCATTTTCTGCCACATAGATAAAACTAAAATTTAAACCCAGAGGAAGGAATATAGATTTAATCTTGGAACAGCTCTTATAGAGACTAGAAAATATCCCATAGGTGTGTCACCATTTGAATATTAGCCTAGTTTTTATGTTTCCTTTGGTTTGTAAATAAATGTCTGCAGGTATGGATATGCTATCTACACACAACATATGATTTTAAAGGAACAAGAAGTTTGTAGGTGTCATTCATTTAAGGATCACACTCTAACTTTTTCTTGCAGTTGGTACTAACATAATTGAATCACAGTTGCATGAAGTTTTTCTAAGCAATTATTTGCATAACACCATGGCTCCTCATTACACATGTCTTTTACAAATGATAATTGTTTATTACTGTATTTTCAATGTGCAGTTTATATTATCTTAAGCAGTGCAATTTTCAAACTTTTATTCCAATGTATTTTAGTTAAGATTTCATTAGCTGAGTAATTTTTTAGTTTAAAATGTTGAGTTTATATCTACTGCTTATTTAGTGGAGTAAAAGTAATTCTCTAAACTGTAGTAGAATGAAAAAATAAATTA
The DNA here is from genome assembly GCA_025920805.1 of Petroica traversi. Classification (NCBI taxonomy): domain Eukaryota; kingdom Metazoa; phylum Chordata; class Aves; order Passeriformes; family Petroicidae; genus Petroica; species Petroica traversi. The sequence continues at coordinate 589,069 of JAHLSL010013742.1, read as the reverse complement.
TGTGGGAAGTATAACTATCTTAGGAAAATGTGTGTCTAGTTTAACTTTATGATTCAGAAAAAACTGCTGGTATGATAAAAAGAGTATAAAGCAAATATTCTAGACCTCTGACATATAATTACAGCATAATTTCAATTATCTAAATGTTACTTACCTGGAATTCACATTATCTGAAACAAATGAGAAGGGTCTGGTACTACTTAATCCAATACTGAATTTAAGCAACAGATGAGCATGCATGTCTGCACAAGGAGACTGAAGGGAAGTGATCAAACTGGAGGGTGTCTTTGGAAGGAAACAAGAGCACAGAGGTTTAAAGAAACTTCTACCATTGCAAGTAAACTGAAGCCACTTCCTGTCTTCAGGTTTTGACATCTAAAATTATAAGCACATAAAGATCACAGCAAACATTTAAAAAGCCAATATAAGAGTCAAATTGCTGCCTACCATGCTCACAGCAGGAAGGTGAGAGCATGTAGGTGTTTTATTTAGACAGAGGCAAGCTTTGCCACTTTGAGTCTAAGCTAGTCACACCATATGCACCTGGGTAGAGTATCATATAGCTATGTAGACAGCTGATTTGGGATAATAGCAGTCTTTCAGGAGCACTCCAGAATTTAGGGCAGACCAATTTTTCTTTAATTGTTTTACAATCCTCTGCTGCATATAGCAACCTCTGTGGCATGTGTTCACCCTCTGTTCAGTATTACATTTTGTTGCTGAAATTGTGACAGATGTTCCAGCTGTTGGAGGCTCAAAGGGCATATAATTGTTTGTTCTAAAATACAAATTTTATTTCAAACTCCGCAAAATCATACCAGATATTTTATACTACTAATCGTATTGAAATCAAATGAAACAACTCTTTTTTAAAAGAATAAAAAATACCTAAGCATGTAAGAGAATTCTGGCAGATCAAACACATTTTCAATGAATACCGGCCTTATCAAAGTTCTAAAATACTCAAATCAAAAATGTTTTCCACTTAGTGTTTTGTGAGTCCCAAGTCTCTTTTGTAGCTTCCACATACTATTCTAAAAATTTAATGCTTAGAATTATTTGAACTTTCAGATGTTTGGTGCCTAACTGCATCTAGGCATTCTAAGCCATTTCTAAGCCATTCCAAAAATGGAATTGGAAAGTCCCTTCCAACCCAAACTATTCTTTAATTTTCTGAATGTATAAAACTTCATTAGAAAAAGACCCCACAGGGTTACTGACTACATAGAAAAGTACTGTGCAGCCATGATTACTTGTGATTAACAGGGCTACTGTGAATGTGGATTCACAATCTGTTTTAAAGAATGTTAAATCTATTGAAATATCAAAAAAATGAAATACTGGATTTCAGATGTCGGGTAAAGTAATCAAGGAAAATGGCTAGAGTCAAAAGTGGAAGAGAAATAGGATTAAAGTATGAGAAATGGAGAAAAACAGTAATAGGCAACTAAGAATAAAAGGTAGATAAAAATGTTAGACACAGAAAACTATGATTTTATTTAGTTTTACAATTTGGTGGGATGACTAAAGGTTATGTTAAGAACTTTCATCCTTCCTGCACAGGCATGTCTGGTCTTATCTAAACCCCTTCTGTTAAGAAAGTCTGCTGAATATTTGGACAAGGAGTATATTTCACACAGTTTCAGTATTTATTAGATTTTTTTAACTCATTTTTCAAACCGTATTAATAATAGAAAGAACTTGAAAATTTATGTCAGAACACTACTCAATTTTCTTACTGTTAGTAAAGATTTTGTAGTTGTTCTAAGTTCTGAGCTGTGTTTTGTATCACTTTTCATTTTGCTGCAGATCACTGAAAAAAGGTAGAGATTATTTTTCCATGTTTTGCTCCTCCCTAGGGAAATTAATTCTTAGTGTCAAGCAATGGAGCAGTACATTTCCATCTCTGAATTCACTTCTTCACTTTTCATACGAAAGAAGTTTGCAAGTTTTATTGAAACAATTTAATCGCATACTGTTATTTATTAGTTATTTACCACTTAAGCACAGAAACTAGCTGTTAGAAGGAAAGAGATTTCTTGTATTTAGGTGGTTGATTTCTGATGGTCATAAAGGAAAATTTACTGAAGCAGTGCTTTAAGGACTATTAATGATTAAAAATATTTAACCAATACTTTTACCAATGATCTGTAGTATGGTTCCACATCACAGAGATGCACAGGTGGGAGAAATAGTCATTCAGAGTGCCTCGAATCTTTCATCTATTGCATACCTGCTTAGAACCATCATGAGCAGGATTTAAAGAAAAAAAAATATCTATTTTCACCCAATGAAAGGTATGAAATTCAGTGGATGTGAAAAGAAGGATTTGAATTTCAAAATTCTAGTTTAGACTGTTATTCAATTAGTTAGCTATATATTTTGCAAAATCAGAAGTTTTGTATTACATTAGGAAATAAGTGCATTATTTAGGTATTTCTGGAAAGATAAAACTTTTGATCATAGTTTAAAAAAATTCTTAATTCTTGGAACTGAACTTTTTCCTCACCTCATGGCTAACAGTATAATTACATGAGGATATGGAAATGACCAGATTTCCTAACTCCACAGAGCAGATATAATTTCAGTTTTGCTCACTTGCAGACCTTTGTGGAATTCCTTTAACTGTCTTCAGCATGTGCTTGTGTTAATAAAAAAAAAATAGAAAAAAAAAGAAAAATATATAGGTGAAAGATAGAGACAAGCTAGTGTACCACTTATTAGCAAAAAGGAAGAAAAAAAAAAGGATTTAGAGAATCTTTAGTGAAAGACATTTAAAGCTCCTTAAATTTTAGCTGATAATGGCTCTTTCTTAGTTTCATAATTACACTGAAGAAATATGATGACATTTTGGCATAATTTTGTGCTTAATTTTTAGTTTGAGAGCCTTAAAGATAAATGAGGCAAGAATGGCCTCAACTGGTGGAAGCTGATTCAGTTCCATTCTAGCTAATGCAATGAAGCCTGCTGTATGAGAACCTAGATATTTGATTTTTAGGACTGGTTTTGATTTGGGTTTTTGTCAGCAACAATTCTTGCTTACACGTGGTCTAGGAAATGCTCTGTGGGATGGATAAGAGCTGTAAAACTGTTATATCAGAAGTAACACACTGGAAATGTAATGTGTCCCCTCTTGGTGTACAGCCCGGGTTGGAATGAATCTGCTGAAGTACAAGGAAGTTTGGGGTGGCCCTGTCAGCGGTGGCGTTTGTCTGCTCTCACAGGCAGTGCAGAAGCAGCTAGCAGTGCTCCAGGCAATCCCAGAGGTGAGATCCAGGCGCACATGGACCACACCAAACCTTGTGCACACAAGAAGTTTGGTGTGGTCCGTGAAGGTGGACAGGAAACACCAGCAGAGCTGTGTGAAATAACATTTGTCAGGATGAGGGAGAGGAGTCCAACAGCTCTGCTAATGGCCTTGAAGATGGAGGAGAGACCAGGGCTATTTGGTTTATGAATGATACTAAATTTAGGGAAAGCACCAGGGACAAGAATACAGGAGGATTGTAAAATTATGGACTGACAAGACAGGAAGATATAGCCTAGAAACTGTAAAGTTGCGGAACAACAAAATACCAAGGAAATGCAAGGGCTCATGGTGAAAAAACGGTGAAAAAAAATTATACCAGAAGGGGATGGAGGAGGATGTAGAGAATGATGTAACAGCTAGATTACTGCCTTTGTGAGTCTGAAAATTACAAATAAATTACCTAATATTCTAAGTAAGCAACAGAAGATTTTTATCTTTCCAATTAAAACTCATCTGTCTTTCCACTTGTAAATATTAATTCAAAATAACACTTAAATCTTTAATAGAAAAATTTATACCTAAGCTATAGTCCCATTCAAATCTGGAGGGAAAGAAAACGATCTCTTTTTTTTTTTTTTTTTTTTTTTTTACCGCCACCCTCTGCTCCATTAATTTCCTCTCTGGCTGGACATTTTCTGATATTGACATTTTCTGTTTTGGTTCAGAATATACTTTTCATATTTATAATGTGGAAAGACTGTGGGGTTTTTTTCGTCTGGGATGAAGTGGAAGAGAATACTCAGGACCACGTGAAATCACCACAAGTATTTGAAAGGATTTAGGTTGCTCAGTAAGCATTAGTTCATAGATATATGAGTAAAGTACTACTGTTTCAGGTTGCCAAAACAACACATTCCACAGAGCTGAAAGACAAAGTCTTAAATTAGTTGCAAGAGGAGGATGTAATGTCATTGAATTGTTCAGACCTTGCACCAGAAAATTGGATGCTGAAATATGTTTAAAAAACAAAACATGAGAGTTACAACTGAAAATTTAGAACACTTAATAAGCCCCTTTGAAGAAGAACAGTATTTTTCACAAAAATGAATGATTTATGGTATTTTATTGTATAGCTGAAGTTTAATATGTTTACATAAGATAATAATATATACATTTTAAAAAATTATTTATTACAAAATCTATTTTTAATGCAAAATATTCTGCATTTTCCTGCATATGCAAACTGTAATTCAAGTACATAAATAATGTCATAATAAATAATCTTTACTTATTAAATGAAAATAACTGAATTGTAACTTATTAAATTTCCTATTTTTTATATAATTTAAAAAATTATATAAATTAAGAGTCACGTAACTGAGTATTAGTTAGTCATAGGAACACGACTCCTTATTTTTCCCAAAGTTTTGCAGTAAATCTTAATAAAAAAAATTGGAGACAGGATGTGAACTTGTATTTATAAAACATGGTTTTCAGTAATGCTTCTTCATAAGAATGGTCTGATTTATCAAGTATCTAAGCAAATGGAAATTTCAAGAATTTCTCTATAAATTTTACAACCACATATTCAGAATAAATGGATGCTTATTCTATGATTCTTTGATGTTATGATTACTTTTGGACTACATGAATTCTTCTGCCTTAAAACCAATTTATTCTTCTAAGGCGATTTGCTATGAACACTCTGATATGGATCTATATATAATGTAGTTTTTCTCTTTCAGGGGAATCTTGACATTAAAGAACTTGCATGACTCATTCAGGATGTCATTTTTAAATCATCTTCCCTTAAAAAGGAAAATCTAATAACTGGAAAACAAACAAGCAAGTAAACAGACAAAATTCCAACTTCTCTCCCAGAAAAAAAATTCCTATCTTACAGAGAAAACTGAAGGTTTAATTTTCTCCCCGGCCCCCCCCCCCCCCCCAATTGTTAGAAATGGCCCAAATGACCTAAATGCACTGATTTCAGAATAAGTTAATATCTCTTGCTCAATGATACCTGGAAGATGCTGGGCAATCTTAAAAATCTAGCTCTGGTCTAGATTTCAGTTTCCTTGTTCATAAATAATATTAGTGTGGATTGATGTAGTTCACTTTGTCTTTTGAATCTAAATTTTCATCACAGAAACTAATGTTCTTCAGGTTATGGATCTGCCTCCCTTCCACCTCATTTTTCACTGGTCTACTAATTGCAAGTTATTATTCCTTAATACCTCTTAATTACATTCTTTTCTATTTTTTTTTGTCCATTCTCATGTCCCTGCAGCTGCTGCCCTATAACACATCTGTCAAAACAGGTGTTCTGTATTCACTTTCAAAACAATTTAAGAATATTCTTTCAGTATAACATTGTAGGTAGGAAATTACCGATTATTATCATCATTATTGGCAGTTATTATAAATCTCTTTAAATTTCTATTTGATATGTGGTATTATAAAGACATTTATAAAACATTTTGAAAGTTTTTTGTGTTTTCAGGTTTCTGCTCACATGATAAAAAATAGTAACATCTCCAAAACAAGACTTGTCTTCACCTTTTTAGCTTAATGTTTATTAACTGAGTTCATGCAAATCCTTTGTCTGTTTTTCCATTCTAGATATTTCTACAGGCCTACATGTTGTTGGCAGGATTTTGTAAGTAGATTCATTCTACATAACCATTTTCCTTCTAATGAAATGTTCACATTTGGGATTCCCAGAAGGTAGTTTCACGTCTCCTTTTTTTCATCAGCACAATGCAAGCATTTACTATTTGCACATTGTTTGAAGCATTAGAGCTACTTTGTTATCAAAATCTCAATTTAATCTTGTTCTGACCAACATTAATACTGTTTTATTTGTGCCTACCCATTAATTCAGATATGTTACTTTATTTTCACTGCAGTTGCTGAAGATTAGGAGTTATTTATAAGACTGAAAGGCAAGACAGCCTGTGGCAGGACCATTTTCTGAGAAGTCCAAAGGCCCTGTGTATAGTGATCACGTCAGGCAAAAAAAAGTTCATAGTAAACTGGTTCTAATTTACCTCTGTCTATTACTCTCATAGCACAGCTGTAGCTTCTTGCCGTTTAAATTGAATGCAGTTCCAGTTCATAGATTGTTTTCTAAGCACTAACTTCCTGTAGACTACTCACCAGACTAATAAATCAGCAGGCAAGAAAAGAAGAAAGAGACAAAAATAATTCTTCTGACAAACATTTAGTATGGGAAAACTTAAGGGTCTTGAAATCAAAAGTATATCTACAGCACCCTAGATGACATGGGGCATTTTTCTATTCAGAGTCAAAGCTGTGCACTTGGTCAAAAGCCAGTTTGTTCTGTTTGGCTTGCCAATTAGAAAGAGCCACAAGGCAACACTTTTAAAAATGTACAGGAGAAAGTGTTAAAGACACCTGAAAGGCAAGAAAAATTATATCCGCTGGTATATAAATACAAAAAAAACCAAAAAAACAACAACAAACAAAAAAAAATCACTAACGATTCCTTCTGGAGTAATTTAGAATATTGTGTTTCTAAATAGACTGATTTCACCTACCACTGTTAACAAAATCAAACTCTTACAACAGCAGAATTCTAGAATATTTATCAATTTAGAGTGTGCATGGGAATTATTTTGTCTATATAAATAGATATAAAACAAAACAAAAACCAAAACAGAGCCAAAAAATATTTTTAAGAATTTATGGTACCAAAAACTACAACGGAATTTCTGTGACACAGAAATTATTAAAACCACTTTCATTTTTTTAATTTAACATACAAGTTAATTCCTTTGACTGTAATTTTGGCTGTGTACTTTTAGTATTTTTGATATTTTCAGTGTACACGATTTCAAGTAGGCATTGGATAAAATTTTTAGGAATACCATATGGAAGTCAGATGTTTTTTTGATTGGTGGTTGGTTTTGGTTTATAAGGGTTGAAAGAACAGTTTGCCTTTGATTCCTTGAAGACAACATGTAAGGAATATGTAAGATCTGAATTTAAGACTACAAACTGACCATTCTCATCTGGCTGCCTGTTTAACATGGCCATCATTTTCTATATGTTATAGACTTAACTCTTAAATATTTCTTATTTTCGATGTCTTTCAAAAATACCCTCTATTAGAGGAGAAAAATAATGCCCATTTTCAAGGAATTATTTGCTCATTAATCCTGCTGAGAATAACCTCCTGAAAACTGGATGAGACCCTAGACCCTTTAACCAGTGCCAAATATCAACATCTGGAAAAATCCCTTGTCTCAAAATAAAATAATGATTCATTGTTTAAGGTGTTGCATTCGTCAAAAGCTTATCCCTACAGAAAGATAAAAACAATTTTACTCATAAGATATCTAAAATTTAGGATAATCAGGAGATTGGTCTTTATTGACATGTTTCAGTACATTAAGCTCATTCAGAGTATTGGGAACTTCAGTGAATCGTCACAAATAACCTATAAAGAGAATCTGGCCAGATTCTTTAATTATTCTGCTTCTGCTACCAGAAAGGAAATATTATTTATGTGTGTTGTGAAGAGGGTGTGTAGTGGCATGTTAAATACAGAGAAAATGTTTATACAAAGTAGTACTTACTTTTCTTTTATATTTAAATCAAGATTGAAATGAATTTATATAATTTATTTAATCATTTAATGTTATAAATGCCCACGGTTTCAGTTATTCTAGGATTGTACCCTTCAAGAACAGGCTGCAGAAAGGAAAAAGAAAGAATTTGGTTGTTTTCTTTTAATTTGGTTTCCTTTGGTTTGGGGTTTTTTTTGTTTGTTTTTGTTTGTTTGTGTGTTTTCTTTTTAAAAAACTACTTTCTATTCTGGGCAGACATAGAAAGTTCATTTACAAGTGAGCATTTTCCAAAGATGGACATGTAAAAATACTTTGATGGTTGTTCTGGCGAGAATTAGTTAAATTTGATGCAAACTTTACAGATAAGTTAATAGATATGTTAATAATATGTGCAGATAGCAATGCCTATGCCAGTCATCTTGACTTTATAATCTGTGGAGAGAAACAGCACTTTGGGGATAAGAAAGATCTCATCTTTAGCTACTACTTCATATTAAGATGAATCATCTTGTAGAAATATCAGTTTCTTCTATCTGTGGAGTCTAAACAACCAAGCTGTCACTCAAAATTATTCATAATTTTTATCCACTTGGTAATTAGATAATACCATAGCTTTGTTACAAAAACAAACAATTGCAGTAACAGCCGGTAAAAAAAATGCAGTTCTTTTTGATATGGTAATCAACTGCCTCAAAAGCAACAAAGAATTAAAGCAGTAGTAAATGAAGGTTTATTCACTGTATTTAATAGGAAAAATGAGGGAAGTTTAGCAAAAGAAAAGCGAGCAAACAGAAAAATAAACAAAACTTTTCCAGTGGAATAGTACAGAATATGTAGAGTGAAGCTGCAAAATTAAAAAGTATAAAATTACTTGAGACTTTCTTCACACAAAATTGACTATACTAAGAGCATGATTAATAGATATTATTAAGGAGTTATTAAGAATTTGCATTAAAGCTGTAATGCAGTATTAATTTTTCCAAGAATATACCTCATAAGTTGCTGCACACACTAAAAAATTTGGAACCTCAGGGAAGCTATTTAAGAAAATTAGTACACTCTTCTAGAAATATTATGGCTTATTGTTTGAACTGCTAAACATCACCATGCTTCTTATGAACTATTGTGCTAAAGTGCAGTTTGCTTATATATTTGGACATATCAAGAGACGTAGCTGAAATTACTTGAGGCCAATATTATTGAATAAAGTATTTTACTTTCTATTAAAAATTGCATTATTACACTCTAGCATATGTAAATATCTTCTGCTCCATAATTTATAACCTTTAGGCAAATTAGTGAATTTGATTACATAACACTATTTCAAATTTTATAAATATAACCTTTCAGATAGTTTTTAATTTAAATTTATAGCTGAAAGAGCATAGTGAGCTTTTAGTGACAGGCTCTAACCATATCTGAGTTATAGTAGCTGTTATGTCTGAGTTGCAAAAGTTTAAAATGGGAGTGTTAGCATCACATATGTCTCCTGGCACCTCTCTTCCAAGCTGCTCTCAAGTCCTGATAATGCCACAGATTGCAACAAAGCCATTGATTATTGATGTATCTGTGGTTTTTAAATGGTTTTTTTTCAGGTTATTCTTTTATGGAAAATGAATTTTAATACTGATTTGAGTGGGGTTGGGATAGAGGCCTTCTGAAAAGAGTCTATAAAGACCATATGAATACATTTGGATGAACTGTTTCAGAGTGTTCAGAGATGCACTGTATACTGCAAATATTTACTGTTTATCTTTTTCTTTTTCCTTTTCTTTTTTCTTTTTTTTTTTTTTGTAAGGGAAATTGGTTTCTTGTAGAGAACTAGATCTTAAATATAAGTATATAATAGAACATAATATTTACAATAACTGTAATAAAAAATAATGGATCATTTATCCCAAAATATAATAATCTGTTACTGAACTTTTTCTAAACGTGTCATTACCTCATGTTCAAACCACTCACCTGAGCTAAAGCAATAAATTATGGTTTTGGTAGATTCAGCACAACAATGTGCATTCCAAACTCCCTGGTGCTCATATATTTAGCCTTTTAATACATCAAGAATTTAAAATACTCAAGTGTGAATCCCTCCTCCATAGTACAATACAAAGCAGAAGGAAGACTTAGTGTATTCTGGTAGAAAGAAAGCTATAAAGTGAAAATTACAATATATTCTATGCTCAGTGATAAAAGTACAAAGGACCACAAATGTGAGCTGATCCTTTTAAGAACATTTAAATACATATCTGAAACCAGTTCTAGCGAGTCAGCAGAAAAGGAATTATCCAAAACAGTAATGAATTTTGTACCAAGGAACACTGCTATCACTGTTAAAAACTGCAGGTTAAAGAATAGAAAATTTAAAAGACGGACGCAGGTACTGGGATTGCATGGCAAGCTTTTGGTAGTGGGGGGCTTCAAAGGTGTAATCTGTAAGAAGGTTCCCTGCCTTGTGTGACAGCCAATGCCAGGCAGCACCAACATTGACCTACCACGGGCCAAGACTGAGACATCAGTAGTGGTGGTAGCACCTCTGGGATAAAGTGTTTAAGAAGGGCAGAAACTACTGCCCAAAAGCAGATGGAAAAGAGGAATGAGAACTTGTGAGAGAAACAGCTGTGTGGAACCAAGTTCAGTGAAGAAAAAGAGGTAGACAAGCTACAGCAGCCAGAGCAGATTCACCTGCAGACCATGTTGCAGACCATGGTGCAGACCAAGATGAGGCAGCTGCCCCACCGCTGCCCATGGAGGTCCCTAGTTAAGCCCATGGACATACACAAAGGAGGCTGTGACCCTATGGAGAGCCAGTCCTGAAGTAGGCTCCTGGTAGGACCTGTGCAACCAAGAAGAGAGGAACTCTCACTGGTTGATAATTTCTTGACAGGACCCACTCTGGAGCAGTCTTTTCCTGAAGGACTGCATCTCATGGAATTGACCCATGCTGGAGCAGATTATGAAGAACTGGAACTTCCTTTGTGAAGGACCCCTATTTCTGTTCGCTGAGGCTGTCTCCTCTAGGAGGGAGAAGGGGAAGAGCGGCAAAGACAAAGAGTGAACCCCCCATTCCCTACCCTCTTGCATCACTCAGGAAGAGAAAGCAGAGATACTGGGAATTAAGTTTATCCCAGGAAGAAGAGAGGGTTGGAGTGAAGGGCTATTTCTCATTATTCTTATCTGATTTGTAAACAATTAAAGAAATTTACTTTAGCCTGTACACTGCCTGTAACAGTAATTGATGAGTGATCTCATGATCTGGTCATATCACGTACTATGAGTTTTCTGTTTGTTATATTTTTTTTTCCTCCTCATCCAGCTGATTAAGAGAAGTGATAGAGAGGCTTGGTGAGCACCTGCTGTCCAGCCATGGCCAGCCCACCCGCAGAACTACAGCTAAATTAATCACAAAGACTGCATGACTCTTTAGGTTGAAGTAAATACATTGAGGTATGCATCATATAGGCACAGATCTGATCCTTTTCTGTTTATTCTTTATCTATACAGGCTGAATAACAATTAGGACTGTTTGCTTGGTAGAGATTACTGAAATGCCTCAGGCATCACTCGACCTTACTTCCTCTAATCTCTGATTTTTTGTGTGTTTTTTCTGAGAACAACCTTTCTTTAGAGTAAAAAAATATTCTTTCTCATATCCCTACTAGAATCTGAATCTTTGCTCATGCCAGTTCAGAAAATTCATACCTTGCAATGATATATTCATCTAAAAAAGCTTGGGCTCAGTGCAGAACTAAGCTGCAATGAATCAAATTGCTTTTCCACCGAAGCTGACCTGGAGTAGTTGCTTCATTTTATACATTGCAAAACAGAATCCCAGCTAAAATGATCTTTGTAAAATTCTATTTGTAAAGTTCTGTTTGAAAAATATATTCTGTTAAAGTGTCAATTTTAAAATTTTAAAAGTTATTTCACAGGAAGAGCTCTTCATAACTCTCTCACTACTGTTTCATGCAATCATAGAATACCAGGTCAGAAGGTCCTTCATCATCTGGTCCAACCTCTCTTTGCAAAATCAAGGTCTAGAGAAGATAATGCAGAATCTTGCCCAGGTGAATATGTTATTGCAGAACCCAACACTCTCCTTATTGTGAGAAATTTGCCTCCTGTGTCTAGTTGGAATCATTGTAGTAGTAAATTTTGCCAATTATCTGTCATTTTTTCCACGTGACTCATTTTAAAAAAGGATTCTCCATCTCATTTGTAGCCTCCTCTTAAATGCTGCAATGGGGTGATCATGTTTCTCCTAAGCCTTCTTCTCTCAAGGCTGATAAAATCCTGTTCTCTCAGCCTTTCTTCACATGGTAGGTTTTCCAGAGTTTTGGTCATCTTTGTCACCTATCTCTGGAGTCTCTCCAGCCTGTCCACATCATTTTTGCATAGTAGGGATGTAATTTTTCTTAAATTTCCTTCTTTCATGCTTTAGAGATTTTGCTTTTTGTTCATACAGGTTTTGTTTTTAATTTTTATTATATTTCTTAATTAAACACACTCTCTTTTTCCCTTTCATCTCACATGTAGCTAGTCAAGGTCCTCAATGAAATCAAATTTATCATCTGACCTTACTGACTTTATGCTCACAGTTAAATTTTAATTTTCTTTTCTTTTAAATGACAGCTATGTCATGAATACTTTTAATCAGTATAGTTACTCACAATACAGTTATTTTTTAATTCTTCCTGCTTCCTGTGGTGCTGTGAGAAGTGTTATCAACTGGAGACCCCTATAGGTAGGAAAACTGATGTTGCAGCATAATTGACTCTGCTAAAAATGAGTTATAAAGTGGCTTATATTCGAGCTTCCAGATACACCCCTGGCACTTGTGATCTCAAAGACTGATATTGGAATTTTGCTCAACACATGGGTAATCTCAATAGGTACAGATCCATAGCTTTCACAGCTTGCAAAGTACACTCTAAGAAATTGTGCTTTACTTTGTCTAATGTGGCAAGTCCTATCATGCCTGTTAATTTACTTCGGTAGTACAACTTCATTTGCAAAAACTTCAGCTTGCATTGAGTTGGTCTCCAGGAAAGACACATTAGCATGAATATATTTCAAAGCATTTGGATATGTAATAGCATAAACTCATACTCAGTAGAGAATAAACGCAAGCATGTTGACAAAAAGTCTGTAAAAAAATAAAATTACATAAACTATCAATGCCATTCTTATTATCATTGATTATCTCAAATATTTTTTATTATTAATAATTATATTAAAGAAATTGTTGTTGTTGCTGTTGTTGCTGTTGCTGTGTTGCTGTTATTATTATTATATTGCCTAAAATGCTTGTACTTTTAACATTTAAACTTAACATTTAAACTAACATTTAAACTTAATGCAAATAAAAACTTCACTAAACACAATGTGTTGCAACATCCCCTTTGTCTCTGCCCTATACTGCAAAATACACCAAAATTTATGCTCAAAGATGGGGCTGTACTAGAGAACATCTGATACATTCTTCATAAAGATAGCCATGGTCCTTCATTCCTGTCTAGCTCTTATCCATGGCATTACTGACAAGTACACTTACACGACATTTCCAGCAAGAATTATAATTTCAAAGTATAAAAAAGGACAAGGCAGAAAGGTATCAGAATGGAGAATATGGGTTTTTAGAAATATGCTGTATTTTCTCGGCTATTTCAAATTTTCTGTATCATCTGTATCTGTTAATTGTTTGTTAGTGAGCTTCTTTACCAGCCTAATCTTATTGTAGTCTTGTCTCATCTGTTTGTTTTTGTGTTTTAGTAGTTTGTTTTTTTCTGAGTGGAGAAATATTTGTACCATTAAAAATACTGCAATAACCTGCATTAGTATATCAGATAAAAATCCGATTCTTTAAATGTTTTACTCAAAAAGTATATTGATACTGACAACAACTGTATGATGTTTTAAAGATATTTTAAAATACCTTCTTAAGGGGAAAGATGTGATTTCCTTTTCTTATAAACTTTCAAATTCTGTAATATTTTATAATTATACACAGAATACAGAGAAAGTTTTAGTAACTTTGGTTTTCCATTGTTTTTTCTTTTATGTCTTTACATGTTTTGGTTGATTCATATAGGAGAGCAATAATTAGAAGGAAAATTCTCTTAAGTCAAAAACTGGGGTAATGGTTTTATTAGGCAATATTGGAATATACTGGAAATGGCAGAATGCAGTGCAGAAGTGGACTTTGATTTCATCCCAAAGCATGGTACAAGCTAATTTGCTATGCAAATCTCAATGTGAGTCTTACTGCAATGATGCCTTTTTCCTGGTGTTGTGAAAAATGAAGCTAGACACTGTTACACATTGGGGGTCGTTACCTCAGTATTTTAATTAGGATCTTGTTTGATGCATCCACTTCACCCAGGTGACAGCATGGCAAATGCACACCCACCATCAATGAAACACACCAATTATAGACTTTACACATTAGCATATCTAACAGGGGAGCCCAATAATGGGACTGGGGTGGGCTAACCTCTAGTTTACAGAATCTGTCCTGCTAGGAGACCTTGGCTTCCGGAGTTAGTAGGGTGCTTGGTCTCCATGGCTCTGCAGTTCTGGGGTGTTTAGTCTCAGGGCCTGCAGAACACTTACAAAACACCAAGCACTAAACTAAGTAAAAGATTGCAAGTATGCATGCTGATACTTGTGGATGCATAGAACTGTGTGAAAAGTATATAAAAGAAAATGCAAAAATAATTTCAGCAATTTGCTGCTGTAAATCTCAGTATTTCACTTTGTTGATGGTGCTTGTCAGTATTGCCCCAGTACAAGAAAACCGCTAGGTGTCTCTCTGTTCCTTTCCCCCTTTGCTGCGTTTTTCAGGTAGCTGGAGGTGACATATTGCACAGAAATGACACTTGAAGTAGTGGTGCTGGATTAATTATATCTATCAAAGTATTACCACCTATAACATCGGTGATCATTATTTATATTCTTTACCAGATAAAGAATTATTTATGTTTACTAGTCCTTGAACGTTTTGGGGGTATTTTGTGCCCTGAAGTTCTATAATATTTTGGAAATTAATTTTATTTAAAAATCTGAGTGACTTGATTAATGATTTTTTTTTCTTACTGTATATTAATTCATTTTGTGCAAAGATGACATAGTCAATCCTCTGATTCGAATAAGACAATTAAGCCCCGTGAAACACTATGAAATAAAAAAACCCTCTGCACAATAGTAATCTTATTTTTCTACAACTTTCCAAATAATTGTAATAAAAGTTGTTAATTAATGATATATAAAAGTTTTGAGAATTAAGCTGAAAACTGAAGATACAGAGTGTAAGGAGATCCTTCATATCTCTTTGATCAATGATATATAGCCTATGTGTTGATGTCCTAAGTAACTGTAAGATTTGAAGTGGAAAAAACATTTTTAAGAGAAAGAAGACAATTTTCAGTATTCCTTTTATTTATAATCTTCTATTTTTAGTATAAATATATAAAAAATTAGAAAAAAATGTTTGTACTCTCAAATTGTAGCTGCAACAAAAAACAGAATAGATTTGGTCTGGATATCTTTTATAGCACACTGCTTAGATGATGTTTAGAATGGCAATAGTAAAACCTATCAAGAATATTAGAAAAGGATAAGACAATTCTCACTAGAGATGATGCTGGGGTGACAGGCAGTGCTGTGGGTGACATTGACAGCCCAGCTGAAGTGCATCTGCACCAATGCACCCAGCTCAGGTAACAAACAATGGAAGCCACTGGCAGCAGGAAGCTGTGATGCAGTTACCACCATGTTCCCATGTGGTGGGATGGCTGGAGGGCTGCAGGGGATGGCCACAAGCTCTTCAGAGGGACAGGTGAGGAAGGAGAGGCGCTGGGTGGCTCTGTGCACTGAGGAGGGTTCTGACTGCAGAGCTCAGGGACAGTGGGGACAAGGCTGAGTGCCTGTGGGTGACAATCAGGGATGGCCAACAAGGCAGAGATCCTGCTGGGAGTGTCACTGACCAGCCAGGATGAAGTGAAATATTCTATCAGAGGATGTTTCATGACCACTAGCCCTTGTCTTTGAGGGAGAATTTAATTTGCCAAATGCCTGCTGGAAACTCAGCACAGTGTGGAGGAGACAGTCTGGGAGGATCCTGGAGGCTGTGGAAGGTGACTTCAGACACAGCTGGTAAGGGAGCCCACCAGGGCATGTCCTGCAGACCTGCTGTTTGCAAACAGAGAAGGGCTGAGGGACGTGTGGTGGTCAGAGGCCGTAGCAACTACAGAATTATAATCTCCTGTTTGAGGTGAGGTAAGGAAGGTGATCAACAAAACCTCCACTTTTGACTTCCAGAGGGAATATTTTGGCCTGTCCGGGACACTGATTCAGAGAATTGTTATGCCCCAAGCTCACTCAGTGAGTTTTTAAAGGAGCTTGTATACTTTTGATTGAATCTGGTGGTACAGAGGAGAAAAAATTCTTGGGAGGTTGAATAACAAAAGTAGCCAAAGAAGGAAATGTTAAAGGTGCAGAAATAGCCCTTGTGTATGTTCCAGTGGATGAGCTGCCATGAAGAGTGCCCTGGCTGAACACGGACTTTTCACTGCAAGTCAGGGGAAAAAAAAATTGTATGATCTTTGAAAAAAGGGGCAAGGCAACTCAGAAAGAATAGATGTCAATAGTTCATGTAAACAGAAAATTAGAAAGGTATAAGCTCAGATAGAATTCAATCTGCCTACCATTGTGAAAGATAGCAAAAAGAGGTTATATAAATACATTAAAAATGAAAGGAAAGACAAGGAAATTCTCTTTTCTTTATGGGCCATGGGAAGGACAACACAACTGGTAAAAGGGTCTAAAGAGTAAATTGTATGAGGAGCAGCTGAGGGAGCTGAGTCTGCTAGAGACTTTCAACTCCCTACAACAACCTAAAGAAAGGTGCAGCCAGGTGGGGGTCATCCTCTTCTCCCACATAACAGGAGACAGGGTGAGAGGAAGTGGCCCCAAGCTAAGGGTTCCCAGTGGTCAAGCACTTGGAATGCCCAGGGAAGTGCTGGAATTGTACAGGAAACAACTAGATGCATACTTAACGTTGGTCAAAGACCAATTCAGTCTTGGAGGTCTTTTCAAGCTTTAAACATTCTGTGATTCTAAGAATGATGCATTGTTTCAGATCAGCCAAGCTGCAATATCTAAACCATATTATTCCACAGGAGGAGAAAAAAAATTGGTGCATTTTACTGCAGGGTACTTCTGGGTAAAATTTTACACATGCAATTACCAAGGTCTAGCTGCTTCACAATAATTTAATACCTAGATATAACATGTTCATATGTCAAAAGAAGAGGTTTGAGGAAAAACATTGTTTTGCTTATTAAGCCCAAATGAATTGTCTGTTCCTGTGTTACTGCTGAAGAAATAACGTTCATTAGCTCTTGAAGGATTTTTGTGCTTAGAATTCATCTCAGGGTAAATCAGCTTCACAGCTAAGAAATCTCAAAAGTTTCATATCCAGCCAGCGAAGTGTGTCATTAGGGGTTTGATTTGAAACAATTTATATGATGGCAAATTGGAAGGGAGGAAAATGGTTTACTCTGTTTTTCAAATGTATTGCAATGGATCATGAATGCAATACTAAGGCAAACACATATCTAATTCTAATTGTGTGTTTTAGCTTTTTTACATTGAGCTATGACTATGTACAAATGACACTTAGAGAAAACCTCAACTGGATGTACCAAATCAGTGAATTTCACACAGTAATGTTCTTTTCTGAACCAATACACTATCCAAAATAAATATGCTAATTAGACATTACATCTGAATATGGAACCCAGAGGAATTATTAATATATTAATGTTAACTTTAATATGAATGTTAATATGATGGGCTAATTTTAAAGAGCTATGTTTTTTTATAATTCACCTTGAACTGGAAAATACATGCCCTGGAATTGCATATTATACCTATCCATTCATTCTATTCTAAATAGAAATCTGCTCTGCTATGGTTTTATAGCTGATCTTTGAAGCATATTACATAGAAAAATTTTGACTAAAAAAAAAGGAATAGCATTTGATTCAAAGTACTGAAAACACCTCATATATTACATCAATTGGCCACAATGAAGTTCAAATATGTCAATATCCTCAGCTATTCTAAATTTGAGGTGACCATTAGAATAAGTAGGTGCAAAATAGTAAACAGTATTTACCATATTCTTTATCAATGGACACAAGTCAGACAAAAATAGCATATAGAAGCTTAAAATTCACAAAAAACCCTTATATATTGCATTTTTGAAACATTTATTCTAGAGAATTCTTGCCCACGTTCCGTAGTTTAGAAAAAATGGAAATATTATCAAGCCCATTACCTTAATTATTCACAGAAGTCTGTTAGAATAGCTAATATTTGCTCTTCCTAATCCTATCATCACCTACATCTTTTCACCTTTTAGATTCATATTTTACTGAGACTTCCTCTTCTATGGTTCTGTGATCTCTCTGCAATAGCTCTTACCTTCTATCAGACCTCAACCTTTTTTTTTTCTGAACTATATAAAACCCTACTGGCCATTGGCTACATGACTGTGCCCAGTCTCTTTTTAATCTTTAGCTGAATACAAGGATCTAAATTTTAGTATATTTCATTTAAAAAAATCTGGTTTAGGATAACATGATAGTTAGTTATATTTAAAATTCTATTATTTTTCAAAATAAAATAATGAGATAATACAAAAATATTTAAATTTTTTCTCATCAATTTTTGTAATAATGAAGCTTAATAAACACATAAAGCATTTGAAATTTAGACTATTATTAAAATGTATTTTGCCTAACTACCATGCTCACAGACCAAATATTTATCTATTATGTTAATTAGTAAGAATTAATTTGGTCCTGAATTTAAACAATAGATAAGAGTGATGAAATATCATTTTACCACTTTCTGTAGTATATTTAAGTTTCCAATAGACACTAATAAATCAAATGCTTTAGACTGTCTCATTTCACTTGTACTCTGAAACATATCCCTACTGTTTACAGAAACCTCCAAGAACAGCAGTTTCAGCTAATAAAACAGTCTGCACATGGAAACACTGAAAGCTTCGTTTCAGCTAAGTGTTTGTCTTCTGATTATTTCAAAATCATCCTCATTATCTGCCTGCTCACTGGAAAGGAAACAGCTGATTCTTCAAGCATGCTGACAGATGTCTACTTTGAAATACCTGCTGGGTGGCCAACACATCAGTGAGACGTTAAATCATGTTGTCATCTGGAGAGAAGCACTAAGCTGCTAAACTAGCTGTGAACACTGGCTGCTTAGTGACCTTTGCATGGAAATAGTGCTTCTACCCATAAACATTTTAAGGTCATGGGATTTATTTCAGTTCCTCACAAAGCCTGACATTTCGCAAAAGCCAGGAGCAACTCTGTACTGACTTTTTTACCTAGGAAATATCTCCCTTTGGTATTCATTAGGATGGGTCAATCTAATCCAGACTGTAAGGCCATTAGACCTGATAAAATTTCAGAGGAAAAGGATTTCTAGTAGTGCAGATGGTGGAATTGTACCAGTATTTTTTTCCCCCTCGT
Source organism: Petroica traversi (assembly GCA_025920805.1). Lineage (NCBI taxonomy): Eukaryota > Metazoa > Chordata > Aves > Passeriformes > Petroicidae > Petroica > Petroica traversi. The sequence continues at coordinate 569,663 of JAHLSL010013742.1, read as the reverse complement.
TTTGATTTATATTGCTGCTCAGGAGAATTTATTTATACAATGAATACTTTTACAATTAAATTTCTCAAAAAAACCAGTGCTGCACAGAAAAGTAACAGCTTGTCCTCCACTCCCTGGTGCTTTGGCCTCCCACTGTTGGGCAGTAACATGTTTCACTTGTAGGAAAATTGGTCAGAATCAAATTCAATGCTACAGAATGTATATAGTTGTGCCTGTACTGCTCTAGCCATAATATTTCCCTATCAAGTTCTTTCCCATCTGCAGTTGTGTAAATCCTCTCCAACTTGTGCTTCATGTTTTTGGGAATGGCTGCCTGATATTTTTTTGGCAACTATGTTTGCCTGATATATTTAGTTTTGAATTCTTATGCATTAGACTATTAGTACTTTACTTTATGACATAAATGGTACCTTTGCTTAAAAACCCTAAAGAAGGCTTAAAAATTGTGAGTTGTGCATAAACTAATCCAAAACTAAATCTGACTGGAAATAAAGTGAAGAGAACTTTTTAAAGTGTATAAAACCTAAAAAATGTCGGGGGATTTTTAAATATATGTTGCCAATTTAAAACATAATGCCCCATCTGTCCTTGGTGGAATTTCATGCTGAAATAACTCAAAATGTAATAGGAAAAAACACAATTTTTATTTCACAAAATCAAAATTAAATTATGAACATAAAGTCATATGACCAAAAAATTTTAAATCAGTCTATGCTGGAACACATGGAAAAATATGCCTTAAGAATTTATAAAAATGTGTCTTTGATATGGATAAAATTCTAAGAAAGCATTCCTCTTTCTAGTTTTGTCCTGTCTCCTTTCTTTTTCTTTCCATTATTTACCATCCTCTGTTGTAGTTCTCAAGCCAAATAATGGGGTAGAGTTGAGAAATTTGTTTACAACCAGTTAGAATGATTTTTAAGTGTCTAATCCCAAGTTTTGTACTGTCTCTGAGTTTTGTAATCTAGTTACTGAAGCAAATCGTGGGTGAAATAAATTTAAACCATTGTAAGTTCATATAAGGTGCTTTATAGCTCACATTATAAAGGTGAATATTAAATAGGAAACTAATGTCATTGAATAACCTGAGATTAATATATCTAATATTCATAATGATCTAGTAAAAATTATTCTGGAAATCTGCATTATTCTTAGTGGAATATGACTCCGAATGCCAGGAATAAAAAGATCTGACCCTCCAGAGTATAAAAAATATAATTAGAATTAATATGTTAAGACACTCTATGTCTTCGTCGTTGCTGATAGATGGACTAAGATCACCTTTAAGCTTAATAAAAAGAAAATATAAAGTGCCTCTTTGGTATAAAAATTAAAACTATCTATAATAAATCTCAGCTCAGATTCTGACTGTGCAAAAAATAATTTCAAATACTTGAATATTTGAACCTGGAGATTTATCTTGAATATAGTTGTAATAGAAATTTTACCACACCCTATCTATATTCCATATGAAATGCACTACTTAATAACTTTAAAGAATGGTAATGTAGCTATAAAATACTATTACTTCATTTTGTCAGATAAACCCCCAGACACTCCTATTTTTGCTCTTTATATGTTATCTACATTTCTGGGTACATTCTGAAATATAGTTTTGGTTTAAAAAAATAAATTCAAATCTTCTTGCAAGTGATTATATACTATTAAGTTTTCAAGGCTGGTGCCTATAAAGTTAGTCTAAACTAAATTAACAATCAGATTCACAAAAGTAGAAGAGTTATTAAAGTCTCACTTCTCAAAATTTTGCATTACAAAATTCATGTGCTAAGCTGTTTTTTTCTTCCCTGAAAAGTGATGTCATCAAGAAAAACTTTAGGACTATTTAAAAATGCTATACATCTGATGGCAAGAAAACACTCAACACATATGTATATGTGTATATTCTAGTAGGAGAGGACGAAGATATGAGTTTAGAAGCCTATATTCTCCTCATATACTTAAATGTAATGAAATTATTAATGAAATATGTTACATCCTAGTATAATGTAATATAAAAATGGAATAAGAGCTTGGTAAAAATTCACTGCAATTATTTTTTTTATGTTAGGCTTTATAAAAAGAAAATAAATTCAATATGCATACTGTATTCATGTCTACAAATCATAAGCAGTGTAAAAGTATTTACCAAATTGTTGTCTAACCAATATTAAGATCAGAATAACAAATACACTCTCCTTTGTTATTCCACTTTGACTCATAAAACAGTTTATAAATACAGTGGTATTTTTTGTTTCCTCCTTTTGAATTTTCTTCTGAAAATGAAATTTCTGTTTATAACAATGAGGTAGTCATATGCCTCATGTTACCTCATATCATCCTGTACAAGTCCTCTTTCAATTTTAATGGCTTCCAGTTTCTTTCTGAAGAGGGGGTTCTTGCTAAAATTTATTCCTCTTGCTAAAACTTCGTTATTTCCTTTCTTTTAATCCTGAGCCAGTGCTGGAAACATATTACTTGACTCTAATAGAGATTTATTCCTGCTATTGTTGCCAGACCAATTTTGTCAGCTGTTCACCATTCTTTATTTTTATCCTCTTTCTCTGTCCTCTTCCTTCTCATTTATCAGACTTTTTATTACAATTAAATGTTAAACCTCTGAGGTTCAACTGCTCCAATCCTTCAGGAATTAGAGAAAAATTAGAGTGCAAGAGAAAGTGATTTTAAAACTAAATGGTTAGAAAAGCAATCATTTTGTGAATTAAGCTTACTCTATCTTCTGTCTTCTTTCTACCCATGTTGTGCTCAAATTCATTGATTCTGTGTTGAGAACCAATCTCAAACAGAAAGTAATCCTCCCCATCAAAAATGATGTTTAAAAGTAAAGGTTTACACTTTGTTTACTGAAGAAATAAAAGGATATTTACAGCAGCAGTGGAAGAGGAAGATAATACAAGTGTCCTAAAATGCTGTAGGATATGGCAGAAAACTTGTGTCTACATCAGTTGATAAGACCAATAAACAAATGAGTCATCAAGAAGATCAATAATCATCCACAGTAAATATTATATAGGGAACTTTAGTAATTCATGGAATTTGTATATATATTTGACTCAGAATAAGGAGAGAAGGCAGCTATTAAGGAAGAGAGACAAAATACTGAAGGCAGGCATTTTTTAATTTTTGTTTCTGCTGAGAGGGATCTTCTTTTTCTGATAATCAGATTTGGAAAGAGAAATCAGAAGGAGTATTTCTCAAAAAACCCTTACATAGAAAAAAACCCAACAACCCCCTCAAAGAAACAAAAAAGCAAAGAAATAAAAACCTCATTAACAAACAAAAAACCTCAAAGAAAAAAAAAGGACAACACAAAAACCAGAACAACCTAGAACAACAGCAAAAAAAATAAAGCCAGGGTAAACTCCACAAATCTTCATGCCTGACAGAATATCAAGTCAGATCCCCTTTCTCCTGTCTTTTAACACATTTGAAAGCACAATAGTTGTGCGTCTGCAATGGATTGAGGATTGTCATTTGGGGAAAAAATGGGTCATGACTGAAGGTTTTCCTTGTTATTGCTTCAAAATATTATTAAAAAAGAGAAAATTTTTTGACAACCAAAGTTAAATTCCATTGGCTTAAGACATTTTATCTTGCATTCATTCCGTTTCATGCAGTACAAAGAAAATAAAATGGAGGTACAAAGGCTTATAATCAAAGTTGAACCTAAAGCCAAGGTAAAGATTCAGTAGTTCTTAAATTGTCTTCAAAATACATGATATAGTACACAGAACAACAGAAGAATAAAGAACTGGTTTATCTGAGCTAATCTTAAGCAAATTCTCTGGTCCTATAGTTCCTCCCTCTCCAGGAGCTCCTTGTCTCTCTAGTACTGACAGCTGGACAGAGATGTAATAATGTTCTTTTTAAGGTTTGAGAGGTAAAGACCACACATACTCATAAAAATTATAGCTATCAAAAGCATGAAAACATATCCTAAAGAGATTGTTAAAATTATTATCAGCATACAATGCCTAAAGATAACACAGAAAGAAAAACAGATAAAAATAAAAGTTATATTAAATGCAAAATTATGTTAATTAGTGCAAAACTTTTCCTTGTGTGGTTATTTCCAAATAAGATTTGTAAAATTAATTCTTAACTTCTGGCAAATTTCTTTTATTTTCTCTGCACTGACTCTGTAATAGAATTTTCCCTTTTTCTTAACTTATTTCCCATTTGTCTCTTGGCTTCCAGAACTTTATTTTCTCCTTTGAGCTTACAATTTAGAAATGCAATATGTATGTCTGAGGCTTTGTAATTAAAAAAACCTGAACTCAGTCAGCAGTCTGCTAATTCACCAACATTTAATTGGCCAGCCCAGTGGCATAAAAGAAACTCACTGAAGTACTAATTAACAATCCAGAATTTAAGAGAGATGGCAGAATCCCACAGTGTGTAACTTTGTGCTTACAAGGGATCCATCATTGTTTTTCACAGTCAAATTAAGGTTATGGCAAATTCCTAAGAAGTTTTAAACATGTATTGAGGTTTGTATAGTTGGAGTGTAGGAGTGTATCTATTCAAAACTAAGAGTTGTTTGGGCTATTCCTAAATATTTTCATTTTATTATAATTGCTTACAGGTGGTCTTTCCTTTGGAAGTAAATACCTATAAAGCATCTACTTACAAAAGATTTTAAAACTTCATATAATAATATCTTCTAAATCTATATTAATCCGTTAGTATATTTGACTGGAAAATTCGCAGTTGATTTATGTTGCAGTGAATTCTGTCAGCCATATTACTTCTGACTACAGTCCAAAATTATTTTATGTTACTATATTTATTTATATTTTTTCTCCCTTAAAAATGCTTAATATGTAAATGTATATGGCAGAAATAGAAACTAATGTCCAACACATTAGCTCTAATGGAATTTCAGAAAGGCCACAGCAATCTATGATACCGCAAGTCAAATATGAGGCTGACCTATACAAAAATTATTCCATCCTTAAATTATAAACACATTTTAAACCTTCTCAGGCAAAATATTATTATCAAAATTATGTTAAAGTAGTTTTGATGTTTTTTAAAGTGTTGCCAAGAACATATATCTGTGATACTGGGAAGTTTAATTGGAAATTTTTTGTTGCAAATATGAAATTTCATATCTGACTTGCTTATTTACATCTCAATATATTTTTTTTTAAAAAAGAAGCAATTTCTTTTCTTCTTTTTTTTTTTTTTAATGGTCTTTGCTGTTTGTGGCTGTGTTACTTTTCTTTCTTTCAAAACCTTAAAGATTTCAATCCTTCAAGTCTTTCTCCTAAAATCTGCCAGCACAATTTTAGGTGATGGTTTATTTAATAAAAATCAAAATCTAGAAGCCTAGTGCAAAAAAATTTTTTTTTTCATTTTATTTTCCTCTAAAAAGTTCATTTCAATCATATTAAATGAGGGTAATGCAAAAAATTACTCACATGTAAATGCTAAACACTAACAGTACACTGATAACTTTTTTGTTTCCAGAGGAGAGGCTGATTCTCAAAAAACAACAATAACAGCAATCAGAAGAAGTCACCTAAGCCAGGTATTTTCTTAAAATTGTCAAATGATCTAAAGTGCCATGCAGAAGCATTTTAATGTTATCCTCAGGAGCATTTAAGGTCGTCTACTTATAGTTCTACTTTTACTTTCAGTTTTGGATGAAACCAAATCAAATTTTTAAATTTATTTAATAGCAGATGAAGATTTCATGCTTTAGGGAAGGAAAAGCTGAGACAGTGAAGGAACCTTCCTCATTCTGAAGCAGTGAGGGCCAGTGAGAGAGCTTGCTGCTGTTGGAAACATTTAGAAAACAAAGAGACAGATTTGTGTGCACAGAGGTTAAAAGCCAGGCTGGAACAAGGGAAATTCCATTTTGATATCAGAAATTTTTCACAGGGATGATACTGAAGCCTCCAAAAGGGATTGTCCAGAAAGACTGGAATTCCCACTCCCTTGAGCTTCTGCATGAAGATCAGCCAGCTGAAGGTCACAATACAAATTGTCTCTTCTTCTTATAGGTAGGTGGATGGTGTGACTGGAGTCCTTTCCTGCTTAAATTACAAAATCTAGAAGCAATATATATGCATCATTTCCTGAAATCTGACTTCTCACTTTCAGGCGAGTATCATATTGATCTATTTCCTCACACTATTTGATTTAACAAAGTCAGTGCTCAGAATAGCTTTCACAGGAGTAGGTACTAACAACTTTTTCTTTGACTCTTTTCAGGGTACAGAACCAGAGACATTTCATCAAAATACATGTTATTCTAGGGAATCCAGTTAAATCCCACATGAAAGTGAAAATAGAAAGCAATTAGCATATGTTTTTCTTCTCATCCAACTCCCCAAAAAGATATTCTTCCCAAAAGAGCTGTAGACAATAATTAGCTATCTAGACTCTCATCAGTTTGTGTACTTGTGGTTTTAAAAAGTTAACTTCCATTTTCACTTTAGAACGTAAGTGGAGTTTTCATTTAGGAGTGATGTCTTATTACATATGAACAGTGGTACAAGTGCTTCAATATTTACTCACGGTTACTGTACCTTGACATGACTGCAGTTCAAATACAAGTATGTATCAAAACATTAAAATCTGTACTGTCAGAAATCTCAGAAGATGGGCACGTTTTTAAAAGCACATGTATACTTAAGACATGATTTTTTGTAGTTTCTTAGAAAAGTCCTATAGCTAAGCTATGATGATGACAAAAGATACTCTTTGGGTCAAACATGAGAGAAATTCATTTAGCATTAATAAACCTGGTAAACTTTGAATAGAATAAGGATTTCATCCCTATTGTTTGAAGTGATATCAGCTTTTGTGGGAAAACCATACGTATGCAAAAACATGTAAAGCTCTGTCATAACATGTCATTTATGTCTATGCTAGTGTGCAGATGTTTTATTGTATATTCACGCCAAGCTTCTCTAGCGAAGAAATACCCATTGACAGAAAATCCACTGAAAGTGGCTGTAATGAGACATTGTAGTAGAGCTTTCTACCAGCTTGGTGCTCACTGAATGGCAATGGACAGGAGCTAAAACAGGAGTGAGTTTGTGAAAAGACTTGATCAAGTTACACAGCTTGCAGTCTTTGAAACAGCTTCTGAGCAGCAGTTTATGAGGATGCATTGGAAAAAAGATTTTTTTTCAAAAGAATATCATCAGGCACTCGAGCAAGGAGATGGAACTTTGTTCATATTTTTGGGCTTTATTCTGAAAAATCTGAATTCCAAATTTAAATGTTAATTTTGAAGCAGGGACTTTCCTCATTTCAATGCTGAAAATCTCCCATGAACTACCTCTTGGTCTGGGCTTTCTGTAGGAGACATTACTGTAATCACATTGCCTGTGATGCTGGATCTCATCTCTAAGGGACAAGGAAAAAACACCCAAATGTAGGATAATTCTCAATTGCATAGTACAATGACTTCCTTTTGTAATTTTGTAAGATAAAAGACATTATTTTGTTCTTTAATGCAGCCTGATGCTTCTTTCAGATTCCAGTGCTGCAGCTACCTTTTCTGCTTTCTCATACACTGAAAATTAACTCACAACCAGTTGTCTGCTTCTAAACCAGGGCTAATCAACTTTATCTCTGAGGAAAAAAAATAAATTTATTGCATAAATTTATTGCATCCACTCAAGCTATTTTCAATTCTCATCAATTATGACATGAAGATACTTGCCTTACACTCACGTAACCATTTCTTGGCCCCTAAAATTAAATTGTGCTTTTACCTTTATGTTCCCAATTAGTTCCCTGCTCTGTAATAAATTATATTTGATTTTTTTAAAAATAAATCATCTTACCTTTTCTATAGAAAAATAAAAAATACATTCATTTTCCATAATTATAACCTCACTTAATATATGGTAAGCAACAATTTCACCCAATCACAATAAGCAGTCCTAAAACACATGGATTGCATGGTAGTGGTGGTTTATTTACTATTAGGAGAGAAGGTATTTTTCTAAATGGAGAAGTTATTTTTGTGTGGTTTAGTTTTTGGCATTGCAGCCATGACATGCAGCTGGGTGGACTCAGTAGTAGCAACTTCTCACACCTTCAATATCCTAAATGCAATGCTGCTTAGATAGGAAAAACTTCTCATACAGACTGTACTAAAATGTTGTGCTTGTCATTTTGCTGAAGTACCAACTCCCCTTTTCTTGGAGAGCAAGTTCCCAGCTCATATGTGTCAAATTATACATTTGTTCTTTAATGTTAAGCTAAGCCAAACTTTTTGGTCTATCCTTTCTTGCACACCTAGATTTCAGATCAAATGACTCATGTTACTTTCCTTCTGGCACATTATCGTCATTGTACTAATGTTATTTATCACCTTTGTGCCATGATAGTTCTTCATCCCCAACAATTTTCAGATTTTCTTCTGTTACTTGGGTTCTTTTAAATTACCTTTTGATTGAAAATTCTTAGTAACCTTTTTTTTCTTCTATGCATGTAGGTTTTTTCTTTCATGATGTACTTAGCCCTTAATATGTAATCTCAACAATTCCTTCTATAGCATTTGGAACACTAGAATGAATGTCTGCTACTTTTGATGGGGTAAAGAATCATCATGACAGCTCTCCCACACAGCTACTCTTGAAGCTCTCTGGCTTAAGCTGAGTTTATAAGTAAGACACTTTTTTTTTTTTCTGAGTACTGCCAGTACATAAATGGAGCTTGTTAGGGAGCTTGAAGAAAATGCCATGAAGTTCAATGGCACAGATTATTTGATCAGCTCGATTAGTCTGTAATTACTAAAATAAAAACCAACATGTGACTATGATAGCAATAGAGTTATTGAATGACACTGTTGTGTGATTTCCATGGTTTAAAATCAGCCAGCAACTAAGCCCGGTTGAGTCGCTTGCTAACTCCCCTACATTGGGATAAAAGAGAATTAGGGAAGAATAAAAGTGAGAAAACTCTTGGGCTGACTGTCCTGGTTTAGGGCAAATATTTAGGAGGAAACCTCTGGGGGGTCTCCTCTATGAAGAGCCGATTCCAATCGCCCCTCCCCCTACTGGTCCGGGAAGAATTTCCTTAGAGAAAAGTGGAAAAAACTATTTATTTAACAAATAGAATATTTACAAGTATAGGGAAAATTTGGATAATATGAAAACAATGAAACCTCTCCTTCCTCTGAAGAGATGGTAGATTCAGAGTCCGTCTGAGTCCGGTTCAGTTCTCCAGTGGGGGGGCCGATTGCCGGGCCCGGCTGTAGGAGTCGGCGAGGGGGGGCCCCCCGGGGGTTCCCTGGTGTCCTGGGCCCACGCGATGCCAACCAGCCCCAGGAAGAGGAAAAAAAGAAAAAATTCCCAGCAAAAGAAACAAAGTCTCTCCCTGCAAAAAGCCGGGAAAAATCCGAGGAAAAACCCTCCGCTGTGAGCTCGGGCAGCACCCCCACACCAGAGTGAGTAAAAAAAAGAAAAAAGAGATAACGCCGTCTGCTGGAATGCAGCCTCTCCGCTCTCTCGGCCTTGGTTCGTAGTGTCCTGCAGACAAACGGCGAGTGGTTTTTTTTCCTCCACCTTTACTCTCACTGTCTTCCTTGGACCAACTTAAAGCTGCAGAACTTAATGTCCAGCATAAGCAAGGGGACGATTGGGGATACAAACAAGTCATATGGCTAACCCAGGACACTGACATATAAACAGTTTAGTAGGTAAAGCAAAAGCCACACACACAAGCAAAATAAAACCAGGAATTCTTTCACCACTTCTCACAAACAAAGAAGGGTTCAGCCATCGTGTTGAAAGCAGGGCTACTCACAAATCCTGGTTAATGGGGAAATCAAATGCCACAGCTCTGGGAATTCCCATCTTCCTTCTTCTTTCCTCAGCTTTATATACTGAACATGTTACCTCTATGGAATATCTCCCTGGTTTGGACCAGTTGTGCTTCCTGTGTCTCCTCACAGCTTCTTTTGTACTTCCTGCTGACTCAGGTGGGAGGGCAGCATGAATAGCAGGAATGTACTTAGTCACATGTAAGCCCTGCTCAGCAATAACAGAAACATCTCTATATTATCAACACCTTGCTGCAAAAATCCTTCAGTGAAGAAAATTAACTCTGCTTAAGTTAAAACCAGCACAGTGATAATATTAGTAGCAGCATACATCTTACTGCCAAAGTGTTCAATAAAAATAATATCATTCAACAGCAAAGAAAATGTCTTCAAACATTGATGTGGTAGATATTGTCACCAGGATTGACTATAAATATATTCTACTTGTGAAGTCTATTTTTGCACACAGTCCTTCCAAACAGATTTTTTTCCTCTTTGACTGTGCTAGAATACAGTTGCAGCTTTTTATCTCTTAATAAACAACACAAGACCTTTTTTTCCAACATCAGAATTTGAGAGAAAAGATAAAAAAATCTTTTGAACCATGGGACTTTAAGCTAAACAATTTCTTTCTACCCCACTCTTCCCTGGAAATGTAAAACCAATGTTATCTTTGTTTTAAAATAAAACTTTGTTTTAGAAAAAGTCTAGAAATAGCATCTATATTATCTACTGTGTAGCTATGTCTCAGTTTTGATCTCCAGGGTCTCTTCTATTAAAAATGGCATGTTAAAAACAGAATCTTAACTTCACACCATACTAAACAACATCTTTTTTTCATCTGTGTATATAATTGTGTCTATATTCAGCTGAAGATACAAAATGTTGACATGGTTCACAAAAAAAGTCAGCATTACTTTTTCCAGTGTGGAAGAAGATACAGGGAATAGAAAAAAGGGGCATTGCAGGTGAGGTCTTCAGAGCTGTAGAAACCCTTCAGAAAGAATAATTGAAAGAGTTCAGGTGGAAAAAACACAGGAAATAGTAAACTTAGAGAAATAAAACAAATGGCAGAGCAATAATATTGGAAGAGAAGGGTAAACTTTTAATATAAATTATGTAAGATTTGCTAAAAACTTCAAGCCAAAATTCTGTCTCAAGATAAACATCTGTGCCAGATAGAGGACTGAACAGAGGATGAGAGTCTTCTCTTTCCTTTGATGATCCTTTAAAGTGTGAAAAGGGCAGCCTCTGTAGGGTTAATCCTCCCAGACAGAGATGAGAGAATAAGATGAAGAGGAACTGAGATGAACAAACCAAGCCTGGGACAAAGCAACTGCAAGGCCATGCATGTATTTTAGGGTGGCACATTGTAACATACCTTCGGTAGGGTTTTGGACATGGCTGTCCTTGCATTGTCCACTGACAGACTTGATAAGTCCAGGCAAGGACTTGTGGGCACAGTGAGACAAAACAATGCAGACTAGAAGATGCAGAGGTAGGGGAGGAGAGAGGATTTGTGCTCTTTCTCCTGATCCTCTAATGAAATCTTTACCTGAAAGAGGTAAGAAAGAACCTTTAAGGTTGCATGCTGTCTTTTGGTTGCTGCAAACTACCTCATTAACTTCAGATTCATCTGAAAATTTTGGAGTCATTCTCCTCTCTCTTATTATAGACTTCTCTTCACACACTACAGAAAAGTTTTCAGTGCCAAAGTAAAGTCATAAAAACCATCCAAATTGTCTAGGTGTTCACCATAGTTGTTACCCACTCTGTCATAGATATAGCTCTTCAAGGTCACAATATGAACAATGTCCTTAAGAATCACTTCTGAAACCATATCACTGGTTATCATAGGAAAAATATTTCAATTATAAAGATTTTATTTTAAAAAATGAGGTTCTCCAATTCTCTTTCTTCCTATGTTCTTCTTAGCCACATAAGATGTCTCAATGAAAATAATATTTAGCAATAATACAATTGATATATACGGAATGCCCACTTTTCAATATTTATATCTATCATTGTCTTTACTAATTACTTTATTTTCTCACATTTAAACTTGATTGTCTAGGAGACATTTAACATAGATTTAAGCATTCTCCATATAAAAATTAAACTTCTAGCTATTTAAATCTCAACTTTCTGCTGCTTCAGTAAATAGATTTCTGTAAGTGATGTTTTGTTCACAAAAAATCAAGCTCCTCAAATTTGGATTTCTTTTTAATCAACAAAATATTTCATTAATACTTTAAGAAACAAAACAACAAAACTTAAACCAACCACAGTTAAAAACTAAATAACTAAAAAATAAACATCCAAAACGTACATACAAAAAGTCCCTGGCAGTCAAAATACTGTAGAGAGTTTACATGACATTTTAGATTTGCAGTTACAAGGGAAAAGTTTGCATATTATGTAACAGGATTTGGATTTTTAAAAGCCTTGATTAGGCAAATGACCTAGTAATCTGTTTTACAGAAAGGAAATATTCTGTCTACTTGCTTGGGATTTTGCTTTGGTGGGTGGAGCGAGATGAGAGAGGTTGTCAGAATTCAACATCCATTTTTAACCTATACTGGGGAATAATTTGAAAAGCAGAAAGAGGACATTATTTTCAAAATCAAGCTTTGTGCATAACTTCCACAATAGCTTTGAATAAATCCCCACAGATTAAGAGAAGATTATGCATAGCCCTAAATAGACAGTTTTGAACTACCCAATAAAAATCTAAAACAACAAAGCAAAAAAAAATCCTTAAATAAAGTGGATGTAATGTAACAAAAACACAATGATTTTTTTGAAAAACAGTGAGACAATTTTTTCATAACACAAATGCCTTATTTGGCAAATTTTGGAAAGAGCACTACTCCAGATTCCAAAAGTCAACTACTAGCAGAATAATGAAAGCTGCAATTGAAATGGATTGGCAGAATGGTGGTGGTGAACACAAATATGATACCTAAAGTCTTTCTTTGTTCACAAGCTAGCATACATATAGAATTTGGAGTTAAAAATAATTGATATACATATTGCAACTAACCTAAATTAAGAACAAGGAAAATGAAATTAAGTGATTTAGGACTACACCACTCAATTTGATGTTACACAAGACTGTCTCCTAAGAACAGGAATTACAGGCTTACAAATAATTAAGGATATAGAAATACAAGAACAAACAATGTTTTCCTTTTAACTTTGTACAATGAAGACAGATGTCAAAGCTAAGACTGAAGATACTCAGATGTTGTATGATCTAAGTATGCTTAGATTTCTTCTATTCTCTCAAATTTATTTGCAATAAAGCAAAAAAATTCAAAAACATGAATGTAAGTATTGAAGTCAAATCAGTGTGGTGACCGTAAATGCTGTGTTTCCTTACAAAACCATGCTGTAAATGATATCTTGGGTGGGGTGGACTTATATAAAAGTTATAGCTTGCATAAAATGTGACACAGTAATATACAAAAAAGGTTAAAAGGGGCAGTAAGTCTGAAATAGAATCCATAGAAAGGGATGAAAATTTAAATACTTATCAATCTTCCTAAGAATATTAAAATTATTTAGCTGATTTTCTTAGTATAAAAACATGCCAATAAAACACAGAAATAGAAAAGCAGATAAAAAATTGCACCTCAGTCTTTTTTCAAGATGTTTACAGTCATTAAAATATTCAAATCCACTAATTATTTCAAGTAATCTGTGAATGTACCTAAAAAGATATTTCTGCTTGGGTCAAGAGGTGCTGCTGGTTGATTAATGATTTTGAAAATTAATCATAGTTAAAAATACATTGAAAGAACTCAGGGCTTTGTAGATTTGATCTTTAGAATAGTCTGGGTTTTTTTGTAAAAACTCCCACATGATAATCTGACAGACACTGGGAAATAAAGGATGTCAGTATTATAGTATTTGAAAAAATATCTTCTTATTTTTTTCTTTCAAGCTCTTTTATCCCTGAAAACCTTGTCCTGGTTTCTTTACTCTCCCTTCTTGTTTGCATGTTCAAAATTATATAGTCAATGTGCAATGATAGAGAAAAATAGTCCGTATATATGGAGAGCGAGAGAAAGAGCGAGAGAGAGTGAGAGAGAGTGAGAGAGAGAGAGAGAGAGAGAGAGAGAGAGAGAGAGAGAGAGTGAATATCACAACCCCCCATTTGTTATTACTACATTTTCAGTCAAAGTCAATGCATTTTTTACTTTTGATGGTTTGGTGTTTAATTCCATTTGTATTGATTAATTTAATCACCATGCATTGAAGACTATGTAGAAGAAGAAAGAGGCAGTTTTAAAGGGCTTTTCCAAAAGAGAGACTTTGCTTTGTGCAAATTGTCAAATGCTTGTCCTAAAAGACAAGGATAACAGTTTTATTCTGTTTGATTTTACCTTTTCACAAAGCTTTCGGAGTGTTTGCTTGTTTGATTCTTGTGATGTATGTCTGGATTGGGTTATTAAGCTTGTTGGTATGTTTTGTTTTCAGGCTTAGACCTCAGTTGTTAAATTGAAAGAATGAAAGCAATCCACAGATATACCACATCTGAAATAGAGAATTCTAGATAACTGACTTTTATAGAAACATCTTTAAAAAGGAGGAATTAAACAAGAAAACAGGTAAAATGAAGAGGAAAGCATACTCCTTGGAATTGCCTTAGGCAATGCCTCAGTTCACATTGTTTCTGCAAACCTTTTGTTGCCCATCTGTATAGCACAGGGGGTTCCTGAATCTTCAGGTTATTCTCACACTGATACACCTTCCCTCCCCGCCCCTCACAAACACAAATAAAAAAGATAAGTCCGATTTATTCCTGTTCAGAGAAGGACAGGAGACAGTCTCCAAAACTTTCACATATACAATGTAAGACATGACATAATACTCTCAAAGGGTATGAAAGTGTTGTGTAGGTCACTATTTCAATCCATTCCTGACAGTAGGCCTCATTAAGGCCTTTTGTGTGCAAAGGGGCCATGAGCCTGCTAATGGGGTGGACACAAAGTGGTCAGGGACCCTAGCCTCCTCCATGGCGAAGTCACCTCCACCAAGGTTAAAAGGAGGGTCCTATGCCACGAGAAATGATTGGGTCGCCCAGTGCTGAAGGGGCTGCTGTGTGAGAGTAACCAGGCCCTGAAAACAGAAGAACTGAAAATCATATCTCTTCCCTATCTCAAGCTGCAAGGAGGACTTATGCATAACCACAACAAATTCTTCTTCATATTCTGCAATATCTAATTTTGAAATGTCAAATTTGTTCAGAATAGAGCATAGGGATACACCCAAGCATGTGAATACAAAGCAGTAGATCCATAGGAACACTTGCAGAGTCAGATTAATATGATATCCTAGGTACTAATATCTCAGAACATTTGAAGCACCTTTTTGCTTGTATTTTCTCATGTTTTTTTTCATTCTAGGGTGGTGGAGTGACTGAGTTCTGATGAGTACCTCTGGAGTCCCCTAGACCAGCTCCCTGCCCAGAATAGGGCTGGTCAGATCCATTTTCTCCAAATTCTATCCTGTTCAGTTTGAGAATTTCCAGGGATGGAGGTGCCACACTATCTCTGGGAAAAGTATGGTAAATGTAGAATCATAGAATAATAGAATCATTAAGATTGAAAAAGCCCTTCAAAATCATCATGTCCAACCTTTGACCAAACACAACCACAACAATTAATATTGGTGCAACATCCAGTGATTCCTTGAACATTTCCAGGGCTGGTGTCTCCACCATCTCTCTAAGCAGTCCTTTACAGCACCTGAAAACTCTTTCTATGAAGAAATTCTTTCTGATGTCCAACCTGATCTGGCTTGAGGCCATTTCCTCTGGTCCTGTCTCTAGCTGTCTGGGAGAAGAGTCCAACTCCCACCTTGTAACACTTACTCTCCCTCACAGTAATAGCATTTCTCAACATCTACTTTTTGCTGTTGGTTGCTTCATTTCATAGTTTGAGGAACATTATCTGACCATGGGAATACAGAAAATTAAGCATTGCTGAGAATATTGTCTATTTACCTGGGCACAGAAAGTTGCTAACAAAGTTCAAATGAGATGTATGGTGCTAAAAAATGTACAGACCACAAATTTTTGCTTTGAAAATGAAATTAAAGACAGAGTTTTGATACTTATTTGCCTAGAAAAACCCCAAAAAACATAAAAAATAGGAAGACTTTTCCCCTCAAAACACTTGAATGCAATATGGTTATAACATAAACTGAATGCAATGAATACATTGCAAACATATTGTTCAGCTGGATGGACCCTGGATCTGAGTCTTTATTATAAGTGCTTCAAGAAATCTGATTAAAGTAGAGATCTTCTACTTTTCATACAGATAGGTCAGATTTTAAAGGTAAAAATGCATCTAAAAATGAAGATAAGCAACTGTTTGTCTTTTAAAAAATACTTATATCAAAACTCCTAGTATTGTGAAAAAATATTACATGTAATCTTAAATACAGCCCTCATGGTGTGAGAAGTCAGAGTAATCTTAGTGAGATACAAGACAAGAGTCCATTAAGGATATATTTTGTGATGGACTGAGAGAACTTCTCTACTTCCAGTGTCCTAATGTGTCACAGCCATCACTGGATGTTAAAGAGCTGGACTACTAGACTACTACAATAGATGGCTTTTGCAGAAAGGAGATCCAGTGCTCCAGTGTGTCGCTTGGACATGTTAGGTAAGTCCTACAAGTAAATGAAGAAAAGTATTTACAGAATGATCCTGTTACAAGGATCAAAATACAGGAAGATAGCTAACTGAAAAGAGAAATAGCACTTTTTCTTTTTTCTTAATTTGTCTGATCCAGTTTTTTTAATGAGTCCTTTTTAAATATTGTTGTTCAAGCACTAATATCTACTTGAGTAACCTTGCAGACTATGTTTTTTTATCTGCGCTGACCAACAGCAGTTAGACCAGTATGAGATCAGTGAAAGGTCCTCACAACAGGTAAGATTCTCTTAATTTTGCTTTGTTTACTTTGAATTTGATGTTAAACTTCCTCCCTGAAGCTGAAATAAATCCATTTAGTATTTCAAGCAGACGTTGAGACTCACATACATAAAACTTACACGGACAAAAGATTTTTTCCCCCTTGAGGGTTGTAAAATCATAGTGCTGCTATTTGAACTTTCCTCTATGAAAAGCAGCCTAGCAGCAATTATTTTATGGTTCTGCAAGTCACTTTCTGAACAGAAGATGAAAGCAGAGGGGTTCTGTTCATATAATACTGTAAAAAATTACTTAACATGTTAGAGTCCTGCAAATGGACAATCTTTCTTTCTCTAAGATGTACCACTTTACTACTTACAAACTTATGCCAAGAATTTTCCTTTTTTTTTTTTTTTGTAAATCAAAAGCATTAAAACAAATTTTGAAAGAAAATCAAAACATGGTGAGCAGAACTTCTTCCTTTGTTTCAGCTAGATGGTTTTTACAGGGTTGTATGAGTTTGCGCCTTAATATTGCAATAACATTTTTTCTTTTAATTATACACATAAAGTTGAATAAAATACCTTAGAACTTTTAGCCAGATTATAAAACTTTCCACACATCCCTCAGATACATAATTATGAATTATGCATCACTCTTCACAGGACCTGACCTATTACTCCTATATTCAGGACAGATTGAAGAGTCAAAAACTTTATTTTGTGGGGTTTGGTATTTTTTTGTTTGTTTCTTTTTTTTTTCTCTTTTCACACCTCTGAAATATTTCTTGTCACAAAATTAGTCTTTGAGGACGTAGGAACCTCTTAAAATTAAGACTATATTCACTGATTAAACTAAACATAAAATGCCCCCAAAAACCTCAACTCACAAACCTGTATTTGTTTGCCTTTCAGCTGAGCTGACTCAGGGAAAAACTGAGATTGTCTGATTCTTCTTAACTGAACTGTTTCTCCATTTGTTTAGGTTTCTTTTTTTTTGGGGGGGGGGGGAGGTGGGTTTCCCCTCTTATGTGCTTTCTTTCTTTGCTTTTGATGTCTTCAAATAACTTCTAAAGTGTTTCTATTAATAATAATTACAGAATATTTGGCCTTGTCAGATTGGCCTTGCCTTGTCTTGTTGTTCTGTTCCTCAGTTAATTCAGACAAGTAGATTTTACTAAATAAGATAAGAGTTCTAAAAACACATTAATAATTTTTGTGAGAGTTTATAAATATAGGTTTACTTTTCACCAAGAAGTAATGGGGGGAATCAAACAATTTCCTCTCAAATCAGAACTTAAAGACATTATTTCTGTGTATTCAAACTATGGCAAAAATGGTTATAATTAACTAGTTAATTTATATTAATATTTAAAAATGAAAAATTAGGAATTATGCTTTGATATATAGTATACTTTGGATTAATCTAAAAGCCTTTTGAATCAATAATTAGTTGAAAGTAATAATAAGAGGTACTATTCTAATTACATGCCATGACAACTAGAAAATAAATATACTCAGTCAGGAAAACAGAATATATCCCACACTGTAGTTGTGCAAGCAAACTGGGAGAATGCCTGAAAGTAAGACTTATATTTTGTGCCTGGTTTTAATACACGCTGGAAGCATCTTTTATTACTTGGGCACCTCTCCTGTGACACACTGCCTGACTAAAGAAAATTGTTTAGGATTTTCTGGCTTATCAGAGCTGAGTTATTCCTGTCTAGCAAAGTGGAGATCAGAAAACTTTTGATGGAGGCAACGAGTTTGTGCTGGGCTACTCTGTTCTGACCTGACACTCTAGCCTGAGGTTGCTGGGGCAGTCTCACAGGGACATGACCACCAGCACAGTGTTGGAGTTCTTTTTGTCACTGTAACTTATCTTTCATATTACTTGTACATCCCGCTCTCTGGAGGCCTGTCTTTGGCACTGGGGTAGGAACTTAGGAGAAAGTGCCACATCTTTTTCCTGTATACTCACTGTCTGTGCTTTCTTATGAGAGTATTTTCTTGAAGAATAACACAGGAAACTGCAGAAACAGAATGCAAAAAAAAAAAAAGTTTCTGAACAAATAATAGCACTCTAGAGCATGACAGCAGTAGTAATTAATTTATTTAAAGGACTAGAAAGTATTACCTTGAATTTTTTAATCCTTTTCCTTATCACACTTTAGGGCCTTCTCTTCTTAGAGGAAATCCTGTGTTTCATGAGGAAAGAAATGGCATTCTGTGATGTTTTTATTCAAGTCCTTTACAGATTAGAGTAACCTGGAGATTTATCCAACCTGTGCCAGGCTGACTGTGGCCACTAAGGAGCCACCTTTCATGTGTAGATGGTTGGAGCAAAATATATACATGATTTTTCTTTTGATTAAGAGGGAACTGCAAATTGTGTTGAAATATCACCCAGCTACTTCTGTTCTTTGGTTTTTGATCACAAAAGAAATGCAAGGTTTTCTTCCTCTCTCTTTTAAAAGTATATTCATACACACACATAGAAATATTACCATGATTATATAAAAGAAACTGTGTACGTCAGTAGATTGATTGTTCATCATTGCTTGAACTCCTACTAAAACTAACCAATACCAAAACCTGAGCCATGGTGACTTCAAATTAGCACCAAATTACAATTTCAAATAGAAGCAGTCACTTCAGGCATCTGACAGAAAATTCAAGAAAGATGAATTATATTTGCAAGAAGCATAACGTGCAGAACAGCAATTATTAGAATCCGTAGTACTTATGCATAGCCAGTCAAATTATCTGACAGGCTGAAAAACTTCTGTCATATTCTTTTACATAAAATCTTCCAAAGCACTGAAATTCATTTCAGAATGGCTTGTTAAGTATAAATAATGGATTACAGTGGGCAAAATCTGATTTCTCAAATCAACATGATAAAGTCAGGCCTTTCTTCATCAGATATAATAGGAAGTTTCCAGTTTCAAAGACTGTTTTCAAAACAGTAAAGGACAATGAATTAATAGTGAAAATATGTCTTATTAGAAAGCTAGAACACTCATTTACACGTTTTTTATTATAGGTCCAGACCTGCTGTTTGTTGTAAAATAATAAAAAAACCTACATTGGTCCTCCAAACTCAAATTAATAAATCAAAACCCAAATACTTCGCCACAAAATTCTTGATTACAATGGTAAGTAGCCTCATCCATGAGTCCAGAAATGAGTTACAGCCACTTACGCTTGTTCACATGTTTGTATAAAACTCTTCTTTTAGTGAATGTATTTTTTAGGGAATATAAGACTCTACACAGAAGTGATTTCATACTAAAGCAATGACTCAGAGATGTAAGCAATAGCTTATTAATCAGTCAAATAAAGTAGACCACTCTCTATGCATATCTCAAAAAATGAAAGGATCAATATGAAAAACCAAGATGTTGAACTGTGACATTCTTGGGAAGAGTGGCACTAGATTGAAGTGAAAAACGGTGAAGGAGTAAATCAGTCAGATTTCTAAAAATCACACCCAATATCAAGTGAGTTCTAGAAAGGAAGCTTCTGCCAGAGGAGGGACTGGGAAGTTCTTTCAATAGCCCCACAAATCCGGCCATGGAAAATTACCCCATTAGTTGGGGAAAACAGGAACCTCTTCTAGAAGTTGGTAAATGCAGTCACTTCAGTAAATTAAAGGACTTTGTATTACCTTTTTCTTAATAAATATTTAAAAAATTAAGTTGTAAAATGGGCAACTTTAAAAGCCATAAAAAACCAAAAACTCCCAAAATTCCTTTTATTTTTTTTGTGTGTGTGTGTTCAATTTATTAGTAGAGCCTGACCTTAACATTAAATATTATAAGTAAAAAAAAAAAACACTAGTAAAAAAATAGACCCAGAACTTTTTTTTTTTAATCTGATTTAACTTAAACACCCAACTAAAATTAACAAAAACACTCTGCTGATAAAATGGCTTTTCCTTCTAAAGCCACAGCCTGAGATTTCTATTCTTCCAGTTTAATTAAAAGGACAGAAAGTTATTTTTCACATGAATTCTGGTGATAAAAGAGATTAATTTAATATTATATCACCCTATGCAGGCTCCATATCTAGGAGTGCAAGTGCCTGAGGACCTGGAAATAAAGAGATGAAGACACATAAATTTAATGCTGAAACAACAAGTAGTGGTATGTTTTTTTTCTGAAAATTTCAGAAAAGAAAATTTCAGAAAAGAAATTTTTCTGAGGTAGATGTAGACTATACACCTGAAAATATTTGATATTTTTTTCCCATTAGCTAACTCACTACTTAATTTATATATTTCAAATCAAGAGTGGCCTAGAGAGGGCAGTGTACCTCTCCTTTTTTATAATAGGCTTCCTGAATCTTTTCTTTTGTCATGAAACAACACACAGGTGGGCAGACCAGTGCAAGCGATGACCATTTGAAGACGACAGTCATCTGAAAATCTGCTCTGCTAGCAACATGAACAACAGTTTCAAATATTTAAAGCACCATTTGGCATAATACAATGAGATATTAGATGAAAACAGCCATCTGTCTCTCCATCAGCCCTTCTAACTCTTGCTTCTTTTCTACAGTTTATCTAATTTGTTGATGTTTTTTCATCATAAAAATATATGTACATATTTACTGAAAATGTTTACTGGGAACTGGATTTTTTAAAAGTGTGAATAAAGAATATTTTTTATTCTACAATTGGAGAAGCTCAGTGTGTTGATATGCAAATATATTACATTATAAAAAGCAAGTATGGGAAATTATTCGTTAAGGAAATAGCACATGTTAAACTTCATGATAACTTTCTTTCACAGAAAGAAATAGAAAATTATATGCTAATTTTCTTTCCAAGTTATTTCATTATGTTCCACGCAGCAGAGAAAATTTCTCTTTTCAAACCTGCACAGAGGATCTTGATTCCTGTGTTATACTCATTTTGCTTCAATGCAAATCTTGATTAAACTTTATGAGAAAATTGAAATTCAATACACACTTCCCTCCAACCATGTCCAGTCATGGATATAAACTGTATTTGGAACTTAAACTGTTCATCATTGACCTAAACTTTCAGCTTCTGAAAGAAAGACATCATATTGAAAAAACACCCAGTTATTCTGACTTATTTTCTGGCACCGGCTTCCTGATTAGCAACTTGTAAGTGAGAGTATTTCTTAGCTAGATCTCACTTCATTAGACAAGATATTACAGTCCTCTGTGCTTGTGCATAACTTTTTCTGCACACAGCTCTTTAGGCCAGTAACAAAGGGCATGCCAAGTTCCTAAAATCTCAAAACTTGTTTAAAATCTAAGTCTTAGGTAATAAAATCCTCTGCCCATTGCGTCTATCTATACATGTGCTGATAGGCACAATGGGCAGACCTCTTGCAATGGGAGCAGAAGGATGTCTGTATGTATTGCATGTCTTCCTCAGGTCAACACGCCAGTGAAATTTCACTGCCTGCCTTCACATGGGCCTTATTTGCACATCCAAGGGAACAGCAGTCTCAGAAACTGTGAGATTCAGACTGGCTGAGACTGTCAAACAAGCGTTTAAACACCCACTGTTACTCAGCACTAATTTTTTGGACAACCCAAGGAGATGCACATTGTGCAGTGAGCTGGAAGAGCTCCTTCTGGCATGTAAAAGCCCTACCCAATCCTGACAGCCCCTCCAGCAAGCCCATGTACACAAGCAACATGAATATCACTCTGTGTGTGACTGGGTTGCCAAAATATTATTACTATTTTGAATCTAGCCTCTCCATCACCTTACCTCAATCTTTTCATTTGGGTTAAAAAATTACATTTTTTCACTTTTGCGGAAGTGCAGATGAGTTGGATGTAACAAAGGAAAGAGTGTGGAGGAGGAGGGAAAGCTTCTGCAACATGTACAGCCAGCCCCAGATCTTGGGACTTACTTCCATAGGAGATCACAGGGATTGTGACTAAGAACACTGAAAAAGGATTTTGCATTCACATTTAAATCAAGAACATAAACTAATGCTTTAGATAGGATAAAAAAGTAAATCTCCATACCTCAGAGCATAAGCCAGTCCTTGCCACTTGTGTCAGAGAAAACAAGAAAATTTTCCAGCAGCCAGGCTGGCAGTTTGCAGTGCCTTCCTCTGGAGGATCTGTCACTGTCAGGCCCTTGCCTCTATGCCAGATGGAGCACTGACCTGATGCAGAGAGGCAATTTCTTCGTTTTGATATTTCCTCTCCTTGGACATAACAAGGTCTCTGATCCTGTTTGGTAAAATCACTCTCTTGTTAAATTTAACTAAGTGTTCATTAGGTTGTGTTACAGTGTCATTCTAACGTTGCCAAAATCTGCTTGTACCCAAATTTATATTTAGGCCACTTGAGATGTTCAGCTGATTACATATTCTTTGGAGACACAACCTTTGTTATGTTTTTTTTTCTGCACAAGAGTGTTTTAGCATTGCTAGCGAGCCACAAACTCTAGCTCTTCTATCTTTCATTTACTTGCAGAAATCATGGGACAACACTTCCATGTTGGAGAGGGGATTGCACTGGCTCCAGAATTTCTGTCAGCAGGGGCTTCTGCCTCCAGGAACAGCCACACAGCTACTCCATAGTTGCTCTATCCCAGATCCAAGGAAAACATGGTGCTAGGTAAACCTGCAAGCATAGTGTTATGTTTGTTATTACAGGTATTGATATAATGAACCAAATTCTGAGCTACTGTAAATTGATATCCATCTAACTCACAGCCATTTATGGAAAACCACATCCAGACAACCACATGGATATAAATATTTTATATCTTGATGTGTATTAAATTGCCCTGTTTTCTATTTAGCTAGCAAAAGTAGACCTTGAAAATCATTTAATGTAGAACAGCCTTGTCACTGGAAGAGCTCATAAAAAAATTTTTTTTCAACATATTTACTTCTAGAGTTTTTTGCATTTTAGTACATATTAGTAGTCTTAAATTCCAGTAATTTTTTTTTTCAAGTAGTAAACAAAGGTGAAACTGCACTTCATTATGATACTATAAGTTAAATATTTATTGGGTAAATATTTAAATATTTCCACCCTAAGAAGAGTAACCTAGGAGCATACTATTGCCATTGCTCTTTCAGTCAGCTAGAACATTAAACTAACTTACAAATGTCCTCATAGGAGATGACACTGATAGTCTCATATCAGACAGTAAGGCTAACAAACTGCAAACGGAACTCAGAGTTTTAACCTTTATCAGCTGTGAACTCATCTGCTACGTTTATGTGTCCTGCAAAGAGCAGAACAGTAGTATCAATCTATTTTTAAAATAACATTAAGTGCAAAGTGATGAAAGCAAACCTCAGCTGGGTTAAACTATTGAAAGAAAAGGAAATAAAATACGTGCCTCAAATAACGGAGAATAAACTTATTATCAGTAAACAACGTTCAAATTTCAGACAGCAGTAATTCTTAGGTACTTACAGAGAAAATGTTCTTGTTATACCTGGGTATTAAAGATTTCCTGAAACCTCAACAGGAAGTTTTCCTATACATTGAAAGGAATGGTCTTTTTTATTTGACAGTTATATTATTATGCAAGTAAGTGTTGGCATTCAAGTACCTAAATGCTAATGGGTTATTTGAGATGCTCTATATAATCAGCCTGGTCTCCCTTTAGCCATCCTTTGTCATATTGTCCCATGTGTCTCAGACATTCCTGGGTTGACAGCTAAATTTTGTCCACAGGTCACCATGATAAACTCCTGATCACCATCCACTTTAATTTCTGAGACCTTTTCATATTTTTATACTACCATCACGTACTTTCAGTTTGTTGGTCATTGAAGAAGGACTGGTGATTAAATCAAAAATACCCTATAAGAGAAATAAATCTTGCCCATTGTGATCACTCAAATTGAACAGAGCTGATATGGTTTTCATTTTATATCTTAATCAAAGTTTTCTTACACAAAGAAATTGTATTGTTTTGAAATACTTCAGCTACCCAGGGATTAAGATCCTTCAGCTGATCTTCCACTGTGCTTCTTCTGCCCTTAAGGATTTCACAGAAGAACATGTGATGCATTTCAATCAGAGGGAGACAAATATATTGCTTAGATATCTCCTGGGAGGATTTGCAGAAGTAGTAAAAATACAGGAAGCTGCAATTTTGCTGGACATGAAAACCGTAAACAGAAGTAAGGGTCCAGGAGTCAGAGGAACACATTTAGACTGGACTTTTAACTACTGAAAAATTGCTATAGCTATTAGGATGTGAAGAAGTCAACCACTGGCAGCACTGTAATTTATCTTTAACAGTCAGAAGTTTCCTTGAACGTTTAGTAAACTGACAATTAAATACATGTCCATTTTTCTGTTAGCGAATTGTGCATCAGTGCAAAATTCTGGTACAGACATAAGGCCTTCTAGGACCTAGGAAATATAGAGTCTTGTTAAGTCGACATAATGTAAACAGTGGCATAAGTTCATGGAATAAACTCTGAAAGGAACAGGTAAAAAAGGAATGCTGATATTCTCATGTGAGCCATTTCAGGTAGCAAGCTCCAAGGCCATTGGATAATTGAGTCATCACTGTGCTAACTTACTGTTTATTATCTGTTCCCGGAAAAGAGTTGATGCAGCAGACTTTGTACTTAGTGACAGGCAAATCTGAAAAAAGGTGTAGAGACCCGGCTTGCCACCTTGATCTCCACCAGCCACTGTTGGGTATTCTCACATGAGGGAGAAAAATCAATTAAAAAATAATTGAGACATTATTTTCTGGGAAGTTTGGGTACAAGATCGAAGATCGTGCTGTTTCCATTTTGTCCCATGTCGAAGATGATCCCTAATACTAAACATTGCTTCTGGGCCAGTTACATAAAGAGGTTTCAAGGATGAAAAACTCTGAAAGAGAACCATAGATGGAAATTCATATACCCCATAACTGAGAAACAATTGTATGAGACTAATAACTATGATAAAATCATAACATTCAGCTGTTTATAAGATGCCTATCTAGATCTGTCTCTTAAGGAAGCTATTAAAGGCCTCTGTCTTTTTTTTCTACACTCATTTTAACAGTAAAATTGCTACCAAACTTCAGATCTCAATTTTGAAGAATGCATTCAAGAGTTCAGAACTCCCAAGTTACCTTTATTTCCTGCTTACTGCGGAACTCATTGAAATGTCTGCTTATAGACAGTTTACACAGGTTGCATATTATGCTTTCTTTGATATTTATATTTTTATTTATATTTTCAGATGCCTAATGTATTTTGCAAGAAAACTGACTTACAGTTCTTTATATTGGAGTCTTCAGGATGGTTTATTTTTTCTCCTTTTGCAGATTATCTTTTTCTGTTTTTATACTGTAGAGAGTAGCTTTAGCATATAATGTCAAATTGTGGAAAATAGGCTTGGAGAAGTCAGGGAAATTTGAGAGGGGTAACTTTTGAATACTAGGACTCATGAAAGTCTTTACTTCTGACAGCCTCAAAACTAAATCTGGAATAAAGTCACTAGGTTTGGCAGCTGTAGGTCACAAAGCAGTTGATGGAGGGACTAGAATCCTGGTACACATTTGGTTCTTCCCTAATATTGACTCTCACCTTTAAATTATATCAGTAGCAGTAACACAGTAGGCAGGTAAGAGAAAACCATTTCTATATTGCCTGACAAGATTGTTTTTCTGGCTGTGGTGCCAGTTTTTATGGTCGGAGCTACTCCATATCCACCACCATTGTATCCTTTTCACTTCTGTATTTTCTTTTTCAGCTCCTCAGGTTCAGATCCTCTAATTGTGAACAAACTGTTAAATCAGCAGTTAAATCAATCACTGAAATGTCACTGAAAGATTTTATTAAGAAGATAAATACCCATTATTTGTATTTTTAAAGATTCTGTTGATTTGAACTTTCTAGTGACACATTGTATATTATTCAGATCCAAAAAGAGATTTGAATAGGTGAGATTTTGCATTTGCATTAAAAGAGCCTTGAACCATAAGAAAAGGGTGCTTTCAAAACTTAGAACCCCAGAATTAAGACAGTTTTGGAAAAAAAATTCTAAACTATTTGCAATTCATTGTATATACATTGATGTCTGTGTTTAAGGCTAGAGATCTCCTGAGAAGCTTTGCATTTTCATTATTTTCTGTGTGGTAGACAGCAATAAAGGCTTGCCAGATGTTTATTTGCAATTTCAGATAACTACCAAGTAAATCACAGGATTATTATTTTTTTAAGGTTTAAGTACAGACGTGACATTTCAAATGGTGAAATTGTCATTATATATGAAGTTCTTAAAATGAAATAATTCAGCATTTGAATGTGCTGTACTGCACCACATTTCACCAGTTACTTGTTTAAAGAGCTGTCAGTGTTACAGATACGGGTGTAGATTATTAGAGCTAGACGTCAGTGGTATAAAGGAGAAGTAAACTGATAATCATTAAACCTGCAGATATGATGGAATATGGAATTAACCTAGTAGAAATATAAATTACAATAAACTGTATAACCTTGTCAAGAATTTTTTTGTTAGTTTTTTTGTATACCTGAAGGAATAAAGTTTTGCATTATAAATTCAAAGAATATATATATTTAACATTGCATTTGAAACATATTGAGAGTGAAATTTGGATTTAGACAGAGATTAAAAATGAATTATTTTTTGAAATTTATTAGGTTAATTTGAAACATAACTTCTTTTGTAATCAGGTATCTTTTGTAGGCCTAGTCCTTTCTTGTCTACAATAAAGGATTAATAAATGTTAGATTATTTTAAACGACCTGAATATATCTGGAAATATCTAGGAACGCTGTCTATATTTTTCAAGGGAAAAAACACACCAGCCACTTGCACAAGGGAAAGGAAAAGGATTCAAACACATTTTCATTTTTTTCCCAGCTTTTTGTAGCACTACTGAATAACATGACTATGATTTAGGCAAATAGTCTAGTCAATCCCAGGAGACACAATCTTAAAGTTTGGAGGTCATTTACATACGGGGCTGCAAAAGTACATTTGGCTCTGCATATTTTCCTTCAGTATGATATGTCAATTCTCCTTGTGATAATGGCAATAGAAATAATTTATTGGTTCTTTAATGAAAATATTGCAACATTGTCTACTACAATTCCACAATAAATTATATGGACTATTTACTATATAGCATTATAACATTACTATGTAGCATATATATGTCTGTGTGTGTGTATGTATACATATAACCCAGTAGCCTATTGTGTATGAAATATAGAGTAGATGATGCAATATTTTGCTGTAAATATGTAACATTATGTTGCACACTGGAAGATATTTTCAAGTGTCAGGAAAGAAGGAATGACAACCTCCAGTAATGCGGATTACACCACCTAGCTCAGGTTACTTTCTGTTGCTCAGAGCTGACTTAAGCTATGTGTCTAAATTTATTTGCAAGACAATTGAATAAATTAACCTTGGCTACTAATAGGGTCTTCTGGTTTTGGCCCAGAAAGGACCTCATCTCTGGGAATGGAACAAGAAACATTTACAATTGGGATAGATTGGGAGCCAAGCTGCATTGTTATTCCCTTTAAGTTTTATTTGTCCTCTCAGCCTCATATTTTCTTCTCCATTTTCCCTGTCTATTGCTTTGCTCTGTGACTTCACCATACAAATGGTTTTGCAAAGGGGCAGCATATCATGAGCAAAAATATTTTCTTTCCAGTTTACATTTAAGTTGCTACCTGCTCTCTATCAAGAAGAAAATTGTTTGGCCTTTGACTCCTACCTCTCACTTAAGATTTAACAGTAACTCCGCTTTAAATAAGATAGAAGCAGAAAAATGTATCCTCTATAGGCAAATGAAATCTATGTATATCCAGATTCTCAGCTACAAGATAGAAGGACTTTTATTGTATAGGGTGACTTTGAGTCTTGTTTAAAATGAATTTTGGATATCTATCTTGCTGGTTTTACACCAAAAGCTGAGGTGAGCCAGGAAATATGTCAGGAGTATAGAGCCAGGAAATAAAAATATTGCTGCTTGAAAAGGCCATTTGTTTAATGTTCAGGTTTGCTGAGAAAGAGATTTTCAGTATTAGTATCTCCTGTTAAAGTATTAAGCATCATGATCTATTTTTCCTTCTGACCCATGGTAGCTCAATGATGTATATTTTTCTATTATTGCCTGAGAGGTTTGTGAATTACACACCATGAAACTGGAAACAAGCTAATCCTAAATCTGATTAATTTTGACTGAAATACTTATGTATTTGCCACTATGTGTTCGTAACATGAACTTTGACTCAGAATTAACTTATAGTATATCCACCCTGCTATTCTTTATTAATGTATTTTCTCTCTGGCAAATGTCGAAAGGTTAGAGACAAGGACACATTATTGACTTGCAAGCACATCTTCTCAGGTGTGTTCTTTACCTGTTCTCTGTTACACATTTTATTCTGGACCCCAGTAGACACCAGTACGTGTGCTGGATTATTTGTTTATTTGTAGCAAGACAAATCCATTCTTACTTGGCTACAAAAAGACTCTCAGCCCTTATCTCCAAATTTCACATCAGCAGTGAAGTTTGCAAGTTCTATTTTATTATTAAACATTATCTTTCAATATAATGAAGGATGAGCTTTCAAAACACCCCTCAGATTTTGCAAGTAGAGCAAGAGAAAATTAGTAAAAGTGGATTTTTTTAGAGACATCCACCCTGCATGTAAAATTAAAATACTTCCACTAGGAACTAGCAGTATCTGAAAGGCTAGCTTTATTTTTAGATTATTTTTTCCTCCCTGCAGGCAGCCCAGTGACCTCTGTTCTTACTTACAAGATCTGCTCTGGGGCAGAGAACGACACTTCTGATAACAGGGAAAAGGTTCTGACTGCAAGCAAGCGAAACAGTAAGATGAACTCCTCCCTTTATCATCTCCCTCTTGTCTTGCACCATGACATGCTCCTTTGGCTTTTGCTCCTGTATATTTGAAATCTGGGAAACAGTACTGAGAAAAACACGGTTTTGGTGCTATTATATATGAGAATGCTTGCAGCACATCCTGCACTGCTAACAACAGAAGCTCTACAAACTACGCTGCCATAGTGTTACCGTGACTGGTTTTTAGCTCTTGCTGCAATAAACCAATTCTAAATAAAAAGTGAATATTATAATCATGTCACTACTATAATTTTTTTTTATGTTTATGTGCTACAAGTCCCAGTTTGTTGATATTGCTCCACAGAGCAGTCACTTTCTGCTTTTACAGATACGCTTTTTCCAACTTAACCTCACAAGCTGTTTCCTACAGTTTTATTCTGTATAAAAAACAGATAAGAATCCTAATGGTACTAAGAAACTTGAAATTCCATTAGAAGTCACACTGAGAACTGCAGGGAAGGAATACATTTTTTAAAAAAGCCCTCTTTTTTGGGAGGGGTGGGTGTGAGGCAAGGATGATTTTCCTTTTTAAGTGATAGAAAACTACAAATCAACATGCCTGCTGTAATAAACAAAATACTTTTAAGTGATGAAACTGAAAGTGTTTTGCCTTTGATGTAGTCAAAGTAAGGCAAAGTAAAAACAGAGCAGGTGCAAGAAACAAGATACCATATGATTTGAATTATTTTACATAACATATGCTTATAATATAAATAAAATTTCTAGTTCTCTGTGTTGCTGAGGTCATGAAGGAACTTTGACAATTAAATCCTAAAGACAAACAACTCTATGCTTTTTTACTATTTCCAAGTTTTTCTCAAAGTTGTGTAATCTTAACCTTCTTTAGATAGATCTGAGAGGCTGTTAAATTTTTATCCTGCTCTGTGTCTAATGTTATTACTAGTTTGTACAGTCTGTTACATTAACTTTTCCTTAAAAATCCTCAAAATAAATTCTTTGGCTGTGTCTACACTGGTTCAGGAGCTATGAAATTTGCTTTCATATTTTATGGTGCAGCACAGACTATGTTGTGCATGTGCCTGAACGTCCAACAAACAATATTTTGTCTTTTAATGCCACATTAAATGTGCATTAAATATAGGGAAGCTTGATCTACAGCTTCAGTGGGCCGAATAAAGAATGGCAGCAGCCACCTGACCACCCCTCCCTCTTTTCTACCCAGTGTTCCAGTTACCTGCCACCAAAGGAGCCCATTTATTTCCACTTTAATAGAGGCAGTGAGAAAGGCCTCAGAAAAGAGGTTCTTGAGGCTTCATCCTCCTACTCATTGCTAGAGCTGCAGTGTCACTAAATCTGCTTCAGTAATTTGATTGCAAAGCTGGTTTTTAGCTGGTAGTGCATAAACTCCTGACAACTTCATTTTAATCCACAAAGAAGATTCCCACGTTGCAAAAATCTTAGTCTAAAACTCTTTTTATATGTACTTCTTAGAGGCTGATAGGTTGTCTGTCATTATTATTTCTTATTTGGTTCATTTAGCAAAGAAATTCACTTTTTGAACTATTGATGTCTAGTTTGTGAAATTTACAAGTTTAAATACTCACATATAGTATTTATAGGTGATCTAAGGAGAACTTCATACCATGAAAATGTGCCTTCTCTTTTCCTGAAGCTGAAGACACTTTTTAAACTCAATCCTATTTGCTCTTGGTTGCTGTCAAATGGTTTCATTTCAGATTATAAAATGCATACTTATTTTGGGCGAGATTATGAAAAAAGAGATTTCTAAACTTTTTTCATTGTTAACTTTCTGCATAGCCCTCTGAATGCCATCAATTTGACTCCCATTATCTTTTTTGGTTTGGAATTGAATAACATTTTAGTGAATATAACAAACTGATAGAGAGAGGTGAAGAAAAAATTTTCAGCTCTGTCCAAAGAAACAATCATAATTACAAAAAGAGTATTTAAATTTCATTTCTGATTTTCTTCTTTTCAGTCTCTGCATTGTCTTTCAAGCATCCTATTTCTGGGAAATCGAAAACCTCACAGCCCACTTGAAGTAAAAATAAAGAGAAAGTTGTAAAGAAAGGAAAAAAATATCAGTTTCATGGGCTATACTTATCCAATTATAGTCACTCCAAAGTTGAACCTAATTTTATTTTTAACTAGAGTATTAAAAGGATGTCTTCTATCATTGATTGAAATCTGTGTTAATAGAAACTCTACCTCTTTACCCACTAAAAAACCCCATGATATTATGCTTCCACAATCATTGAAAAGTGACATGGAGGAACACGTTCTATTTTGTAGTGACTGTCTTACATTTTCTTCAGTGAAAAAGTTACTAATACAATGTTTATGTGGAATTCTTTTTCAAATCCAAAGAGATATTTCTGTAAACTCAAGGATTGAAAGTGTAGAGATGCCCTATGTATTTTGCTAAGTCCTCAGTTTATATAATGGCTTAGAAATGTTATGTGAGCAAAGAATTCTGAAATCACTCTAAGAATAAATATCTAGACAAAAATTAACAAATTTAAATAATTTAAGTAATAAAAACTGAAAATACAAGACAAGTAATGAGAGAATAAAAATGTGTTAGATCTCAACTAGGAATAATTGTCAATTTAACATGTCCACACTCCAATAGCCTTGCACTAAAATAAAGACCTCCTGTCTTTTCACTGCTTTTGTTTATAAATTCACTGCCTTGAAAGGGGAGAATCCATCTGAGATATTTTTTTCCTTCTCTTGCCCTGATTGTGCAGATGGCCAGGAAAACTTTTCAAATAAAAAGGCAAGGTACAGAGGGCTTGAGCACTGGCTTTCTGAGCTGGCTTCCCTGTCTGGCTTTTCTTGGGATGACACTGAACAAGACTTCAGTCTGCCTTCACCAGTGCTTTCATCTGGGAGCACTTCCAAAGAGCATTGCCAGCAGGTCTCAGAACATGCCCGCAGGCAAGGTCAGCTCCACAGGGCAATAACTGTCTGTCAGCTACATTAGGAAACGAAAACCATTATTATAGAATGTAGGACAGCTAAATAGCAGTGCAGAATTTCCCCATTCAGTAAATTATCCAGAATGGTTTGTTTAACTGACCCTGTTTTATGTAATACACAAGTGCACAATGAACTTAGGAGTGATTGTTATAGTATTCTTCTTTTAAATACTATAGGAATAGATTTAAAAATATATATCTAAAAATACTAGCATGGGATGAAACAACATCTGTGGTCTACATTAAAAAGTCAGGAACAATTCATGTCAGTAGTCTAGCAAGATGGTTGCCATGGATGGTTTTTTGATGCTTTTATCTTTCATTCACAGAGAAGACACAAAAATTATATATCCCAGGATGATTATTCCAGTACATTTCAGGGAAACAAATATTGAATTAAAAGGGAAATATATGAGTAAGACCTCGTTCTCCTCAATATTGATTGGCACAGCCTGAAGAGAGTATGCCATGAGTGTAATTATTCCATATGAAGTGCTCTCATCATAACCCTGAGTTTTCATAAATCTCTTTCAATGTTTCTTGGCTATACAGGGTTTTGAAAGAATCCAGTTCACTTACAAGTCACTCAGAGCATTCTGAGAAAGTGAGAAATATGGACAAATGCACACAGATAGCACAAAAAATATTTTTAATACTATTTCCTGCTGTTTAAAGAACTGTGGCTAAGGAGAATTTTGTAATTTGATAATGAAAAAAAAATTTAGTAGAATTTTAATTAGAAACAGCTGTAAAAGAAAGGTGAGGCTTTTTCCTTTTTCACTTCATATTTCAAAATAACATATTGGAGGAGATACAATCCAATTACATCTCCCATATATTGAATTATAGGAGATGATTCATATATAAGACAAATTAAGTAAAGAGTTGTTCTGTGTTGATGAAAATTGAAATAGTTGTTGAAGAGAAGAAATGGAGTAATGGGGCCAACTTCTGACCCTGTCAGTTTTCCTGTGTTTTGGTCAATTAATTTACTTTGTCTGTTTCTGCCATTGAGAAGATTGCTCATACTGTATGTCTGCAAATGAGTCTATTTTTCCATTACAGGTTCAATGTTTAAGTTAAAATCTCTTGGCACCTCTAAGATAAAAATAATAATGTTGACACTTTGAATTTTCAGACAGATTATAGGCAATAAAACAACAACAACAACAAAACCCAAACCCAAACAACAAAAATCCGGGAAGAATGATGTATTACATAAGGAATACACAGTCTAAGGAAATACACAGTTTAAAAACTGTTAAGCCATCAGATACACTAATCTCCTAAACTCTGCATCTATATCAACTGCAAGCTATTTACACTGTGCCAGACAGATTGTATTTCTCCTGTGGGAGTTTTTATAAATAAATGTTGTGACTGAAAGTTTACAATAATTATTAAAAAAAGGAAACAATCTTGAATATTTTTAATGTTCCAACTTGTTTAAGGCTTTTGTTGTTTGATTTTATATTCTTGAATGTATCCTAAAGGCATGTAGATACTTGACAGTCAATTATCACATATTGCTCTGACTATTTTAAACAAGGCTTTCTCTTAGGTTTTAAGTCACTTTTTCTTTTATTGTAGAATATATAATTTTACAATATGTAGAAACAATGTAATAAAATTTGATATATGAAATGTATACACAAACTAATTCAATCAAGAACTTACAGCAAGATGAACATTTGTACAATTTGTACTGAAAAAAACAATATTATGTGATATGCTCTGATTTTTCATTGCCACAATTGTATTTCATTAGCTACCATTTAAGGAGAATCTGACATCTAGAACTTACACAATGAACAGAGCTAGCGGCCATTTGACTAAAGCTGTTCCCTATACCTCATGCAGTTACATCGCTTCTAGTACTGAGAAGGTCCTACTCTACATAACATAAAAAGCAAGAGATGTGATCACAGTCGAAATAAAATGCAGAACATTGTTCAGTCTATCATTGATCTTCCCACACAGAGACACACAGAGACACACAGAGACACACACACACATGCTGTGCATGTAATGACTGCTGAATCTCTTTTTGTAGCATTTGATGAAGATCTTTTTACACAGCCTAATTAAATATTTATATAGGCTTTGGTGAAAATTAATTAATTTTGTCATTTTGAGTGAAAGTAAAGACATAATAATGAAGAAATTTGGCTGATTAGTGGTGTTTATAATGTCAATGGTACTCTTTTCAGAACATCCAATCAATGTGATCAGTTTATGGACACAAACTCCATTTGTGGAGAGAAATAGGCCCATGCCCCAGTATGTGCTGGGGTCATCCATCTGGAAAGCAGTTTTTGAGAAAATTACCTGGCAGTACTGGTGGAACAAGGTTGAACATAAATCAGCAATGTGCCCTCACTGCAGGGCATCCCAGTAGTATCCTGGCTGCAATAAACAAAACACTGACAGCAGGCTGAGAGAGCTGATTCTAACTCCTCTCCTCAGCACTGGAGAGTCAAGGAAAGCAGTACAAAGATATTAAGGCATTGGTTGTCTCTTTCCTGAACAAAGACTAAGAGAAATGGGACTGTTCAGCGTGGTGAAGAGAATACTCAGAGGAGAATTAATCCATGTACGCAAATGACTGAAGGGCAGGTGTAAAGAAGGCTCTTTCCAGTGCTGTCCAGTGAGATGACAAGAGACAGTGGGCATAAACAGCTATACTGGACACTCTTCCTGAACATTAGGAAACATCTTTTATTGTGAGGGTGACTTATCACTGACAGGAGTTACTGCAGGCGTTGTGAAGTCTTCATCCTTAGCTACTTTTAAAAACAGTCTCGTCTTGGTTCCAGACAACTTCTTATGGGTATGGAAATTGGATCAAATTACCCCTTGAGCTTCCTTCCATTATACGGTTCTGCAAGCTGAATGTTTAGTAATTTATTTCAGAGCACTGAACAGGTAGCTGCCCCCATAAGCAACACAAGTGTTTTTGAAGATCTTGCTTATCCCGACAGAGGGAGGGGGACTGACTTCTGCCACATGTTCTTAAGGCATTGTGAGGTCTTATTTTCCCTCATATTGCTGTCTTTCCCAGACAGTGTCTGACATTTGTCTTCTGGGGCAAGAGAAAATGGTTTTGAGTGAGATGTCTCAGTTCTCAGCAGGAGGTAAGTAGCTAGCATGGTATAAGTTAGCTGATCTAACCCAATGAATAGAGAGCATTATGCATGGATTTCATGGATAATACTATGCCATGCTGGAAAATTGAGGGTGGTACTATTTTTCAAAAGTTTTAACTATAACTTCCATCCAAATGCACTGCACTTAATGCCTCACATGCCCTAGAGAGGCTGTATTGCATTATTGCTCTGTCATTGTTTTTCCAATTACACAGGGACAGAACTGTGTTCAGCTGAGCTATGGGACTCTTAATTTTTTTTACTGTTTCTAGAAGTGCCTTCATGAGGGTACCAAAGTAATATTGTATTTTTTCTCTGCTAACAAGAGGAGAAACCACCTTTTTCCTCATTTGTACCATCCTCTTAAGCTCCCTGGACAGACCAGGTCAATGTCATCCATCTTCCTGCTGACAGCCCCTCAGGCTGCGTGTCTCCTTTCTCAGGCTGAGCAAAAGTTGCTACCCTTGTCCCTCTCGTTCTTTTTACTGAGTGTGGAATAAAAAATGTTTCCAGGGGAGGTATATCCCTATGTGTCTGCTATGGATGACCCTGCAGCACAGGGTCATGTAGAGCATACTTCCTCCCAGATTCCAGCTGGCCCTAGAACTTCAGTTATCCATCATGCATAACTGATGATGTCTGGTCAGCTACAATGGGTCACACTGTGCTTGGGAGACCTGGGCACCAAAGATGGGTGACAAGAGCTTTTTCTCGTGAATTCATCTCAGGAGCACTGAAACACAGCTTGGGGAGACACAATACAGCAAGATGGAAACAGAACAGACGTGTGAGCTGGCAGTGAACACACATTCTGCGAGCTAACCCAAGGTGCAACAGACACCTTATGGGAAAGCAATCTCCATTGCAGTTACCTGTTATGTAATTACAACTATAGATCTCCACTAGATTTGTGATTTTGGGGAAAACATAAGGAAACTCCTAGATAAATTTAAATAGGCCAGTGTGAAATGGTAAGACATATTTGCT
Source organism: Petroica traversi (assembly GCA_025920805.1). Lineage (NCBI taxonomy): Eukaryota > Metazoa > Chordata > Aves > Passeriformes > Petroicidae > Petroica > Petroica traversi. The sequence continues at coordinate 532,952 of JAHLSL010013742.1, read as the reverse complement.
GCAAGCATGTTTAGTTTTTAACTATATTACAGTATACCATAGGTTATAAAGTAAACCCTAAGGTGAATTTGGTAGTAGTGAAGTGACTCTTAATGACTAGTTTGTATCAGAGTGGGCAGGTAGGTACTGTACAAGGGCTGCCTTACTGCCATAATATGTATTATTTGACTCATTTAAAATAATTTCTCAAATGTAGCACTTAACAATTCTAGAATACTGAATAACAAGCATTTACTAATGCTTTCCTAATTAGTTTCTAACAAAATAGGTTTACTTGTAATCATAAAATAATACTGTGAAGGGAACTCTAGACACTCAAAGATCTTCCTGTTTCAGGAGGCTGTTAATTATTATTATTTTTCAGAGAGAATGTACCAGACATAGAATGTACATAACAAGCATTTCATGCTGTGCTTAATTTACATATTGAAGTACTTTACTGAGGCAAACAGACATCTAAATATCAGCTTGAAACTAAAATTTGCTAGCTTGTTTTTACAAAAGAAATAGTTTAAAGTTGATATGCTTGATGACATGATGCCAAATAAGCACCTATGAATTGAAAAATCTTTCAAGACTATAGAAAGAGTTTTATCAGCCAGTTCCTGTTCTACATCCTTTTCCTTTTCTATGAATTTTGCCCTTTTATTCCTATTATGGCTTCTGGGAATAAATCATAATTCCCTCACAGTACACAATCTAAAAATAAGTGAACTTTATAAATGCGTCACGTAAAGAAATATTAGAAACATTAAAAAAATCTTGCTTTACACTTAACTGCTAATTTGCAGTAGGATTTATCTGTAAAAAACCTGGAACAGAATTTTTATGCTTATGACAAGAATTATTGAAAAATTACTTTGAATCAGATGTATATATTTTGAATTTGAACATCAAAGCAGAAAACCATAGCAACACAACAGGAATAACTTAAATGTGTGTTGCTAATTTACAGATCATGACACTAAACAATCAAGTTGAATGTTAATTACATGGGGTGTATTTGCTGTGCAAGAACAGGATCCTTTATGCATTTCAGTTGAAGCACAATAACTGGAAAAGTATTTCCTGTCCCTTTCTGTAAATATCAAAGCATTTCACAGGTAAAGTTCTTGAACTACCATAGTGAGAGGACCATGGCTGAATGGTTACCATTTGTGAGATTCAGACCTCTATTTCTAGTGACATTGAATGCAGTGGAGAAAAAAATTATAACACATAAAGAAGGTTTATTAATATTTTTAATTTAAAAATATAGAGGATATAGTTTTAGGTGCAACTACTGAAACATTATGAATGTTTTCTTACCAAGTCTACAGTGTTTAAATTAAATATTAACATCCTAAAGGACCCTTTTGAAATAATTTGTTCACAAACAGGATGGGATTTAGTTAAAAGTGGCAAAGCCTTTTCAGATTACTATAAGGATGTTTGGATGGGGTGGGTATCTAACAAAAAAATACCCCAAAAACCACAAAAGAACCAAAGACCACATCAGTATATGTTTACTTATAGATTTGCTGCTTCATATAGAACACACAATATTATTTTATGTTCGTAAGAAGTGTTTCTATGTGCAACAGATATAAAGGTATTAGAAAACAGTACATTTTTTATCCTGTCATCTAGAAAATAAAATACAGCATGCCTAGTAGTTACTCAAGGCTAGAAGAGTGACTCTACAGTAACTAAAAATAGCAGAGTATAAGATTAATGAAGGTGATGAAGCTACTAAGATCATGAAAACATTTACATGTGATACTCCCTTTGAACTAATCAATTAGCAGGAAGCATTTTGTAAGAATGTAGGTGTGTTGTAATTCCTGGTTTTTGTTTATCTGTATGACACCTGTCTTCTTTATTTCAACTATCTCCTATCTATTCAGATGAAAATGTTCTGGGCTCTAATTTTCTGATATTATAAGACATGCAATCAAATCTATATTACACCCAATAGTTCAAGGTGTGTTTTTCTACTCTTTATTAGTAAGTTACTGTAAAATAACAGGAAAAAGCTATTATTTCTGACTAAAAGAAACAGGACCATCTCCTGAAATAAATGTATTAAAACAAATACAGATAATTAATATTAGTTACCATAGCATTTTTTGCTAAATAAAATATAGTATCTCATTTTTATTACCATGCTGTCTATTTACATAAAAGTTTTCATCTTCTAAGGGCTTCACAAATATTAATAAAGCAAGCTAGTCAAAACTTCAGCATATTCTCTGCATTGTATAAATGGAGTGTAAAGTTAATGGCTTTTTCCAAGGCAATACTTCTAAAGGATGGGGTAGATATTCTTGGCCTTCTCAGAGTTCAGTCCACAAACTGTAGAGAAGTATGCTGAAATTCTGGTAATTGTTTAAATAGTTTTTAGGCAGCTGTGCACCACTGAATTTATAATATGTAGTGAGGAATGACTTGAAGATTTCCTGTTTTTAATCCAGATTTTGGGATGGCTGCTTTTAGATAAATGAACATTGGCCTTATAAATTGCTTGCAAGGCACTTTTTCTTTTGAGAAAAACAAGCCATTAGTTCACAGACTCCAAAAACATTGCATTGTATTTGAATTAAGTTCTTGCACATATTAGTATGCTAGTAGACAAAAATAGAGTGCTGTATTAAGTGTAAAATATACAAAGTTTACCAGGCCCTATCAAGTGTCAGTTAGTATGTAGAAGAATATATGCATTATTTTAATGTTTAATATTTCTTTTTATGCTGTTTTCACTAGGTTCTTGATGACAAATTCACAGTGGTGAAATCTGGTCCAACTCACCAACAATTTATCTTCAATTTTCTTGGACTTCAGAAAGATTTTGAATATCTGTTTCTCTTCTGCAGATTTAGGAATCTTTTGTTGATGCCCACTGTCTCACCTAATCCAAAGGTATGAGCCCTGGTGCTACATAAAATCAGGTGGCAGACTGCGAGAAGTACACTTCAATAGAATTGGTAAAGGACACACTAGCTGGGTAAAAGATTACTAATGAATTATAGATTTTTTAGAACACATTTTACACAGTAGCTTAAATATGATGTTCAATGCAGTGATTTATGTGTGTGGGCATGAAATTTATTTTTATATCAGTCAAACAATTTCTCAAGCTCCAGATGTAACTAGGAAAGAAAAGAAGAAAAAAAAAAAAAAAAAAAAAGCCCTGTCTGTGTGTGTGAGAGATGCTACAACCTTTTCTATCAGCAGTCTGGTTGTCTTCCTCTTACAATCATGGAGGACACTTCAAGATCTTATTTTTTGTCCCCTTGAAAAAACCCTGAAAACCTCAACTATTTCTTGAATAGTTGGTTTGAATATTTCCAAACATAGTGAGTGTGGGGAGGATGGCTCTGGCGCTTTTTCAGTATTCGACATAATACAAAGAAAATGATAAAATTTAAAGAATCTTAGCACTGACTTCATAGCTCATCTACATGCATGTGTGTGTGTTTACATGTGTGTGCACATGCTTTTCCTGATAGGCTTAAGTTGACTTTTACTGTGGATTCACCATTCAATTTAATAAGGGTTTTAGGAATGTTTTATTCCATGTTATTTATGCAAAATGTTAGAACATCAGCATTTCATCGTACAACAGAAATTCACACGAATTCAAGTGAGATCTTATGTCAGTGTTTGACAGAGGGACATCTGTCTCCCTCCAATGACATTCTTTTCTTAGAAATGGGAAGAGCAAAGATTAAGAGGTTTGGGGAATGAATTCAAAGAACAGTGCCAATTTTTGTCAAAAATTACTTTTCAGACAGTCCTTCAAGAACAAAAATTAATATGACTTCTTAGCAAAGCAGAGTCTATGACCACCTTTGTGGTTTTGTTTCTGTTTCTCAAATTAGCAGCTTCAGAATTTCTGTACTCAAACTCATTAAATCCTTATTTCCTTACCACCACCACTAAAAGGCCTGAGGAGAAGGTTTTAAAAAGAAGAAGTTTAAAGGGTGCATCCTTTCTTTTCTGAATTTTTTTAAGCATGTTGTTGTGTGCACTTAAAAAAAAAACAAGTGAAATTACTTCCATACTTTTACATATGTATCTTTTCAATCAGGTCTAATTTCTGTAGGATTTTTTACTGTTCTTCCTTCTTGATAATGCACAAACTCATTAAATGATCAAAGACACTAAGGAATTACCATACTTTTGGCTGCAGAATTAGGTGCTTAATTTGAAAAAAGATACGACATGTTTCTGCATATTTACTCCAGAGAATGTGCACGGCACTCAGAGACTAGGGCACAAGCTTTTTCAGAATTAAATTTTCTGACTTTAGAAATATTTTTTCTGTTACAAAGAACATTCTTTTCCTGTAGCATCACATGGTTTATGCAGCTATACCTCTGCCTTGAGTGTAAACAATTACAATTACTTCTAAAGGTAATTAATTTTATTCCAAAAGGATGTTTTCTTATCAATCCTCTGCAAATAGTTGCATGTTCTGAATTTATGCATGTGATTCCTTATAGGAATGTTGTCTTTTACATGCCTTTTTCCTTGTACATCATTGCCATGAATAATGATATTGTAGATTTACTTTGACTGTGACTACACTTCATGTTAAGTTGTGCACTTGGTTTATAACATAGTCTTCATTTACACACCAGTGGAAATGTTTTCCCAAAACCTGACTAAATCATATTTATATGTTAAATGTTGAGTAGATAAATAATTATAAGCCCTTTGTAGCTAGCGCCCACACAAAGCTTTAAAAATGTACCAGCATACATACTGCTTTTTATTTTCTAATGTACTTAAGAAAAATATATTTGCCATGGAAAACATGTCAATGCATAGCAAATTTGTTGCATTAGTGCTCCGAAATATCTATAAATAACCACACTCACCAATATATTATGTGCACTTCTACATATATTTACTGTTGAAAAAAAAAATCAGTATATTGTTGTCAGTTTTAAACTTTTTAATACAAATTCTTTTAAAAAATATTTTCCTCACTTTATTTTAAAAATCTTTATTAACAGTGAGGTGAAAAGTCACACAATGGAATATAGAATCAAAAAAGGGACAGCACAATGTTGTATGACATTTTAGCGCACTTCGGTGCCACCATTTTTTTATCCCCATAGAAATGCAGCAAGTAATGAAAATGCTGCTTCATTGACTTCAAACATGTATTTTTTAGATTAAGGTGATAAACATATGATCACTGTTTCTACGGATGAAAATGGGTATTTGCATCTTCAGGGAGACGGAATTGTTTTATTCTACAAATCTACAGATGCTCATTCAACAGAATCCATATATCTTTTCCCTCTTAGAATCCCTCACAAAATAAAATGCCTTAAAAGAAGTCTTTGAATTAAATAATGTGCCACTCACACTGGCATTTTCGTCATCCTCCACTTTTTTAGCTAGTCTGTGAAATAGGGATTTTACTAAGCTTTCCCCTTCCTGTTCCTTTTAAAAATTCTGAGGAATAGGGAAAGAAAATATTCATTTAGAAGGAACAAAACTAAGGAAAGATAATTTTCTCTCCATGAAGACACACAATTAAACTTTACAAGGCAATAAAATTAAGATAAAGTGATTGAAAAGTTAGTTTTACATTCTTCCAACTTGTCCTGTTGTGGGCAAACTTTAGGCAAACTAGGGCAAACTTTATCAGATTTACATAAGCAACTCTCATATGAGCGTTAAGATAAAAGATATATTTTGTCTTTTTTTGTCTTTTATCATTCAATCAAAATATCTGCTTTGGTATACTATAATCATCACTGTCTTATAAGTTTTGTCCCAAATGGTAACTACATCCCATAATGATAAAAACAGAGTTGACTGGGACACATCCCTGCAGATGAATCTGTAGATCTAAGTGGCACTAAGAGGTGGTTACCTACATGTCTATAACAGGAAGGGAAAACCTCCTGAAATGCAGAGGCTTTGCTCACAGAGAAGTCCATGTGTGAGCTCCTCTTGAATTTGATACAATTTAGGTCAGAGTCTCAAAAGGAGTAATAATTTCCCCTTTAAAGTAAGTACATGAGAAAGTTCAAAGTAGTCAACTCAATAATTCAAAGTCTTCTTGTCATAACACGTGAGGCTTTCACCTCTACCACTCCCCATTCATACACAGAATATTTTCATCACTTATTGGGAATAACCCAGTACTCTGCCCTTCACAAAGATGACTTTTGTCATGAAGCAAACTGCATCAAATCCACCACCTACAGTTCTTGATCCTAGGTCCTAAGCCTGATCAATCTACCACAGATGCAAACAAAATTGCAAAAATGATAGCAAGAAAGTACTACATGTTAATATGAACAACTCATGATTGCAGAGCATCCAGGCATCCAGAAAAAGGAAATAATTTTTTCCTAAAAAAATAAGTAAAAATCTATATAGAAAGAAGTAGAAAGGAATGGTGGAATTCTGAAAATAGAAAGTAAAGGCTGATGGAAGAAAATAAGTTTTAAATATCTGCTGGACATTTATATTTACAATTACCATTTATGTAAAGAAATTTACATATTAAATATTTTGGCGTATAATGTCAGGTTTCCATGCCTTTATAATGTTGTTTGGCACCTATGATAAACATTTTCCAAACTTCACAATCTAGGGTCTAGCTTTGATTCTTTGAGTAGAAAAACAATGACCGTTCTCATTGCTTTCAATGGGAGTAGACACAAATCATTCTGGAAGATATCTAAATTTCAGTCTCAAGTCTACAAAGTCACAGAACTCCTGTTTGTTTTTTGTTTTCTCAGATCCAAGCTCTAGACACCCAGTCATCTGACTGGGGAAAACAGAAAAATGCTTTGTGTGTGTCAGTTACCTGAATATTGTCTGATTTATCACTTATGATGACTCCTACCCAATTCCTGTATGGCTCTTCCAAAAGACACATACCTTCTGTAGAATCTATGACATTCGCATCAGGCCACATGGATATTTCAGATACCCTAGGGTGAATAAAGTGGCCTTACAATATTCTCTTTAGACAACTTAAACCTAGTCTTCATATGTAACAATTTGTTTGTACAACAACATCGATAGCTTTCATTTACTCTGTCAGCATAATATGCACCTATTTAATTTTGAGTGGTGTGATCAGACCTTATCTCACAGAGGTATAGTATGTACTTGTAACAGTGAAGAATGAAAGTGTTCATGTTGCAGACACTATATAATTTCTATAACTTAGAAATAATTAGTCTTGAGGTCTGGAGCAAATCGTAGATACAACAATTCCAGAGAATGCCTCCCAGACAGTGCAATGAGAATTACTTCTTGATAGAAGCATCATCACTAACTTCCAGGAACAGTAATCTTGATCATCTTTTGGTGTTTCCACTCTTGATAAATTAAATATTGTAGTCTTTTACTTCATCTTTCCAAACAAAGGTCTTGTGTCTATCCCCCCCCCCCAGTTTTATCCAAAATGCTCAGAATGTGCATGAGTCTCTTGGTGCCATCACCTGACCGTAAGTGAAAATCTACTGCAGAAGAGATTTTAAAATATTTCAACCCACTGTACACTCTTCAGTTCTGCTAAGCTCGCCAAAAGGAAGGGATAATGAAGGTATCAGTCACATCCCAGGGGAAATACAGTTTGCTCTGGACACCAAATACCATGGCTCACAAGCAGATGCTGACACTAGCCAACAGCAGCTCAAAAGGCATTTTCAGTTTGAGGAAGTAAGAGGGATCACCATAATGCAGCACAGCAGAATTTCTTTAGTAACACAAAGTATTAAAAACTACCTTTCACCTTGAACAAAAATCATCAATCAAATTTTAAAGAAAAGGATAGGAATAAATTCATAACAATTTTCCCATTCAAAAATCATTTTCAGTGTGTACATTAAACTTCATTTGTAGGTCACATTAGAACAGTCGGAAACTACCAACAATGAAATTGGTTACAATATCTAATTCACTGTTACATAAAATGCATTTACGGTATAATAGCTAAGGAATGCATGTAATTTAAAGAGGCCCGCTACAGCAATCACTGAGACTGAACATATCAAGTACAGTAAGTCTCAAATCCATTGCATTTAGAGTAGTGTGCAAGAACTTTTTCTGTCCAGTGAGAGCCCCCTGGCTTAGCAAGAAATTCAGACTGTCACATAATTATATTAGAATAAATCATTAATGACAATCAGAAGAAGTATTCCTTTTGATTTTCATTGGCTGTGTTTTGCATGCTGAGCTCACTTTTCAATGCAGATTCAGCACTGTCTTCATTTTCAGATCCTTTTGTCTCATTTTTTGAGTATATGCCTTTTTTTTTATAAATGCGTATGGCTATGGCTGTGATGCAAAGTAGGATGAATATGACAACTGCTATCACACCTACAAAAAGAAAAGAGAAAAAAAGTAATGAGAAATGACAGACAAATAATAGCGCATAAGCCAGAGAGCAGAACAAAGAACTACATCACATAATGGAAGGACTTTCAGGAAAACCTGAGAAATTAGAAGAAATGGCTGCTTTCAAATCAGAAACAGCACTCTAGTATAAATCTAAGGTGATTGCTTTGAAATTTTGCACTCTATTAATAATAATAAAAAATCCACAGAACATTATAATTTTTGAAATTTTTGAATTGAAAACCACTGGGGGCCTTGGAGTATTTTTGATAAGAGGGTTTCTTCCTCTCCCTCACTATTGGGTCCTAGATCTCTGCCAGTTTGGGAACTCAAGACATTGCAGATAAGGAACAGTAAGGTAAGATACTTCTCACAGATATAAGCAAGACCATACAGATTGCCAGCCCATTTCCTCTCTTCCTCAGTTATCCTGTCATAACAGTCTTACGGCCTTAGGCTCATGAGTCAGAGGATGGGCTGAAGAGGAATTTGAGGAGATGTGAAACAGAAGGGAAATGGATCATATTTGTCTAAAAGGCAGAAAAGAGGCTGTTGGGATGGGAAGAGCACTAAGCAGTCTAGAAAACAATTGTAATGCAGTGGCTTAGTCACAGTAGACAAAGGGACAGTCTGTTGTACAACTTGGTCACCACTGCAAGAAAAATAAAAATACCTAGTTCCTTGGGACTGTAGTTAAAAACAGACCATCCAAAATTCAGCTCATGTCATTTTTCTTGATCTCTACCATGAGCAGCCATCCATCATTGTAGGAATATAAAGGTTTTAATATAGTAGCTGTTTCTCTGAAATGAACTTTGCAATCTAAGTAAATCTTGTTCTTATTAGATTAACTAGAACAGTAATTCTTTTATTTCAAATACAGTAGATGCTCTCTCTAAGGACTTTTCTATAAACTTGTTTTGTCTGAAGTAGCTGAACTGATACCATTCTCAGTTATATTCATTTAAGGGTGTTCAACATTAAATTTTACTGAATGTTGCACAGCTTGCTTTGTTTTGACTTTTAAACAAAGATAGTTAAGCAGTAGAAAAATTGTGAGTATATATTCCCAAATGTGTTTAATAACAATAAAATTGTATTATTATTATCTTAAAAGGATTGAAATTATTGTAACTTGAAGTTAAAAAATGATTTTGTTGTTAGCACACTTAAAAATTCCCACCCACACTGTTATCTAGTACATAGATAGTGATCTTTATATACAGACACTTATGTAAAATAATACTAATCTTTTGAAACAGTAAAGCAAGTTTTGACAAAGCTAAACATGTAAAAAACTCAGAAAACACATTTTTAAATTCTGACCTTCCTGAAATCAATAGTAAAATTCTCATTTAGAGTGTATAAAATTATACAGACATAGGAATCACTCCACAAGCAGGCAAGCTTCTATGCTCTAATCTCTCATTTTTGGTACAGCTCTCTTAAAGGTCATGCAGTGTGCTTTTGCATGCTCTGACTATAGCAGGTATCATTGTTTAAATGGGAGACACAAAAGTGACTACAGATTCTTCTCCTAAGTCAACCATCCAAAGACCTAACAATTTTAATTTCAATGAGAAGCCAGAACAGTTTTAATCTACTAAATTCTGCTATTTCCTTTGTCTGCTGAGAATTTAAAAACCCTTAGAAAGTAAACCTTTTGAGAATTTGAAGGACAGAGGGGTGACCTTTTCAGGCCACTGCCCTCTTTCTGTCAAAGTATCTATGCAAATTGAAACAGAATTACACTACCAAAACACAATCTTAAGTGAACACAAGTTTGATTTTCTCACCTCCTCCCAAAAAAAGAAATATTCTAGAAATTCTCAAAGAGGATAATTGTCACAGGATAAAATACTAAGCCTTGAAAGAAAATGTGAACTGCCAGAAACATATACTTGCTTCATTAATGGTAAAAGGAGTTGAGTTTCTGATGAGGGTCCCCAATCCCAACTGTCCCTATCAAGGCTCACTTGAGTAGTCCTCATTTCTGCCAATGAGGCAGAACTGGTAGGTTTCATATGAGGATCCATATGAGATGGGTCCTTCACGTAGGATTAATGTGATGGATCTTAAGGACCTCCATCCAGAAAGGCACAGGGATGGAACCTGTATATCCTGATTATCAGTCCTGTACTGTAAGCACACATATCTATCCTAAGCTTTATGGTCTATATTTTTCTGACAGGCATAAACAGTAAAGGAGCTATCAACATATTCACTACAGAAGTAACTAAATTCTACAAGGTTCTTCCTCTATTGTTTTGATTAAAAAAACCTCACATTTTGAGAAAATGGCCACTTGTAGTTCTATTTGAGCTGATAAAAATGTGCAAAAGAAATAGATATGATATTTTAAACCAACAGTAATTGTTTTTATTATTATTATTTTAATATGCATTTTAACCTGTGAATCAATGCAAGTGAAAGTCTTTCCAAGAGTAAATTGCCTTGCAAACAAGAAACCAGGATGCAATTTTCTCAGACTGTCAGAGGATTGATTCAAGCAATGTTAAACCTCATATTCTCAAGAAAAAGTCTTTATTATTCAGATTTATTAAAGAAGATTTTAAACTTGACTTTGTAGCAAAAGGTAATTTTTTAGCAAAGTCAAGAAGAAATGATGGATTTTCCTAAAATGCACGCTTTTTTCACAACAAATCAAAGTACTTTTTAAAAATGTTGAAACCACTATTACACAGGTTGAAAATCTGTCCTTACTACCTTGCTTTTCAGCAGAATGCTTCAGTATATGGAAACACAGCATAAATTTATGCAATAAGAAGAGAGTCGTCAATTTTATTTTAAAACAATGCTTGACTTTTATCTGTCTGCCAGTTGTAGTAAAATGAAGAGTTTTTACTATTTTCTTACTGCACACAAAGCTAAACTGACTTCACTTCACCGCTGACATTCATAGTTGGAAAAGAAAAGGTTTCCTCTGGAGTTGTTACAGCCCCTATTACCTCCAATAATTGCAGAGTCACTTCTGATTGCATTAGCTAAGGGCTTTCTCTCATCTATTGGTCCAGAGTGATCTGCAACAAAAAAAAAAAAAAAAAAAAAAGACAGACAAATAGAAGATGTGATTTTTTTAAGAAATTCTCACATACAATTCATTTACAGTATGGTACAGTGGCAGTAGTGTGGGTCAGTAAGCATGCACATAACAGCAATGTAGATCACACTTTGTAGAGATAAAAAGAAAAATGTAAACATTCAGATGAAGAGAGAAAGGCTAGAGAAAAGGAAGTACATATAAAAGAGAATTATTTACAAACTATTCCTGAGATGTTAACCCGCATAGAAAAATAAAAAGTCAGTTGTGATTCAGGTCATGAGTACTCTATTTGGATTTTGCTTCTGAGAACAGAACAAGTTATAACCATATGTTACCTGCAAATGAATGGGTTGTTTCACTTGATGTTGAGTCAGCTCCAGTTAAAGTACCACAGTTGGATGCAGTGAATCGCCCTTTTACAATGACAGGGGCTGAGCTGCTGTGGAGCAGTGCAGCCTTCAAAGGAGCAATGTGGTTGAACTGCACTGAAGAGAGACAGCCAATAAACCCCTGAGAGTTTGCCTTCATAGTCTCCTCATCTACATCGCTGTTTTCTGTTAATCAAAAGGAACAGAACACAATTAATCATAGAGCAAATGTACAAAATAAAGTGTCAGAAGAATAAATGAATAATTAACCTGTGTTCCTATGAGTATATCTGAGTAGCAGCAACAAATGTAGATTCACTGAATTCCTTTCTTGTCTGACTTTAATGAAAAGACAGTCAGATACATTCAATCCCCCTTTTTTTTGAACAGATGACAGTTGCTAATCTGCTGAGGGAAATGCTTTTTCATTTCTATAGCAAGTTCCAAAGCAAAAAGTTACTATTGGAAATAAAGTATTTAAATTAAAATGCAACACTTTTTCATTCTGCAAAAATATAACACTCTAGAATGAATTCAAGAAAAATGATTTAATTGGATTTCTCATCATAAATAAACATACTTTTTGGAACATACTTATTCCATCCACTTATAGATATACTCCATTCCAGTGCAATCAAGTATGTCAAAACAATATCTCTGAAGATCTCACATTCTGGAAATCTATCAATATATTTTCTGTGAAATTTTTAAAAATGAATTGTGTTACAATTTACGAAACATTTTAAAACATTATACTATTGTTGGTAGTACAAAAGGGGAGAATAAAAAAAAGAAAAGAAGATACCATCTCACTTTTTCTCTTGAGTTGCCTTGATGAATGCATGATGCATATACTGTGCATGTTAGAACTCTGTTAATTCATCAGGTAATGCTCACTAATGCACCACCTTTTGATATGGAAAACAAACGGTTTATTTGCTCTGACAGTTCTAATTTAAGTAAAAACTCTGGAAGTATTAGTTATAAAAGGAGGACTCATAAGGGAAATAAATTTGCAAATAAAATGGGAATTTCATCTAATTAATTTTCACTTCCAGCTTATCCTGGTACCCACACATGAACTTATGCTCTTTACAATATCTACCATAATAATTTTAAGTTTTACAGTGCACTCTTCAATGAAATTTTGGTTAATAGTGAAAAATGCAATAATGTGTTCAGGTAGAATGTTACGAAATAGCAGAACAGCATTTTTCTCAACTAATCTCTGCTTATTGCAGAGATGATAGACTATTAGATAGATGGATGTCAGCCACAAGTCTGCTCACCTACACTGATGGATTACATAAAATGTAAAGGTCATTGTAACTTTGTGTTTTGCACTGCTTTGTCATTGCAAAACCATCATATAACTGAAGAAAATCCCACCTCTGAATTTTTGTCATTGTACTGTTCTTTGGAAGAGACAATATTGATCCTGGTCAAAAGAACAATAGACTATTTGTCTAAAAATGTATATTTCCATAAATTTGACCAAATGCATTTATAAGTAAATTCATGTAAGTTTTGATATGATATCTTAAAACAAAGATTAAAAAAGTTTTAATTCTGTGCTGGTAACTGTGGTATCAACCGTATTTGAGTGTGACTGCAATAAACTATTACACTTTAAAATATTATGCATCTCTGAGCCAATTTTATCATCAAATTGTAAATTTTGGAAATATTTCTAACAATTTTCTTGTAGTAGTTTATATTTCAGCTAATATTGCTTTAAAGTTATGCTAAAAGGATCATTCTTTTTTCCATTTTCTGTATATATCTACATACCAATTCTTTTCTGAAGTGTGAGTTTTCTATATGAAATCTACATTTTAAAAGTATATATTTCTGTTTGTGTTAGAGGTACTTACTTAGTTTGCAGTAAGAAAACAAATCAGCTACTCTGGATTCTCCTAAGGATAACTAAACAATAATTGGGCTGGTTTTTTTTTTTAAGGTCTACAAACATGGTATCTAAATTTCTTTAATACATCTTAAGCTACTTCGCATTTGGTAATTTTTCTCTGTATGCATTTTATTATATATTTAAAATTATTCTTCTACCTTTTCTAGATAAAACACTCATAATTGAAAAGAAAACTCACCTGTTTGATAAAGAATTAATTGGATCTCCTAATCCAAACATTTGCATACAACCGCTCAATGGCTAAATAGGGATTGGTGACAGGTGGTGCTCCTCTGGGGCCCACACTGGTACCATTTCTGTTCAATATCTTCTCTAATGACACTAGGAGTTGGATTGAGTGCATCTGGGGCAAGTCTGTGGATGACACTAAACTGAATTGTTCTGCTGTCACACCCAGGAGACGGAATGCCACCCAGAGGAACACTGACAGTCTTGAGGACTGAGACCAAGTGAATCTCATTAAATTCAACAATTTTCAAGTGCAAAGTTATTCACCTGGATCTGGGCAATACCCAATATCAATACAGTCTGAGGGGGTGAATGGATTGAGAACAACCCTGAGGAGAAGGATTCGGGGGTGTTGGTAGACAAGATGCACAACATTTGTATGCCAAAAGCCATTTGCATTCTCAGACTGTTCAGAGCCAAGTTGGATGCAGCTCTGAGAAACCTGGTCTACTGGAAGGTGTTCCTGCCTGCCATAGGGGGTTGGAAGAAGGTGATCTTTAAGATCCCTTCCAATCCAGGCCATTCCAGGATTCCGGGCTGCAACCAAAGCCTCATGGCCAGGAGGGCAAGGGAGGTGACTCTGCCCCTCTGCCCTGCTCTGGTGAGACCCCACTTGGAGTGCTGCATCCAGCTCTGGGGTCCCCAGCACAGGAAAGGCATTTACTTGGTAGAGCAAGTTAGAGGGACCATGAAGATGATCAAAGTACTGTACCAGCTCTCCTACAAAGAAAGACTGAGAGAGTTTGGGTTGTTCAAGCCTGGAGAAGAGAAGGCTCCAAGGTGATTTTATAGCCACTTGCCAATACCTAAAGGAGGCTACAAGAAAGCAGAAGAGTGACACTTTAGATGTGCATGTGGTAGTAGGACAGAGGAGAATGGCTTTAAACTGAACAATTGTAGATTTTACCTGGAAATGAGGAAGAAATTCTACATTGTATGGGTGAGAGACACTAGAATAGATTGCCCAGGGAAGCAGTGCATATCCTCATGGGAAGAGTTCAAGGCCAGTAGATCAGGCTTTGAATAACTGGGTCAGGAGGAAGGTGTTCTGGCACACAACAGGGGTGTTGGAACTAGATGATCTTTTCGGTCCTTTTCAACCCAAACCATTGTATGGTTCTAAGAAATTTCTTTAGAGGAAAGAGAAATATCCTTTAAATTTGCACCAGCACCAAATCTTTCTCTATCACTGGGTTTTACCAATGGGAAAGGTATGAAAATAAAAAGATCTTGAGAATTTTAGTTCAGGCTATTGCTATTTTCTTCTAAGATCATAAAAAAATGGTCATTGTAGATAGGTAAATTTAATTTTGATTATTATTGCAGAGAAACAGAAAAATTTTGAAGAATCATCACAAGGCAAAGGATCTCCAACAAAGACTTGACTTACATTACCATATTCTTGACTGTTTTAATCAAAATCTAGTCACAGGAAGTTTTTCAAGTACGATACGTGATTAATAGTATTATATCATCTTTGTGTATGATTTCAATGTGATTTGTTTTTTCTCCAGAACAGACAACAAAGTGGTGATTCTTAATGCTTGATTGCAAAATGAGAAAGAGAGAAGTGTAAAATTATTTTTAATGGAACCCACTTGATAATTTTTTTCAGGAAGCACTTATTTGTGATTATATCTGTATTTCAACAAGACTGAAGTTTCTACCTTGATTGTGACTCTGTGTCTAAATACAACAAATGTCTTTGAATGACATTCAGGTTATTTTTTTCATGACCCATGATGACATTTTGAGCCATGTTTTAGAAAACCCAGCGGTTTTAGAAAACCCTGTCATGTTCCACTTACCTAATATCTTGCCGAGTGTGAGAGACTTGATTGCATTGAATTCTGTGCCTGAAGACAGAATAAAATTCATTCTTTCATTCTGGTTAACCTATAGAATAATAGAGTGAGAAACAAAGTGGAATAATGGAAGAGATAATAGTCAATATTTTGAAAAAAGCAGGTAAGATCAAGGCTAAAAATAAGAGGGTCTGAGGGAAGCATTTGTTATTTACAGCATAAAGACTCATCAGGAAATAGACTATCAGCATCCTCAGATCACTGATTATAACTGATATTTCTTAAGCACGCCACTTAACAAGCCTTTTTTTATCTTATTGATTTGGCTGATTCCTTCTTTTTCACCTCTAAGATGAATAAAAATAGCAAACCTTCAAAAATATGAAAAAGTCTCTTTTAATTTAAAAGAGAATATTTTAAAAATATTTAACTTTATAAAGATCAAATATTGTATTGTAAATACTCTGCCTCCTAGGGTACTGCTAGAATGACTTCAAGCCAAGTACCAATACAGACCTTTTGAGTTTCAAATTTAAAAAAGGAAAAAAAAACCTCAAAAACTTTTTTGCATGTTAGTATCAACCATTATTAAAATAAATGTTTGTATTTTATCATGAAATTTCCACAAAAATAACAAAAATATCCTTCTTTATAGCCACATTCCTTTAATGATGTAAAAGAGACCAAAGAGGTTTTAAAAATAGACTTAAATTATTATCTGGGTCATAATACATTTGTAGTGTAGTTTATTGCATAATTTAAATTTAAAAAAAAAACCAAAAATGAAAGACCTGAAACAAACAACAGCAGTCACACACATTTAAAAGTTTTTTAAAATTTAACCATCAAACAATTAACTGTTTTTTCATATAAAATTGAGGTTACACTGATCTGTTGAAGTTAACAAAATTAACAAAAAAAAGATTGGCTGACATTAATTTTGACTGCATCATGAGAGTGTTAACTTTGTTTTGATTACTTGAGATATTAAGGTACATTTTATTTGGTGTAATTGCCTTGTTGCAAGTATTTATTTAATTTTGCTTGTCTACTTTTTTTAATAATAATCCATTTTTTCCCCTAACTGAATTACCTCTACAAAGAGCATTTCCTCCTCTCTATTAATCTTCACGTGCTGCAGTTGTCCATCAGCCATGCTTTTAAAACTGATGCTGAAGACATCAGGATCTTGATGGCTATCTAGCTTGTACCTAATCTGTAAACTTCCTGCAGGGATAAAGAGAGCAAAAGGTGTAGTACATTACAATAAGAAGTATATATCACATCCTGCTTCACAGGGGTATTTCAAGGGCAAAACAAATGTTTGATGTTTTTAAGGACTTAGCCATGAGAAATGGAAATAAGTGAGAAATTAAAGGCTGTAGAATGCGTAATAGCAATGTCAGAAGTAGGATATAGTGGCAAAAATAGTCATAAGCTGCCATGATTTTTATTAATGAATTAAAATTTTGGCAGAAACTTTATAAGTACTTTCAAAATTCAGCTGAGAAAGACTCAGTCTAGTAGGTCTCATAATTGTGACTTCTCAAATATAACTCAGTATTTCAGAAGCAATGTTCTTAAATAATGTTTTCCCTGTCCAGTCCTGTAAACCTCTGACCATTTAATTTGAAAATTAAATAGAAAGCAGTGTACTAACTCCTAGATCACTTTCCATTCCTTATTGTTAACATCTGTACTCAAATAATTACACAAAGAGGAGAACAAAGAAGCAATGTAGTTTCTTGGTCAGAAATTCCTTCTCAGCTGCAGATGGACCACAACTTTCTACTCACGCTCTAGAAATCAAGGCCCATGTCAGACCCAGGCCAGTCATGAGCAAAACGTGTTCCATGTCAATGATGGTTAGGATAATACAGCTATTCTATATTCAAATATTTGTCTAGGAAAGCATAGAACCTACCCCGAATGCAGAACCACTGTTGCTGCAAAGAGTCTTTTATAAACCTGAAGATTTAACTCAGTCTGTAGGTTTTTTTAACTTAAAAAAGAAAAAGATACCTAGATCTAGATGAAAGAATTGAAAAGAAAGATTCAACTAATAATTAATGTTCAGCTTATATAGAAACATCAATAATGCTACATGTATTTTTACAGGTAAGTGTGTATATACCTATTTTCATAGGTATGTAAGTAGCTTATAAAATCAATTAAATGAACTGGTCTCTGATTAATTTGGGAAATTAAAAATGCATTTTCAAAAGTATTTTATTTCATTATTTGTTTTTTTGAGGATGCCAAATAATAGGCCTCATGACTAGAACACAGCTCAGATATACTTTATTTTCATTTCCAAGCTTTAAAACCCAAAATTTTCCAAAGAATTTTCTGAAATAAACATTTTGATAACATGATTTAAAAAAAGTAGTGAAAGTTGAAAGTGCAGTAGGAAGAATGTTTTTCATGCGGAAAGAGTTGCTTGATGCAGCTGAATAACAAAGATACCGTCTAAAGAAACAACAGGACAATATGTAGTTTGTGATTGAGGTCTGGAAATCAGAGGGAATCCGAGTTGACAGTTATGATGATCATTAGTGTTTCCAGACAACCAATCTGAAAACTCACCATTCCTGGTGAGAAGGACTGTGAGGTATTCCTTGTAGAAGGAGCTGACATAAAGCAGTAAGCTTGGCGCCCGCGTTGTTCGAAAGGCAAATGTAATTGCTTCCCTGGTCAGTGTCATGTCAGCATAGAAAGAAGAAGCATGAGAACTGGTATTTTTAGCTAATGTGTAGTATTCTTGAAAGTTGTATGTCACAGAAGTGCCAGGCCAAAAATAGGCAGAGATCTCTGAAACAAAAAGTAATTCAATATTTAAATATAATGCAAAATAATACTGGAGATCTTTTTTCTGTTTGTTTGGTTTTTTTCCCCTCTGCTATACCACAGAAGAAAATAAAATGCATTCTTGACTATTGTGATGAAGCTAAAAAGTAAATATAAATGAAATCAGCATGTATAGCTCCAGAGAAATATAGAAGAAATATAAGGGCAAAAGCTCATTTAGATGTGTCTTAAATATCTGTTTTGTGAAGCAATGCGTTTTTTTCTAGGTTATATTCTATTGTTCATCCTAGTGCTCAAGCCCAGTATATTCTGCCTTGTATGTATACTGCTCCTACAAAGAAGTGGGTGCAGCAATTTGAATCCTAACATATAGATTAGATTTGGCTGTAACGCGTATATGGTAAAAAAGATTGGTCAGGTGGGAGAAAGAAAAGGAAAATAGAAACTAGCTTATGGTCTTATGGTTGAATCACTTATAGAGGGTTTCTGTAATTCTGTGATTTCTCACAGCTGTTTTCTGCCAGAAGCAATTGTCTTAGTGTTTTGGATCACATAGCTTTCACAATTTGGAGAAACTTTTTCTGTAATCTGGCCCAGTATTTGACAAAAGCTGACTGAAAGTTATTATTTAGGTCATCCCACACTTTTAGTAACAGAAGGTACTCTTTCTGTGCTGAATATTACAGTGCAACCATTAGCCTCCTGATGCAGAGAAGGAAAACATCATTCCTGATACAGTGGCATTAGATCCGCAGTGCTAGATATGGAAAGTCTTCAGATGGGTCGCTCACCTTTGTGGTGGCAGTGATGTCAGAGGAAATTTTATGCTAATTTAGAGGAACATGAAGCTGTGGCATATAAGCTGCTTAGTACTTTCAGAATGCATTTAATATGTGGAGGAAGCAAGGGGTTTTTTTGAAAATTTGAATTATATGCAAACACCAAAACTTCTAGATAAACTTCCATTTTTGAAATTCAGACTTGATAATTTGTGATCATCTACCAAATAACTTCACCAAAGAACTACTTTAAAAAGACTGGGAAAATGGGCTCAGTCCTATTTGCAAAGATATTACTTCCTTCTAGCAGCAAAAAAGTAGACATAAGTTCTTCAGTTTCTTGGTTTGTTTTCCAAACTCAGACTTAATTTGGAGATTACTATTGGAAACACAGAAATCCAAATGTCTTACCATAAAAATATAGTTTCTAGTTTTACTATAGTATCAAAGAATCAAAAAATTTGCATGAAGACGGTGATCCTCTCAGGTAATGTGGTTCCCGCTTAAATGGTATTTATTGAAGTTATCTTTGAAAGAACAGTATTTAGTAGAACTTACAGATATTGAGTAAATTCTGCTGAATATTTATCTACATTATTCAAACAGGATGTTTTGCAAGAATATAAAGATATCTTTAAGGGGATGTGAAGATCTTGATCTGGAATGTATGGCCCTGTTTTCAATAACTGATAAAGCTAAAAGACATGCTTGCCTTTCTTACAGAATGGACCAGCATAGGCTGAGAAAGTGCAGTCACAGGAGAATCCACTGTACTTCTCTCTACATTTTCCACCATTGTGACATAGGTTACCATAGCTGCTACAATGTCCAGGACAGCCTGGCTCTACTCCTGGTGTAATCTTTGCTCTCTCTTCCAGATCAAGGGCCATTCCATTCAATCGCAATGAACGAATGCATCCCAAAAATCCCTTCTGCCTGGATGCTGTTCCACCTGAAAATAAATTTATAGGAGCCTTTAAAACTTTAAAATAATTGATATGTAAAACCATCTTTACAGTCATACAGCCTATGAACAGTATATTATGACTTTCCAAGACACTAGCTTATCCATGTGAAAATATAAGTAGCTTTAAAAATATATCTGATTTCAAGTAATTACAGAGAGTCCTTGAAGATTCTATTAATTCACAAAGAAGTAAGGTCCAGAAATTAGGTGTTTTTCTTTTTTCTCTCTTACTTTTTCATTTAAAGAGAGAGAGGAGGGGAGAGAGAGGAAGGAGAAGGAGAAGGAGAAGGAGAAGGAGGAGGAGGAGGAGGAGGAGGAGGAGGAGGAGGAGGAGGAGGAGGAGGAAGAGGAGGAAAATGAAAGAGGGGATAGGACAGTGATGAGCAGTAAAATTTCATTCTTTCAGGATTCCACTGACTGATAAACTGACATGTGTCTGTCTGTCTGTCTGTCAGTATGGATGATGATACCATTATCATTAAAATTCTCCTGGAGAAGGTGGCAGATCATGGCTTGGATAGGTGAACTCTGGTCCATTACAAACTAGTGGGAAGGCCAAGCTCTGATAGTGGTGGTGAAGGGAATTACACCCTTAGGTTCCCTAAGGCTCAGGGTAGCAATTGTAGTTCTAATATCTTTATTGGATGAGGGTATTGCTTGCACCTGCAGTAAGTCTGGAGATGATACTGCGTGGGGTGGAAGTGTTGGTCTGCTGAAGGGTAGGAAGGCTCTGGTAGGGTATCTGGATTGATGGGCTGAGGTCAGTTGAGCAAAATTCAACAGATCAGAATTCTGGCAATCCTACAATTTGGTCAAAACAACCAAATGCAAGTCTGTAGGCTTGGAGAAACCTGACTAGAAAGCTGCCTACTGGAAAAGGATCTGGGTTGCTGGTCAGCAGCCGACATGGGCCAGCATGCGCCCAGATGGCAAGGAAGGCCAATGGCATCCTGGCCTGTATCAGCATTAGTGTGGCCAGTAGACCAGGGCTGTGATGGTTCCTGTGCATTTGGCACTTCTGAGGCCACTCCTTGAGTGCCGTGTCCAGTTCTAGGCCCCTCACTACAAGAAAAACACTGAGGTGCTGGAGTATGTCAGGAGATGGGGAATGGAGTGGGCAAAAGGGTTAGGAGAGTAAGTCATACTGAAGAGAAGCAGCTGAGGGAACTGGGGTTTGGGATGGAGAAAGGAAGTTCATGGGAGATCTTATCACTCTCTACAACTGCCTGAAAGGAGGCTGTAGCCAGGTGGGAGTTGGCTTCTTCTTCCAGGCAAACAGTGAAAGGACAATAGGCCATAATCTCAAACTGTGTTCGTGTTGGACATCAGGGAAGATTTCTGCACTGAAAGGGTGATTAGGCACTGGAACAGGCTGCCCAGGGATGTTGTGAAGTCCCGACTCCTGGAAATGTTCAACAAATAACTGAATATGACATTTAGTGCTGTGGTTTAGTTGACAAGGCTGTGTTCAGTCAAAGGCTGGGCTGGGTGAACTTGGACATTTTTTCCAACCTTAATGATTCTATGATACCCCTCAGTTGGTGTCAGCTCTGATATAGCTTGTCTCAGAAGAAAGCTGCGTCTATTCTTCAATAACAGGGAGGTTAATGCCCCTCTATACAGAGACTAGAGCCAGGTTATACCTGACTATCAAGCCAGGTTATACCTGACTATAGTTACTACAAGTCGTAACTATACAGAACAATCCTAAGAGTAATGAGAGTTAGTCTCTCATTTGTTTTCACTATTCCTTATTTTTAGCAAATTTTATGATGGCTAACATGTTATTAATCTGTGTTTCTTAGCAAGGTATGCAATCTACATACCATCACTCTTGTCTTTTATTGCACAACTTACTCTGACAGTTCTTTTCATTTGCTATCTTTTAAAAAATAAAAGCAGAAAATATTCCACAATGCACACACTGTAAACTATAATTCTCATATATTTCCAGCTCTCTTCTGGATAAATACTTCTATATGACCATCCATTTTGAGTTTTTTTCAGTTCCTAGGTTTGAATAATTCTTGGTGTAACATAGAATATCTTAACATACTGTTATTTTCAGTTATAATGGAACAAAACCACCTGGTGGTGGCAATTTAATGTCATCTCTGTTGAAATGGCTGGAAAATTGAACTAGATTAAAGTCCTTTTCAATCCTAAACACTTTATAAGTCTACGATTCTTCAGTTTTGAGGGCTGCTTTAGGCTTTAGTTCTTCTAGTTTTGGAAAACCAGAGTGTATACAACTTCTTTACTTCTCCACAAGAAGTAAAGAATGTTTTAGCCTGAAGAAATCACAGTCATCATAAGTTTCTGAGTGATGAGTGACTAAGGAAGGTACTAGATTTCCAAGATGACATTTAAGTAAAGAGTGCCTCTGCTAATGTCATTCCTAAGAAACTCAATATTTAATTTCTCTCTAGAGTCTTTAATTAATCCCAGGATCTTCATGAATTTTCAGAGTGGGAAAAAAAAGGCCACAGCACCAGATGCAAAACAAAATCACTACTCCAATACAATTATTCACCTGAACATTTTCTGAAGAAAACAAGCCAACAACTTGCCTGTAGATAACTCAAAACAGTTTTTATATTGTCAGCTCCATAAAAGAGACAGACAAGAGTATATAAATTTACTCGAATTTGCCAGATTATTTGACCAAAATGTCACTCTATTCAATGGCCAAAAAGATGCCAGAAAGTACAACTGTTAATACCGGATAGTATTAGATTTTTTTGGGAGGAGAATTAGAAGAACTAGAGACCAATTGTCAAAATAATTAGAAAAGTCTTATGAGTTGATAGAGCCAGAACATCTATAGTGTTAGACCATTTCACTGATCTGATTTGAGTTATTCCCACAATAGCAGTTACATGGCAAGTCAAGTCAGAGAACAGCAGTACAATTTACTGTAGTAAACTGTAGAGTAAATGGAGAAACCTATTCTTTTCATTAGTAGAGCTAGTGCATAACTGTGAATATAAACCAATCTCAAAACCTTTTCTAACTTCACTGTAACTCATAATTTGATATATTTTTTGTAATGGAATCCTTCTCTATGCTTTAAAAAAATATATAAAATTCTTCAATGTTTGGTCTAGTGTCCATCTTATACCCTTGATACCTTTTGAGGCACAGGAACGAATTTTTATCAGACCACACAAGACTACCCTCTTAATTTCATTTTTTCCTAAACATTCACATTTTTTGCAGCTATTCCCCTTAAAAGTATTCCTCCCCAAAACACAGCAAATAAAACTTACATTAATTTAGAATGATTTTCTCAGAGCAGACATAAAAAAGATCTTTTTAAAAGTAGGGCCAACTTTAAATGCTCTTATACAATACAATATATATTTACACCAGAAACTTATGAATTCATAATAAGGCAATATTACAGTAAAAACACTTGTGTAGATATAACACATAGCTCTATATAGCTTTTTGTAATAGCTAAATAAATAGTAATTAATTTCTTTACTTCATTTCTACTTTTTCAGCATTTTACCTAAATGCTTTAAAGTCGTGTCTCAACCTGACAAGTTGTGGACAAAGAGACACAACAAAATTTCCTTGAAATTATAGAAATAGCACAACTTCCTTCAGCAGATAACATCCTCTGAAAAAAAAAGTAAAAGGTGGAAATATAGATCCTTGGATTCAAACAAACCTCAAAAGAAGTAAACCTAATTTGAAATTCTGCCTTGACGTAACTTGGCCAAGGTGCTCAATCTATAATCTCAAAATATTAACACCTCCACAGATTTTTCACAAAGTCTCTCAGGTCATCCTACAAAGTGCTTGCAAAAGATCTGGTTGCCAACTCTTTTTCTTACCCTCCTTACCCCAGCATTTTCATATTTTTACAATGATAATTAGGAAACATCCTGTGTAGTGCCTACCTACAAAAAGCTGGCTGTTGAGCTGCAAGCGAATGTGTCCGTCAGGTGGAGCACTGTGAGATCTTTGGGGAAGTTGATCTATTTGCAAGGAAGCCTCTTTAACATTTCGTTCAGCCTTCACATAGTGCCACTGGTTGTCATTTAAGGAATTGCGCGATTGCACTATGACTTCACTAGGTCCATTTCCCACGTCAAATGAAAAAACCACTTCATATGGAGCTAGAAAGAGGATAGTAGTAACAGACATTTAAATTTTAATAATTAATTGGGTCACAAAATTATTAATAGCAGAACAAGCTACTTTAAGGCTTAGCCTACTATTTCATGGAATAAGACAGATTGTTTTAGAGGAAGAGTTTACTTCAGGGGCCTGCAGCCCATTCTTCACACTCACTGACAGCAAGAGCAATGATTTATGCACTGCATAGAAACCAATCAGTTTGTGGACCCCTAGAGAGCATAGTAGTCAAGAAACAGTGAAATGTGCTAGCTTTGCTGTTTTTCAGTTTAGATGAAATGCATCTCTTGATTACACGTTAAATGCTTGCCATTTTTAACTATATTTTAAATATATTTAAATTATCACAACTATAATCCAACCAGCATCTTCTACTGCTGGTTTGATTTTGGTTTTTATTCACATAGTCTCTCCAAATATCACAGGGAAAATTTTGATGTAGTTTATAAAATTATGATTTAGATTGAGTTTTTCTCTAAGCTACTTTCACATTATACAGTTTCATAGTTTGCCTAGAAAATCATTACTGGATCTTTGCAGGTCAAAATAAAAAGATGAGGAATATGCCAGAAAACCAAAGATCAAGAAATTGTGAATATTCTCTCTGAAAGTCTTTCTTTAGTATATATAAAACCAATAGTGCATGAAAAAAAGTATTCCCTAGATAATGGATAGCCATTTTTGAATTATTAAGGATTTCAAGAAAGGATTCTAGATCTGAGAAGATTCCATGGACCCAAGAAAAAGTTCCTATGTATGTCATTTTTTTGCTTTTCATACAGAGAAGCAAAAAAAACTTGGAGTCAACGGAATTAGCTAAGCATCAAACAACATTTTAAAAATTATTACTGAACTAGAAAAAAATATTCCATGCAGTATTTTTACTTTCTTTTAGCTTTCTAAAAATACATTAGACTTTTTAAAACATTTAAATCCGCTTTGGCCAAGCTTTATACTGAGTAATGTCACGCGACTGCAATCTCTTAATACCTAACTCTTTTTGCTATATTTTTCTATAATCGTTGAACCTGAGAGAGAAAAGTAAAATAGGAAATACATATACCGTTTCACTTAATAAAGTAAAGCATATTGTGCAGTCAATTTACAAGAAGGATGCCTTTTGTAATAAATGACTTCCTCTGCTTAAAAAATCAACAGTTTTACATAGTAGTAAGGAATAACTGATGTCTAAAAACAGTTCCTCAGTAAAGTAAATGAATTTTAGGAAAAATTTCTTTTATTTAGAAGAAGCTGAGAGCTCACCATCCCTTTATAGAGGGATAAAAGTAAAAAGGAACAACCACACAGTAGGAGAACAGAAGCAACAAAGTCCGTGTGACTGGCTAAAAAGAATTTCTACTGAATGTTACGTTCTGCAGAGAGGTCTTTGTAATCTGGATACTGTTGGAGTTAAGCCTGAAAACACAAGTTCTGCTTTGAACTAACTGAATGGGCCTTAAATTAAATTAAATAGCATATCACAATGACAGATCTGATAAATAATGTTACTGTTAAGATTTTAAAGGAAAGAAAACATAATAAGATTTTGAAGAAAACATAGAAATAATGAATTATGTTAATCCACTAAAAAATTATACAACCTTGGAAAAAGGGATGAAATCTCTGAAGTTCCACAAATGAAGGCCAAAATAACAAAAATGAGTGTATGGTCATCATTGTAGAGTCTGAAGACTAACCATAATATGTCAGAAAAAGTAAAAAATATAATCATTTAATATTCTATAATAAGTATAACAGTATATTTTATATATATATATATATAAAATAGTATATAAGCTAATAGTAACAACAGTGCAAATTTGAAAGAAAATTTGGATTAATAAGAACCACCAAGAAAATATGCCACGGGATGTGGAAGGATGATACTGGGGTCTAAAATTTGTTTTCTTACAACAAAGGACATAGGCACAGAGCACTCTGGTCATTTGTTAGGCAGCAGAAGAGAGTGCAGGAGTTCTCTTCTTGCACAAGAATACCTTTTGAGACCTACCTATGTTGATGTTACTTGAAAACTATTCAAGCATTGCAGGAGCTCTTGTAACCCTAGTGCGTTCAAACACAGGCAGAGCACAGTTACAGACTGGAGTGGAGTGGAGTGGAGTGGAAGATGTAGTTGATGGTAATCATGGAGAGTGGTCAGTGGCTAGCTGTGGCAAAAACAACTAACAGAAAGCACAGCTACACAGAACCATCCAGAATACAGAGTGTGAGCGCCATGTCCAGAAGCAGAAGGTGATTACCAAGTAATATGCTACAGAATGCAAAACCCTAGCATTTTCCATAAAGGAAATGGTTTAACTGCACTCATCCTGGACAGTAAGTTGCATATTTGGGCAGACAAAGGCCAGCAGCAGTTGTTTTTTGAACTGTTCTAAACTACTTCCAAAGCAACTGCAGAAGTTCAACCAAATCAATACACCATAGCTACTCCAACCCTACTTTAAATTTCTGCTTAACTCTTTGGAAATAAACCTTCAGTGAGCATTCAGTATAAAGTTCTGAGACCTTGGATTAGAGCATGGTCCTATAAGTATTTAGTAGAGTGTACTGTTCAGAGTTGAATTGGCTTTGTTGCTTTCAACCACTACTTCTGCAGGAAATCAGTAAAACAGGAAGAAGTTCAGCATGCATTTATAACTCACTACAAAACAAAAATAAGGGATCAAGTATCTTCTTTGAGACAACTCATTTAACCTCTGTTTTAAAACACAATTACAATGCACACATCCATTTTTGCAGCAGTGTTGTAGAATATATACACAGATGCAATGCAGCATTTATAATTTCATAAAACCAAAAAGCTCTAAGCTTCACATTTCCTATTAAGTTTCTGTATCTGACATTTTTTTTTAAGCTAGACTTCAAGGTCCAAAGATCACTACTCCATAAATAAAATAATTAAAGTTTGAAAACAATCAATAAAATATTACCAAAAAATAAACATTTTCAAGTACTGAATGTCAAATGTTAATGACATAATAAGATATAAAGATTTTCTCACATCATCATCTTCAACAGTGACACCTGACATTTCTATTATTTTCATTTATAATTAAACAAATAAAATACATTAATTTATTTGAGACCATTAATACAACATCAAATGTATGTTGGTAATTTACATTCACATTTATTACAAAGAATGTGTGCTTTGATCTGAGGATGAAAACTAAATCATCTTATATTATATGAAATACTCAAGTTGATTTTTTTTGAGAAAAATGCTCTTGATGGAAATATATATTGTTAATTTCTGATTGATATTTCCCTCAATAAAAACAGACAGTTCTGAGTCCACTACAAAAAATCCTCCATATTATTTACAAATGACATATAAAAAAAATTGAGTCTGTCTGCTCAACAAATTAGGGTGCTTATGAAAGTGAAAAAATATCTCTATATGCTACACAATAGCAAGATAACTTTGCCTTTTTAGATGCTGAAATTACAATTCAGCCTTTTGCTTTCTCTCACACCCCCCTACTCATATAAAGTAATTTAAAACCCATAAGTATGCAGTGGTTTGTTTGTTTATGAATGAATGGGACAAGTGACATGAGTCTCTCTGCATATTATTATTTTGAAGAAAAACTTATGGCCTTCTGACAAATGTCTGAATAAATTTAGTTCTCAGAAGCATTCCTTTAATGCTTCCATAATTTAACTGTTTATTTTGAAAATGGAAAATAATTTATCAGTCAAGACTATCATCATCGCTTTAGAGCCTACCCTGAAGCGCTGATCCAGTACAGTTTCTGTATTGTATGACAGTGAATTTACAATGCTGCTCTCCTTTAAACTGCACATGGAACTTTGACAGATGACAGTTCATACTGCCAAAAAAACATGGCAATAACAATGTTGAAAACAGGGTAGTTTTCAAATACAGTACTCTAGTTTTAGATTATGAAAAAAAATCATTAAACACTACATAATATTCTGTAATTTAACTACCTGCAAAAGAAGAAAATAGGTGTTTTCTGGTTTGTTTCATTAACATGGACAAAAAACTGAGAAAGCAGAATATTCTACATTTTAATAAAAAATAGTTAATGTTCCTATATTAGTATTTTTCAATGTAACATGTATATTTTTTTCAATGTAACATATATATTTTTTGTACCCTTCTCTGGAAAACACAGGAGTCTGACAACAAAACTGATTTGGAAAAAAAGGAGGAATTGCTAATGCCAAGTAAAAACTGTTCTAAAGAACTCTCAGACTCACCAGGCCAGTATAAGGCTTTTCAATTAATGTGACATTTCAAATTTATTCAAAAGTCTAATGAAACAATGCTTCATCCTTTCAAATTCTCTCCCTTTTAACAATGAGCAATGTAAGAATAATACATTGAGTCAACTAAGATAAAGTTTCATTTTATGTTGGTCATCTTATGCTGGATTTAGTAGGATGTTTAATTCTCTCATGCAACAAAAAATTATTTCTGCTTGTAAGCCTAAGAATTTACAACTGCAGAAATAAAATGAAACAAAATTGAGAAAAAAAGAAAAAAGAAAATAAGATGAGAATGTGTGACCTAAGATACTGTGCCACAAAAGGTCTGAGTCACACATGGCAGCTGAGTGAATCTTCCAGCAGTCACATATAATGCCTGGTCTTAAAATTTGGAGGGAGAGAATTTGGTGGCAGAGATACAATGAACACAAGAGGCAGAAATAGTCTTAGCAGACAGGTGCTGATTTCTGTGCTCTTAAAAGAAGAAACCTCTGGGGCAGAAAATTTCTTCAAATTGATACTTGTATGTCTCAGTGCTGTGATTTGTTTTTCGATAATGATAAAGATCTGACAGTAGTATTATTAGAAGTAATAAAGGTAGAGAACAGTTTTTAAATTCTCCCCCTTTAAATGAAATAA
This sequence comes from Petroica traversi, assembly GCA_025920805.1. Classification (NCBI taxonomy): domain Eukaryota; kingdom Metazoa; phylum Chordata; class Aves; order Passeriformes; family Petroicidae; genus Petroica; species Petroica traversi. Next base: position 503,603 of record JAHLSL010013742.1, on the reverse strand, counting down.
AATTCAATTTTTATAATAATAACAAAACATCAGTCATGTTACTTACACTGTAACTCTATCCTTATGAAGTCTTGAATTCCCAGGTTCTCTAAAAACACTCCTGAGGAAGCAGTAGTTTTAAAGAAAAATGAGACATCTGCACTGAATTCTCCATGGAAAGTGGGGAAATGCAGGTAGGATGTTTCTGTGTTGAAGGAAGCTGAATTCCAAAACGTTCCTGGTTAACAAAATGAAAGGATGATAGATACTGTGTTATCCAACATTGCTAGTGTAAGTTTTCCAATGAATAAACAAACGAAACTTCCCAGGTCTAAGAAAGGGCTGCAGCGTTCAGAGAGTCTAACATCCACAGAAGCTTCTCTATTTTTGGATAGCACAGAAAGGTAGGCTATATTGAGAATGTAGAAAGTGTTTCATCAAGAATAAAGATGCCCAGCTCAGGCAACAAAAAACAATTAAAAGGAACAAAATTAATTTCATCTCAGCTGGGAAGTCCAGGTACGGCCTGATGTAACCTTTCATGAAGTAAACAAACATAGATGCTATGAATGAAGTACTACACCTAGATTATAAAAGTACTCGGTGAGAGAGCTGGGGTTGTTTAGCCTGGAGAAAAGGAAGCTCATGGGGACCTTATTGCTCTCTTGGACTGCCTGAAAGGAGGGTGTAGTGAAGTAGGGTCAAGTCTCTTCTCCGAGGTTACAGGATGAGAGGAAATGGCCTCAAGTTTAGATTAAATATTACTTTTTTTTTTTTTCCACTGAAACGGTTGTAAAGCATTGCAACAGACTTCTCAGCCTGGAGTCACAATGCATCAAAGTGTTCAAAAAGCTTGTGGATATGGCACTTGAGGTCATGGTTCAACGGGTTTGTGCATGGCTGACAGTTAATATTTTTCATCTTAAAGGTCTTTTCCAACCTTAACAACTCTAGCATTAGTTAGTACAAACTATAACTGTGAGAGTTGTTAAATGTTTCTACATACAAAGGGAAAGAAAGAGTCTTGTTATCATTGTAGTCCTGAGAAATTTACCAGATATCTCATAGAATGTAGGACAAATATCCTTGCAATTACTGTAGATGAAATCAAAGAAATAAATTGCAAAATTTAATAAATTAGCATATTTTCCTGGTTTTACTTATTTTTTAAGATAGCATTCAAACATAATTTGCTAGATTTTGTTATTAATTATTAAAATGCTGATCTAAAATTTCTAATATCACCCTCTTCTAATAAGGACATAATATTAATTTATGGTGTTCAACAAGAAGTATCTTGCTATCATTGCTGAATCCTTCCAGATATATCTGTATTTCTGTATTAAGCTATATTGTTTCCTAAACCAAATGAGGCATTCAATATTTTCTTATCTAATTGATCAAGTCCATTGCATATTCTCCTGACAATGTTGTGATCTCATCCTAATAGGTATGAATAACTAATTTTTGCTCCAGGCGTGCTCTGCTTTTAGGATGGGAAGGGGGCGGTAAAAAAAAAAAAAAAAATTTGAAAAATTTCTCTCTTCCCTACAAAATCAAACCCTATAATATAGTGTATATGGAGGCCTAGTCCACAGCCAGTGAAGTAAATTTAAAGTCCATTCCCTCATTCCAGCAGAGTTTTTACCATTTTAGGAAGGGTTTGTATGCCACACCTAGAAAAGCAGGATTTTCACAAATATTCTGGCAATTGCTGACTGTGACTTCTGACACTCAGGAGTACTGTCAACTATCACAAGTTAAGCAGCCATCGGGACAATACTTACATGGTAAGGCAGCTGTGAACAGATGGCTTGGGCTGGGAGGAGAACCTGTAGCTTTGCACCTCACTCTCCTGTGCTGCCTTAGGGGCTTCTTGAAGTTACCAACCCATGAAAAGTGCCACCAAACAAAAGCAGCAGCCTTACATATTGGGATCAATTTTAAGACCACTTTCTGTTTCAGGTCATGGTTCCCACAGAGCACACTCCACAACAGTTGTGACTCAAGTATATCACAGTCATTTAAAAATAATGGGCTGGCTGTTACCAGTAATTCAAACACAATAGGCAGTTTAATACTGTAATTTATACAAAATTGGTACAACAGTGCAAGCAATTAGAAGAGAGTCAATAGTGGCAGTAACAGTCCAGGAAAGTAATGATTCAATTAGCTTCAATGAAACATTTGAATGATATCTGTAAATCAAAATGGAGTCCTTAGGGGAGGGCAGAGATAGTAAGTTTTATTTTTTTCTCTCTTAATTGACTGCCTTTTCTTGTCTGTTCTTTTTCTCATCTCTGAAAACTGCATGATTTATGAATGTAAAGATACTCTATCAATAAAGCAGGGTAAATATAGGCTTAGGAAAAGCATATCACAGAGTGTCCTATACTGTAGTAAATCAGGTTGGGAAAAGAATTTCTTCACTTTCTGGACATCTGGATCATAGTCTCCCATTTAGTTTTCTGGAACTACCAAACACCATTTGGTTAGGAAATCAATATTATTTAGCATTTTGTCTAAGTAGTAAGACTGCAAACTCCTATGAGTAAAAAGAAGGAAGATCCTGTTCTTATAAATGATACATAAAGTTATTTTTATTGAAAAAATTATGTAAGTTTTTGGCATATAACAACTATTCTTCCCAACCTGAAAGTGTAAAATGAAAAAGGGACAATAATAACAAGCCAGATAAATTAGTCTTCCCAAAACAATCGTGCAATTGCAATTTGTAGTATTCTTCAGGTTCCTACTCAAAACTGAAATCTGTTTGTCCTTGTATCAATTCCTTGTGATATCTTTAATTTTTCCATCGTTCATTCTGTTAGCAGGGACACTGAATGTTGAGGCAGAGTAAATAAAGATCTTATGTTGCCCCACGCTGTATTTTGTACTTTGTTGTTTAGTTTTATTTTTTTTTAACTGGAAGATTCATATATAAAAGACCTGAAGGGAAAACTGTGATCATCTAGTTCAATGTCTGATATGACACAGACTATATAAATTCCCTGAATCAATTCTTGTCTGAAAAAGATAATTAAATCTTGGAAAAATATTCAATCAATTCCAATAAAAAAATCAATTTATGGAAAATTCAGAAATGCTTTTACTGTCATTTTGTGTATATTTGTGTATTCACAGATAATCTAGCTTCAAATCCCAAACACTAAATGATTTTCTAATTTTATTTCCTGCTTTCAATAACGTTATTTGAAATTTCTTCCTCTATGAAACTCAGTTTAAATTTAATACATCAACTCAGATTATGCCCAAATTCAGCAAAGAGATTTAAATGCATCCACTAAAATATGAACCTCAGCTTCTTTAATGCTATCTTTAACCTTACATTCTCTTCATGTATTGTAAAACTGTAATCATAGACTTGTATTAAAACTCTTGATTATGCAGGAAGCTGAAAAGAGGACCAAAACAATGTTGATTAGACTGAGATTAGCACAAATATGAATTAATAATAATTTATATAAAACTAAATAAGGGGGGAAAGATGAACACACAGTTTACAGGTACTTCTTCTATTGAGAGTAAAAGACATGCCCTGATTTCTCCAGACACTGAAGAGAGATGAAGAAGAAATTTTTGCTAAATTGGAAATTTACCGCGCTGCTTTAATAATGGTATCACTTATGATTTGTTAATACAGTTAGTCTCTATTACATCCAAAGTTCACACTATTTGGTTTTTCTTTTTTCATTTATATGTCAGAGAACTCACACTGAATGGATTATCTGCTTGCATTAACCTGCTTCCACTGTCATTTTGCAGTTGAATTTACTTTTGTTTTAATTCAGCCAAGTAAATGACACTCCATCAAATATCTTACTGGTCTATCAGTCTCTTCACCAGTATTATCCTTAACTTTATTTAATGTAAATTAATGCTGAATTATATATTATCTTTACAACGCATTATAGTATCTTTATATATTTTTTATTAAGATCTATATAATCAACTTTATTTTGGCCCCAAGAATCAGTCTGATTCTGACATATTATAATCGCCAATTTAATACACATGATTTTAGTCAATTAGCTACATTTCAGTACTTTGCATTTATATATATGTGTCTTAATACTTACTGAAAATTTATTGTCCACTCAGTTCTTGTAAAGAAAAAACAGGAATCAAAAATGCCCAACACAGAAGTGTGATTTTTTTAAATCTACTCATACTAACTCTGTTGGAATTTATTCAACATCTCGTTTTTACTTTAACTCATTTTCATATGCTTCAAAATCTTTCCTGTTACCCTGCTCAGTTGATATATGTTAATGGTAATCTTGACTTCATTATATTTAGATATATTTTTCAATCTAATACCAGCAGTCCTACCATACAATTTATTGAACACATTGTATTGTAGAGCAGAAGAGGGATTATGGAAATGAATCAGTAATAAATCAGTACTTCACTTTGAAGGTGAGAGAAAAGTGTGAGTGCCACTCACATATGTGATGCTGAGTGTCACCAAATACTATTGACTATTTTTTTTTAAATGGTCATATTCTTCTACAATATTTTTAGTACTTTTATTGACCTTAGCATCTTATAAATATAGTTAGGTAACTTTATCACAAATGCAGAAAAAATCAATTATATCTGAAGGTAATTTTTTAAACTTTATAAAACACATTATATTCATATTTATATTGATTCTATTTGTTTGATTGTTTTTTTCTTACAGAAGGCTACTCTTTCCTTCCTTATTCTGACTAATATGGTTTGGTTTTCTTATAAGTAACATATATCATTGAAGAAATCGATCCTTAAAACCCAAAATAAAGAAGCCAAGTACAGTAATGGAATGTTAAATAAAAGAGTGAAAATAAAAAAATTGGTAACAATGAATAGGCAACTTCTGCTGGAATGCATTTGATACATGACTTTTCAGAAGCGTCCAAATAAGTAACCCTAACTTGGGAACTTAGTCAGTGGAGTGCATGGTTTATGACAATTCAATTCAACCAATTATTCATGGTTCTACTTTATTTTGCTGTGGGCATAAACAATTTTCTTCTCCTCCCAAGAAAATGTCCTACAAGGAATAGATTATTGACGCAATGAGAATTTACAATCTTTTAGATTGGATTCATTTAATGAAATACTGAGCATATTATAAATAGCAGCAAACCTTCTCCCTCATGTTTTAACATGGTATGCTAGTCAGTTGTTCTGAAAAGCTTATGTCTGTCAGATAGAACAAAAGCCTATTAAATAAAAGATATCCCTTGTGAAATGCAAGTGTATAATTTAGTTCTGGAGAGTGACAGAACCAAACATAAGCAATAATCTCTTTGAAGAGTATTCAAACCACACCATGAATCCAAGAATATCTACTTTATATATCTATATAAATATCTTTAATTCTTCCTTGTTTGACAGCAGTTCTGAAAAATTGGTATTTACCACTAGACCTTTTTTGCATCTTCACCTATCCAAAGGTAAGCATCATTAAAATACATTTAATTAGATCCTCATGGGTGTCAGCAATCTGAAATTAGGAAAAAAGTCTTAATAATAGTCTGCTTTCCTTCTGCAGCTTCAAATTACTGCTAGAAGCAGTGGCCTGGCAAGAGATTTTAAATTTCATCAGTTTTGCCTAGTGTGAAAATTTAACAATCAAAATCAATGTTCCTTTTCCAAGGTTTTTTCTATATTATGACCATGAAGTGTTATATTTTGAAATCTTTTCACTGAGCTTATTTCAGTTCAAAATTGCTTCTTTTTGAAGTCAACCACAATAATGTTGTACGACATTACAAGACTATTTCTCTGACATTCAGACAGAGTTCTTGTGTTTGTTCTCATGATATTTTAGAATTATCTATCACAGCTTGTCTAGAAATTCTGTGATCGTTCATCATCAGTGTGAAATATTGCAGCAATTCAATCACCCAGACTAAGCAAACATCAAATTAAGTCAGGGAGGTCAATGGGTGTCAGAACTGTCTGTATGTTTTAGAGAGCACTCTGGGGAAGCTAGTTGACTTCCTTGTTTTAATATCTGTCACATCGGAGGTAAGCTTATGTAATTAATAATAGTTGGGAACTTGGTGAGTAGTGGAATTCAAATTGCTACCCCCAGTAATTAGAACTACAATGATACTTCTGTATCATTGATGTCTTTGTCACTGGCTTCATTGTCTGTGGCCGCAGTGGAGATTTGCTGCATCACAGGCTGAGTGAGCATGGCCAGCTGACTGAGGTAGGTCACCCCCCTCTATTTGACATTTGTAAGAGAATACCTACATTTGGCTTCCAACTTCCTTTCCTCTAGCGAAGAAAAACATTAATAAAAAGGAGCAAGTATTGTGGAGGCCTCCCTAATGCTCAGGTCTGGAGAATTTGTACTGCTTCAGCCTGGGGAAGGAAAAGGTTTTATGGGGAACCAGAGAGCAGACTACAAAGCCAAAGGGGAAATCATCGGAAGGTAGATCTTCGCGTTGGCACAAGGTATGAGTATCAAAGACGGTGCTTATGTTGAAAGCACAGAGTTTCAGGCTTGATGTAAGTAAAAAGGAATTTTTATGCAGCACAGCCAAGCAGCAAAACAGGTTTCCCAGAGAAGCAGTGCAGGCTCCATCCTTGGGTGCTTCAAACACCAATTTGCAAAGCACTGAGAGACCAGATCTCAACTCATGGCTAATCCTGCTCTAAGCAGGAGACCTCCTTAGGTCCTGTCACTCTGAATTAAACCATAATACTATATCATAGCTCCATGATATGTAGGACAAATAATCAGTTCACAATCAGATGTCAGACTAGTGAACTGAAAGAACCCAAAGGGATTTTTAAGTCCTATAAATTTTCATAAGAAAATTAGAATGCGGTGCTGAAACACACATCTGTTAGCAAATCTTCCAGGCATAATTACCCTGACAAGACAGAGATGACACAAAAATAAATACATACTAATTTATATTTATTTCTCTATGTACTTTCTGGAGTGAGTTGAAAAGTATAAATCAGTACTCTAGTGATAGTTCTCTTATTCATATAAGCGAAAGAAATTTGAAAACCAAACACAACATCATATGATGGAGTAAAGAAATCACAGAAAGAATAAAAATATTTATAAATATTATATCATTTCATATTAAATATAATAATAATTATAGATAACAGGTAAGTTCATGAAAACTCATACGGTAGCATGTGATTTAAAGAAATTAACTTAATTGAATATTGTAATAAATTACTCAAATATGTATATCAAATATGGCCCATTCAACTCTTCAGTTGAGTTATTTGGGATAGTTTATAGCATTTCTTCTAATTCATAAGTTTTGATTACAAACAGCAGCAGACACAGAATTTTGTGTAATACATTACTATTGAACATAAGTCAAATATGTTTTCTTTTCCATTGAATACGGAAATTATTAAAACAGAAGTATGATCATAAATCTTTAATAAGGTGTCAGTTTTGCACAAATGTATTATTCTGGTTACTGCAAGTATGTATTCAGAATGTAAACTTAGAAATATTGTGTAAATTTATAAAATTTAATTTCTTACGTGTAGTTGAAATTTTGCATGTAGATATTGCATACATTGAATTACTCTCCCACAGTATAAAAATAGGTAGCTGCATAAAAATTCAGAGGAGATAATATGCCTAATGTTTAGTGATGGGGGCATGCATAGCTAGTGAAAGGTATGTCCCCAAGACATGGGAACCATCTGTGAAGCCCCCTTCATTTAATGCTTTATTCACAATTTAATTCTAGTTTGATAAACCAAAATATCTGTTTGAAAACAATTATAACACTTTTTGATTCACTATCGATGAATTTTGTGAAAAAGACATGTTTGCAATTTTGGTGACGGTGTTTCTCTCTCTAATTTCAAAAAGAACTGGATGAAATTTTTAGAGAAGTCTGTCTTAGGCTTGTAACAAATAACATTTAAAACTTATTGCATTTTTTGTCAAACTCTTCAGTAGTTACTTACTATCACCACGACAAAGCAAAGGCCCCAGTTTGTAAGCTGCTTCTGAGTTTAGTCTGTTAGTATCTGTGATCACAATTGCAGTTACTGGTAGATGGTCTTTGTAGGAGAGGAAGCCAGTATCATTAGTCCTGAAAAGGTAAAACGAAAAAGCCACAGTTCTCCTAAATGTTTCCAATAAACATTTCGTTATCATTGACACACTGCTGAGGAAAAAGAAAGAATATTTTAAAAAATAAAAAGGCTGCCTAAATATGTATATGTGTGTGTACGTGTATCTGCATATGTGTGATATGTCTGCGTAAGTCAATGGCTGCGTAAGTCAATGGACTTGCTCAAGTCCTCACTTTATGTTGCTGAGGACATACTGTATCTGTAGTCAACTCTGTCATCAATATGGAATATTTAATGGCTGAATATAACTTTCAAGTAAGTCTAACTTTTTTTTTCACCTTGACAAAAGTTTAAAAAATCAAATATAAATGTACAAAGTTATGCTGATTACAGGAAAAGCAGTATATGTTACAAATATGAAGCCACAGAAAAGAAAATACGCAACTTTGCACTCAGAACGCATATCTAGCACTTGTAATCTTAGACCCAGTTCCTTTTTTAAAATCCTTGTTGACTTGGTGTCAGAACTGAATTTTAAAATTTCATGAGTGCCAGTTTAGGCCCTAAAATTCCTTCCTCTAAATCCATGAAAATGTTCAGTTACTCAGGGCTATTCAATCTGTCCATTCAATCCACTCATGGTTGAATCTTCCCTCAGAAGGGCAAAGCAAATAGTTCAGGATAAGCAGCAGAAAGTCAGAGAGGAGAGGCAATCTAGAGGCCCCACTTCTTAGAGATTAAACATGAGACACACCTCAGCAAGAAATCCATGTTTCTCGGGCAATGTAATTGGATTTAGCAATCTTGTCTTTCTATGCACAGTGCAATGGGACAAGACTAAAGGGAAACGCTCCTCCCTCATGCTGAAAATTAGTGACTTTTTTCTCCTCTCCCCTCTCCTTTTCCTATGATCATCATCATCTTTTTCCTGCATACAATTCTGTTTATCTGTTTTGGAGCACAGTGCAAACAAATGGACATTTTTTTAGTAAACTATTTTGCTTAACTGAAGAAGGGAAACATATTTTTATTAAATGTTAATTTTTCATGAGGTGAGATATTATAGGTTTCTAATTTAGAACGGAAAGTAAATCCCTTAAAACACCAGAAGTGTTTGTTTCAGTAAAATGGTGCTCTAAACAAAGGGAAACGGAATAAAAATTATCTTCTGTGGAGAGATTTGCAATTTTTAAATTTTTAGGACCAGATATTTTTAAAAACAATCTTCCTACTCTAGAGCTCTAGAGACTTAAAGTCTTTATTAGTCAAATAAGTAGTTTAGATTAAATCTAAGATAGATTTCACTATGAAAGTAGAATGTCAAAACCAGTATTTCAAAATCACAGTCTATAACTAGCTCTCAATGCTCAAAATACATCTCAAACAATCATAGCTTCTACCTACTTTTTCAACCCAGTGGATCCAGTCAAGTGATCCAAAACAGTAGTCTCTAAGGAATCAATACAAGTTAATCACAAGTACCAAAATGAGTGTACACATAACTGCTCTAATACTGGAGTCACTGGGAAGAATCCCTTCTTAAAAATCTGGATACAAATAGAAATATAAACCCAGAGTCATAATACTTTCAATTTAATACCCTCATAAACATCTCAGCAATGTACTGGAAGTGGATGTGCATATGAAGACATGCACATAATCCTCTTATCCCACAGTATTTACAAATATGTTACCATTATAAATTAACCTATTTATGTGATCATGGATCGAATTAATGACAAAACTGAGTAAGAATATATTCATGTGTATGAGCAACTAATTTTTTGCTAGTTTTTCTCAAGATGCATTTATCTTTTAACAGTTATTTTCATGTTAAAAATGAAATAGTTTTTATTTTCGTAGAGCAGAATAATAGGGAGATTTTTTGTGCTATTTATGTTTCTTTAATCTCTTAATTGGAATAAACATCGCAGATATCACCCTGTGAATTTTACTGCAATAGCAAATTCTTCTCTCCAAAAATCTTTGAAGCTTGTGAAGAATTGTTCTTCTACTAATTCTTTCTTGTACTTTTATTTCTGTGTCTGCTAAATTCCCTGCTAATGTTGAAGTAATAAGCATTTTCCAACCTAATTCGCTCCTTTAAAGCAAGGGTGGACCTTCAGAAGAAAAAACTGATGTATTGCTTGATTTTGCACACATCAAGATATTCCTAAATACCTTCCTTACATTTCTCCACTTTAAAAAAAAAAAAAAAGATGTTGATGCATTTTTTTAAAATGCATGTAATAATGTACTCACTTAAGTTGATTTATATAAGTTAAACACATGTCACAATTTTAAGACTGTAACAGTTTCTTCAACAGAAGAGATTTCATTTGAAAAGTCCCTCTGCTTTATCAAATCCTGTACTGAACTGGAGCTATTGTTGTATCTGATCCTATTAAATGGAAAGTCAGGTTCATATTTGACATTGTAACAAGAACTCATCCATTATATTATTTATTTGTAAGTTATTGTAAATTATACCAGAGAATTTTAGGCACAAGTGAAAGATGTACATCCTATAAATCCATTCATTCTCTTTGAATAGGAGTCCTTATGAGTGCTTTGCTTCTTTGATAAGAAGGATATTAATTTTAAGTATCAATGTTGTACACTAAAAAAGATGTAAAAAGTCTAAACCTTAAAGTGTAGCTAAAAATTATGCTAAAAATTAATTTTTTTCCTTTGAATATTTTATTTTAACTTTCATTACTTTCAGCAGTCTGAAATTAACTGAATTTGTGCTGAAGACCTATTGTCTTTATCTATATAATATACAGGCAATATACTAAAAGACTATAAAGCATCTGTAAAATTAAACCTTCCCCAAAATTTAGAGAGAAAGAATTAGAAAAAATACTTAATGTATATAGCAATAACTTTGTGAAAAATTGTATTCTATAGCAAAGAATAATATGACACTATGGTAACTTAGATTTCCAACTGCCTTGGTTTTATAAATGTGCTAAGGACTGTGTATTTTCTTTATTTACTTTTAACAAAAAAGTATTGTGAATAAGCAACAGTAAAAAGTCACCATTCATCCCTGTCTGCATCACAGTTGCAGTAATGCTGGGAATCAATGCAGCTTCCCTCCAGTCCACAAGCACATTTTTGTACAGCAGGCAAGGAACCTCCCCAGTATGTATGAGTTTCATTGGCTCTTCCAATCCACCAGCTCAGTGGCATCCCATCTAAAAAGCAGGTTAGAGAAAATCAATGCCCAGTCTCCTACTTCTCTCAGGTTTCCAATCCAAATAATTTATCACAAAGTTAAGAAGACAAAAATCCCTGCTCAAATCTAAAATCTTTAAATGACCAGGAAAAAAATAAATTTCCACCGTTACTTGATAAGTAATTATTCATTTTAATACTTTGTTATCATGCATTAAGTGATTGCCACAGATTTTTGCTTGCATTAGTGGAAAAGGGAACTCACAGTACCTAGTTCAGCCAGCCATGATATTAGAATAATTTATCTTAAGCAGTCCATTTATATAATGAATTTCAAAATCATCCATGAAAGAGGACATATAATCATCCTATAAATCAGGGTAGTTTATATTCCCAAGTAAAGATCAATTTCAGATGTTGGAACTACCAGAAATAGAAAGTCACAGAAATGGCCTCATCCCACTACCAAGAGTACTACAGAATTCTACTACCCACATTTGTGATGAACTTTAAGAAGCTGAATAGAGGTGTTAATCAGAAATGCCCAAAGACAGCTGTTAGGTCATGGACAGCAGATTCAGAATTTATACACTCAGAGAGAGCAGAAATCATGTTAATGGTGCTCCAATAAGCAAGTTGATATATCTGGTGAGCACAAATGATGTTGCCCAGGACTATTACCTCTCTCTGTGGTGCCTCCAGTCAGCATTGTTTGTGGTAAAATGATAAAACTGTATGTTTCCTTAATGTTACAGTACTGCAGAATAAGCTTAAAGATATTGCCACGCAAGCATAGCAAGAGAAGAAATATCTACAGAACACATAATAGCTAAACGATATGAAGCATAAAGATAAACCATCTCAAATGAGATGGAAGAAGGGTGATTGATGCATGAAAGTCAAAGCATGAGAAGAAAGCAAGTACTGTTAAATTACAGAGTTTCTTACAGATGCATTTGTTTTTGCTTCTGCTGGAGCTCCATTTTCAGCACCTGGCCCCCATGAAGAAGCTGGAATTTATTCTACTCTCAACTTTATTTACAACTGCTACTCCTTATTAAACCTCACTGTTAGATAAGACCTCTGTTACACTGACAATCTTTCAGATCGCAAACATATTGACTGCATTCATTACCACACAACTGTCAGCCCAGCAGGCCAAAAAACAGTGTGAGCAGTTTTTTGAAAAGTCAAGCTTGCATAATGGCATCAGTGTCCAATATCAGTGTTTGTGTTTGCAAACCATCACAGGAGGAAGAAAACCCAGAGACCATGTATAAATAATTTATCAGACAATTCTTTAAAAAGGTTCTAACAACTAAGACTGTAAAAAGTAGAATATTTCTGCTGCTTTAACAGCATGCCTTAGGTTTATAATGTAGTCATGAATTAGCATTCTCAGTGTTTCACTAGGGACATTGGGGTATGTTTAAAAGCTGGTCTCAGTTATTTGTTCATACAGCAGAATAAGGAGAGAGTATTTACAGATATGAAGCAAGTTCATACTGATTAGCTGGATTTTTTTCCTCTACCTTGGCAGAAAGTACTGCCTAGGCAAAATAAAGCCATTAATTAAAATGGTTAGAGATTTCTTCATAATGATCACATAAATGTATTAACTTCTTTAGTGAGATCATTTGCAAATGCTACCCAGACTGATTGAATACAATGCATTCTTAAAATATAGTCAGTTAAGAATTCCTATGTGGACTGTGTGTTCCAAAAAAATATATTATGTAACCACCATCAAAGTTTGTACTTCTCAAGAATACCTAGTGAAGATTATAAATAGTAGAAATCAGAGAGATAGAATTATTTTGGAAAATGTGTAGAACTCTCATATAACTTTCTATTTATCTAACATGTCTATTTATTCTTAGGATTCAAAACTAAATTTTAGATTCATTATCACAATTGACTGGTTGCACACTTCTAAAACATTTATTTTAGCACATTTATATGTATATTATATATATGTAGCTATATGTAATATAAACAGCATAACAATATAGATAGGGAATTATTTTAGCACATGCAGTCTCCTTAAAAAAAAATAAGTCTTTAAACATCCTGCTTGAGGCAAATTAGGCTTTTGAACATCTTAACATGGTTTTAATTTGAAGTCCACGGTAAAAAGAAGGTTCATTGGGATATCTTAAACAGCAGGTTCACTTTTTTTGTTGTGGAGGTGTTTTCAAACAGATACTCTTCTAAGAGCGAACACCAGCCTTAAGAAGCCCACAGATTTTCATGCCATAATTAGGGAGAAAGAATGCTTAAGGAAATAGCTTAGACATAGAACCAGAGAGTGCTTCATGCAGAGGCCTTCTCTCTACTTAGCAGTAAATAATGCCAAGGAATCAATTTTTAGCATCTTAAGAGTTTCTGGTGCACAGGTCAAAAAATTTCCCTCAGTTTTTCAAAAAACAATAAACAATGAGGTTTTTACCTCCACACTATTTGGAGTACTTAGAATAGATGTTCAGAGTAAAGTCTTTTAACACCAGCACTGCGACAGTGAGAGTTAAAAATTAAATAGACTGTATAACTTCACTTTTCTTTAAGTAAATCAGATCTCTGTTTATTTCTTAAAGCAATTATAATTTTGTCAATATTTCACATTTTAGCTGGTGAACTTTTTACAAATGTTTGTATCGGACAGTGCAAATTCAATGTTATTGACGTTTTTTGTCAAGTAATCACAATATGCACATCAAGTGCACACATTAACTTCTACTGGTACCTAGGCACTAATTTGTGCTCTTTTAAGAAGCTAATTCCTTCATTAAAATTAAAAAATTCTTGGAAGACTAAACAAGAGGAGATCCATTAATAACAATCTCTGTTAATTTAAAAGTCTCAAGAGAGAAATTAACTTGAGAATTTAATTCTCTGAAAGAAAATAATTATTAATTGACATTGTGTTTTCCTGGTTCAAATATCTCTTGGCAACTTACAGAAATCTGAGAACTCAGTATTTGAAGTAGTTCAAACTCCACAGTAGCAAAATTCCATAACCTTGTCAGAAATAAATAACTTTAGTAGCCAGTAAAATAAAAGGCACCATGCAACATAATAAGATTTGTCTTCTTTACTTACCTGACTTATCTAAAAGCCTTGACTTTTTGCAGTAGTAAGCAAGCTCCTGTTCACAGTGATCTGCAAGGTTTATTGTAGCCTGAAGCTGGTCTAGGCTGGCAGAATACTTGAAAAACACAGTGTGTGGGTTCTCTCGATTTGCGCTTTTAACTCTGGTTAGGTTGGTGCTGTTATGCTGTACAATTGTCCACGTTGCATCTTTCAAAACACACATGAAAAGTAATAAAGAATGAGAAAGAGTTGCATAAGTTAGTAATGGAAAGAGCATATATGATAAAATCAGCCAAACTTCAAGATAACTTCTTTGATCAGAAAGCCCTTTGGGCCCATGAAACACAGATTTAAATCATTGAGCAAAAATAAAAGCAATTATTCATTGTTTCCATTCTTAGGTAGGTTATTGTACCATGACTTTAACAGGTATTCAGCTAGCTATGATTATTGAATGAGGAAGGAATTTGTGATGACACCCAAATTTTTGTATCAGAAACAAAATATTGTTTACTTGGTAAATTGCAATGAAGATTAGAAGGAAAAAGCACTTACTATTGGTACTTTACACAGGCTTCAATAATGCATAAAATAACGCTAATTCTATCCTAGAATCTATCTACATTGCATACATCCCTATAGTTTGAATTAATTTATCCTGTATGAGAAAATGGCCTACAGGCCTTTTCTGTTATACAAGGAAGTAGAGTATCTTGTGTATACTGACTATGTTTACTATAAAACTAAGACTACATGAGGGGGAATTATTACTGCCACCTAAAATTAAATAGTAGTTATGGTGAAGGCTCATATCATTCTTCTGTTGTGGACTTTTGCCAAGCCCCTTCACTTGTGAATAGGAAAAAAAATGAGCTTATTCTGTTTCAACTCCCACTTTCAAAACCTGCAAGTCTCACTCTCCTGACCAAAATCCTTTTCAAAGCAGGGGTTAGCAGGCTACCATTTAAAGCCCATCTGGGACAGTCACGTCAAGTTTAGACCCATGGTCACAGTATTATTGTATCTTAATGGTCGATGTCATTTGAAAAAATATAAGAAATATTATTTTCTCTAAATTTTAGTATTGATAAAATATTTCTAACACTCTAATAGTAGTATTCTAACTAGACCTGTATTTTATTTCATCAGCTGCCTATAGGACACACATAGCAGATATTATAAAATATTCATAAAGAGGAAAGAATTATGGTTGCTTAGAGATAAATACTAGTCAGAAAAACTAAACAAAATATTTTTTATCTAATTATAAGATTTTATTAAGGATGTGATTAGAGTGTCAAAAAACCAGACAGGTAGAAATACAAATTTAAATTTGGGTTGCTTTGTTTGTTTTGGGTACTGTTTTCTATGGTTGTGGGGTAGATGGACATACACACAGTCACAAATACATCTAAACATTAAGCTGAACACAAAAAGGAAGACAAGCAGTTTGGCCATTCAACTCACTGTCACACTCCCAAAATTACAAAGAAAAAAGAAAAACAGAACTACAAAGTTTGAAGAATTTTAATTGATAATGTGGACTGTAGGCTTTTGATTCTGAAACTGACCTCCAAGAATAAAATCAGGGAATGGCACCTCCCTCCCAGCTGCCTGAAAATAGAGCCCCATGAATGTCAAAGACAAGACAGTGCAGTCAGAAATGTGGGCATCTGCCTTCCCTGCCTCTGGTGGGAAAAGGGAATACCAGTCATGAGGAAATTGGGAACAAAACAAATATAGAAGATTCATCCTGTCAGAATGCATCTTGAAATGAAGAACTGATCAATGATGTTTGCTTAATGTGGTGAATAAGGAGTGACTGAGGAAAACAGGAACAGCTGTTCATGGACACACAAGGATAAATCAGACATTACACTGTACCTTGGAGAGTTATACCCACTTAAAAAATTGTCATCATTCTGCCATGATTCTTTGGTCTCTTTTAGTCTCACAGGACACTAGAATATTTCTTTTTAAAAGCCTGTGCCAATCTGAAGTGTGCTTATTGAGAGCAAGCACAGTTTGCTGTAGTCAGGAGCTGACATGGTGAGACTAGGTAAATTGCTCAAGTCAACATCAAAATCTTACTCTAAGGTTTCTGAGCCAAGTTCTCAACACTTAGGGCGTATCCAAATCAGTTCAAATCTAGCTTCTTCATGCATTCTTTTAAACAGTTTCAACTGTGTAAAAATATATTTCTGTCAAACAAAACAATAAAATGTTCCTGTCATTTTGGCTGGAAAGCAATTAAAATAAAAGGGGCTAAGTAAAAGGTAAAGGAGACAGCCACAAATCCAGCAATAATAAATTCAAAAAAGCCATTTAAAATTAAGCTTTGGGAAAGGACATATTCCAATATACCATACAGAGATAACATCAACTGCTTTCTTGAAAAGCAGACCAAAACCAAACCCTGATAGCTAAAACTTCTAGTTACAGAAACAATCAGATTCAAACAACTGGTTGCAGAAGAGGAAGAGGTGTCCAAAAGTGAGTCTGCAAGGGTCCCACTGGTTGCATTTGTATTCTCCAAAAGATCATTTTGCAGTTTGAAAGATGAAGCTTAATATCAATATTCCTCCCAAAAAAGTCCAGATCTAAATTAAAATGTTTCAGAAGGCTATCAGGGAAAGTCAGCAAATTTCTCACAAAAGATAACTTACTTCTCATTTTCTTAAGTATCCTTGAGAGGCTGCTACTACAGCAAAAACTATGCCGCTCCCCAAAAATTAACTAGTATGACATTGTCTCCATATGGAACACAAGCCTCATTTGGGCAAAGCGTTACAGGAATACTGTCTTACCTTCACAGCCTGAATCCTGTTATAATTTTAATTTTTCTGCCTAATTATTTTCCCAATATCCTAGCTAAGGAGTCACCTTCATTTTTTCGAGCATGTTTACATTAAATTCACAAACAGCAGAGAGTTCTCACTTGGAAACTCATGTTTCAACATAATGAGCATGCATAGAGTCCCAGCTGTAAGTTAAGGAAGTTTATCACCTCACCTGTCATATTGCAGTATACGAGAAATGGTCCCAAGGGGCCACTTCCATCTGAATCAATATTGTAAAAGCCTGAAGTGTTCCCTCTGTGCTTATAGGCTTCACATGATTGCTCATAGATGGCTGTAAAAGAACATATTCCATCACAAATATAATGGCATGATTTCACATTTTATTCAGTAATTTTAAAAAAAAAATGTGCATGAACCTTGACATTGGGAAAAAAAGTTGGGTGTGAGCTACCTCTGCTAAAGAATGAAGAAAAATTCATGCAATCAAAACGATGCCTTTATTAGAAATTGTTAAGCATATTTGGTTTTATTTATCATGGGTATCACAAGGTGGGTTTTCAAGCATTTATTCTGTATTTCCAGCTCAAAACTTCTGTGAGGAAAACATGAAGTATGGGTGGGTAAATGGCTGTAAAAATTGCTGAATAATGCTAAAATACCAAGGGTATTACTTAGAACCTGGTAATCAGATTTTGAAGAGGCCCCCACTAACTACCTCAAACAAATCAGATTTTTGTTGCTGTTGTTCTTGTAACATAAAGGAGAAGGTAAGCACTTTTTGGCTTTCACACTTCTTATTTTCTTCCCATTCTAAATGGAAAAGCAAATGACTTGTCAGAGATTTCAGTAAAAGAACTAAGTAAGACAAAATGACAGCTCCTTGGTTTCTTGTCTTGTACACTTTATATCAGTCCACGTCTAAAAAAAAAAAAAAATCTCTGACACCTCTTATATATCAAATATCTGAGAAAAAAAAAAGATGTATGAGTCCACCTCTGTAACGGTATCTCAGGAGGCATAATGACAGCTGGACACACTAGTGTAAACTCTCCTTTAACCATTGTATTTCTTTTGAGCAGTCATAATGTTTTGATCTTTCATTTCAAAATTAAACTGTGCTCTATCAGTTATCAAAACCTTAAAAAATTCTGCCAAAAAGAATGAGCAGTTAGATTAATAACATAAAGTATTTATGAGTGCTATACATTTTTTGTTTAAATAAGCTATTTTTTTAAGAGTGGTATCTTTCAATTTTTTTGCCTGAGGATTACTAACCCTATATGGCAAGAACTATAAAAACAACAAACCATTCATTTTACTAACTCTATGAAATATCCATAATAACCAATTCATGCAATTTTCAAATGTAATCTAATGGTTCCTTACAGTAAATATTCTTAGTTAAATTTAGAAATGACAAAAGAAGTTCAATTATTCATTACTATTTTTGACAGTGACAAAAAATTGGTAACTCACATTATTACATTTCTCATTTAATCCTAACTATCAGGAAACCCTAGCCTCCCTCTGTCCTCACAGATATCACTAGATGATTCAATTTGCGACTTTTCAAATTGTAATGAACCAAAGCATCTTCATCCTCCCTCTGGGCACATCAGAGTTTATTGCCATACACTGTGGTATTCAAAATCATCTCTACTATTGGCATATTTTCTATGTAATGTAGTTTTTCTTAATATTGTTATTTCTGACTGTTGTTGACTTTGCATGAGCAAGATTTAAATAGGAAGTAGCCTAAAATCAGTGATTTCCCAAAAAATTGCGTTTGGGTAGACATACACTCTTTTTGTAAAAGCTGCCAAAAAGGATTGCATAGAATTTATATAGACAATTTATAAGGAAAAAATTCTTGATCTGATGATTAAGGCAATCTTTGCATTTAAAAAAAAAAAAAAAGAGTAAACTTCCATATGGATTTTTACTTCTTAGAAGTATAACAAAAGTCAGAGTACTTATTTTATCTTCTTCCCAGAACATGCTGAAAGCAGTATCAAAGTAAAGCATCTCCTGTGAAATTACCTGTTACTTCAATTAGGTTTTAAAAATGTGCTAATTTTATTTTCTCCTAATCTACTTCCTGATCCAGCAAACTACATAAACATGTGTTTGAAGTTTAGCAGAGGATTACCTTTGGACATGCATGTAGTCCCACTGGCTCAGAATAATGGCATTAGTTGTAGTGATGAATAAGATGAATTTAACATATTTCTAAATGATACACTCATCCAGAAAGTGGAATTATATGGATGGAAGAGGATATTACTATCTCATGTAAAATGCAAAAAATGTAAAAGAAAATAACTTAAACTTTCAATTATATTTTTGTTTCTTATTTTGAGTTCCCAAGGTCTTTCCTCAAATCAAATTATGAAAATACTTTATGAACGATAAATTCAAATTTATTTTTGGTTGGTTTTTTGTCTTGTTTTGGTTTTTTTGTTGTGAAGAAAATGAGTCATAAGTAGAAGCAAAGTGAGAAAGCAGAAAACATCTCAGACTTACGATAGTGGCAAGTAGCTCCCTCGTAACCAGTATTGGCACAGTTACAGTGGAAACTGTTCCAGGACTGTGAGCACTCACCACCATGTTCACAGTAATTAGGTAAACACCTAAAACAAAAAAACAGTGTGCATTTTCACTCTTTTTTCTCTTCACTTACATGCCACTTGTACTTAAGAAGAAAAGCAAAATCCTAGAAAACAAGTATAATATGAAGGAAGACATCAAGGTCATGGGTGAAGATGTCAATGTAAGTAAAAGAAAAATAAGATCATTTATTCCCTGGTATTCTTTTCATTGATTAAAAAAATCTTAATTATGTAATAAACTTGTGAGAACAGAAATAAAGTGTAAGATGCAGAACTGTTATTATTGTTCAATTGGCCGCAGTGCAATACAGACTAATAAGATCTATGTGTTGGTAATTCAATGGCAAATTTTGCAATGACTGGGACTTCTTCAACAAGATGCATCAAAACAAAGAGACGGCAGAAGTTTTATTTCTGTTCTTGCAAAAATAATAAAAAAATCAAAAAATCACCTAACAAATAAATCTGACCACAGCACCTGACATCTATTTCTTATTCCAAAACTACTTTTCCTTTCTATCAGTATGTCAGTTCCAATGCAAATAACTACCTGTAAAGCCATTTTCCATTCTGCTAATGCATCTAAAATCCTGAAGAGTTTTGATTATTTTCTTCTAGATATATAATGGTTGACTGAAAAAATAATTTACTGCTGCAACTTTTTGGTGATTAAGACTGCAGCACTACACTAAAATACAAAATAGTTGTGAGATGAAAAAAAAGAGAAATTCTATATCTTTTTTATAAATATAGCTGAAAATATATTGAAATAGACTGGCACATTTCAACCAATTATTAACTAGCTTTTACCAATTATTGCCTATCTTTTTACCTTAGAAGTTAGTTAATATTCTAACTACACTCAGTGTATGTGTACAATACAGCGCAGAAAGTGTAAAATGACTTTGCTGTTGACATTAGCCACAGGAAAAAAAAATGAACAAAAACAACATATCCACTAACATTCACAGGTTCTTAAAATACCTTTTAATTCATTCAAGAAACATTAGGAGAATATTAAATTAAGATTGAGAAAGTCCAGCATTTCACACTTCTGCCCTCTGAATAATTCCGAGTCTTTGTACATTTTATCTTCCTTTCATGTTTATAAACAAAAATAACAGGTTTTCACAGAAGGGAATTAAAGAAGAAATAGTAGATGAAGTATAGGTAAAGTAAGCAAACGGATAGAAGTCATCTTTTTTCAAGGAAATCTGTGGCATTCTTGGGCAGAGAAAAAGCTGAATTTAGCTTTTTCTCACTCATAAAAAGGGACAAAGTCTAAGACTAGTCAAAGACTAAGACTAGCCAAAGTCAACAGATGATATATGTGGCAATGAATTCTGTTTTGGAACCTGAAGATAAAATTTAGGCACCAGGCTTACAATTATTTTGATTTCAAATACTTTGTTTGACAGAATTGGAAAAATTATCATACCAATGCTTTTTAGGTAAATGGTCTATTTTACTTTCTATGGGTATAACTAATCATTAGTTCTTATAAATACAAATCTCTAGCAAAAGTGCCATTCAAGACCTTCACTGCATTCACTGCTTTTCTCCTTTTTTTTTTTTCATGCACATTTTGTGTCTTTTTGGTAAAGACATAATTATTCAAAAACTGTGTTTTATATGGTCTTTACTTGTACTGACTCCAGTCCCTACTAATTAATCTTCCTAATAGTATTCACATGATGAAAAACTTAGATGAAATTGATGATGCTTGAACCAACCCTAAGGAAAACAAGTTAAGAGTATAATTTAAATCTTTTAACATTAAATTAAAATCTTTTAACATTAAATTCTTCCCTCTGTTTCAGAAGGTGTATTACAAAGTAGCCACGAGCTACATCAAAGGAAATGTACAACTACATTATATGCTGTGACCCTATTCCAAAGCAAGACTTAGAACACAGCTTTCTCTGAAAAAACTAATCTTCTAAAAAAATACTTCTCATATTTGAAACAGTATTTCTAGCACTTCATATATTTAAAAAAAATTTGGTTTCATCACTGTGTCTGCTAAAACCAGAAAAGTAACACCTGATCAAACATTTACCACATATTTCTTCATAACATGCTTTTAAGTGTACGGTATCTGAAAATTATAGAATATTTTAAACAAGGTAGCAGCCTAATAATAACTATAAAAAAATATTGAGAGGAGAATACTGATCCATAATATGAATATAACTGTGATGAAGGGGGAAATTAAGAACTTTGTATACAAATTTTCATCTAGATAAGTTTTTTGTATATTATTTCTTTATC
Source organism: Petroica traversi (assembly GCA_025920805.1). Classification (NCBI taxonomy): domain Eukaryota; kingdom Metazoa; phylum Chordata; class Aves; order Passeriformes; family Petroicidae; genus Petroica; species Petroica traversi. The sequence goes on along the minus strand of JAHLSL010013742.1, from coordinate 481,588 downwards.
ATGGTTATAAATTATGGCTAAAAGATACCTTAAAAAAAGCAAATAAGTGCTGCATTTTTGATGCATATTATTTCTTCATTCTTCAGTTTATTAAAAAAAAAAAGAGAGAGAAAAAAATATTTCAGAACTGTGCAGTGACTATCATTGTTATTTTTGGCTTTTTCTTTTTAAAGATATAAACCCATTCAGTCCTATTTTTTTCATATAAAACACAGCTGCCAGGACAAAAAAGCAAGAGCTCCTGGTAGGAAATTATATGTTTCTGTATAGGGCTCAATGTAATTAGGACAGACTCATCTGGTACTTTCCTCAGAGACTAAATATGCTAACATTATAAGGTATTTAAATGACACTGTGTCCTTTAAAGTGATTTCGTGAACGGTTTATATATAACTAGGAGTTATTAAACCAATATATATTGATAAAGGAGCTGAGAGAAAAGATATTAAGGAGAAATATTTGAAGGGAATTGTTTGCATGCCTAAGAGATATATGAGCAATAGAACAATATAAAGATATCATGTAATGAAATGGCTAAATGAAGGCTCACGGGAAGACTGATGACTGGAAACAGTCATAACAATTTAAGACTAGGATAAGGAATTAGAAAGTTTATCAGACTGAGAAAACTGAAAATAGGAAAAATTGCGTGGCATTTATTTGTATAAAATGAATAAAAAGATAATAATTTATATTCAGAAAAATGAATTATTAACTAACCATCTTTTCATGAAGACTGTAAATCTCATAAAGAATACTATTCATATGTAAAATGTGTATATATGAGGAAAATAATGGATTAAATAGAATTGTTTTAAGTTTATTTGCTACTGCATATAAATCCAGGTTGCTATGAAAAGAATAAATTTTGTTTTCATGCACTTCAAATGTGTAAAACGATTACATTTAGGTGTCCATCAATTCTATTAAAAAAGCCATCAATAATTCCAGAATTTGGGCCGTACTTCAGTATTTGGAACTGGAGATGTAAAGACTCACATAAAGACTCCAGGATAAAGAAAGGATTTGTTTCCTTTCATTTTTCTACTATCAGGAGCACAATGGCAAAAATACTCATTAGTTTGGGCATTCAAAGACATTTATAAATCATGGTAGGAAGAAAACATTTTTTCTAAAACACTATGGCGCACAGGATGATACAAGCTACCTTTTAAAACAATTAAAAATTGTTTAAAACATGTAAGCAGTTTTAATTTTGCCAAAGAAGATGTCCTTTATCACCCGGGATTTATGGTGGGATGTAGAATTAGTTTGATAAAGAGAGACATGATGTTTGTTCCAAACAATGAGCTGCAGATACTGAATTGAATGAGACTGTGTGAGGAAATGGGAGACTAAGAGTCCCAAAAGTAAGATGGCACAAGACTAGACAGGATTTTTAAAATCAGTATATTCTGAAATAAAATATAATGAGGGTAATGAAATTTATAAGAATGTGTGGATTTAACTTCTATTTTGATAAATTAGGAAGAGATATGCTAAGCATGCTGGGAACTGAAAACTAAATCTGGCAGAGCCAACACAAAAAAGGTACAATGGTCAAGATAGAAGAAGATACAAAAATTAAGACTAGCAAATATTGGAGAAAACAAAACTAACCAACAAAAAATCTCCCAGAAAGATATTATTTTCCTTTTGTATCATTCATTTTGAGAAAACACACATAATTTTGATGAAGTAGGAAAGTAATATAAGCTCAGGTCAATAAAGCATGAGAAAGTAGTAAGAGTTAAGTGTTATGACACCTGTATACCCGAAATAATTCTGGATTTCTATATACTGAGATTTACATAGTGGCTTTATACATAATTTATTGCTTACTTATAAACTAACCGTATAAAATAACTACATATAAAAAAAATATACCATTTTCCTTTAAAAGACTTGGTCAGATATGTCTATGTTCATGGAGGAGGAGATTACTTCTAAATTGCAACTCAGATGAGGATTTTAGGAAGTCCACAGTTACTGTCAATACTAGAAAATTCATAGTAAATCAGACAGAAATTGGTATCAATTATATTGAGAGACAATTGGGTGATATTTTTCACTCATAATCTTGCTTATATCTATATCTTGCTTTAATGTGTGGTTGACTAAAGAATAAGCAGATTCCTGTATTAGACTTTTCACCTGATTCTCTTCCTGATTTTGTCTTTATACAAGCAAGAAAACAAGCAGTGTAATGGAGGAAAGTTCAATTCCACAGTTGAAAAAACAACTGGAAAGCAGTAGTTTAGAAGCTGGAAGTGTCATGAGGTCCATCAAAGAGGAAAGGAAGGAGACAGTTGCAATTGAAAAGTGAGAAAATAAGCCAAAGGCAGAAGTATGAAAGAAAGGCAAAAAGAAACATCAATGTATGTGGAATCCCAAATATAAGTCCCTAGTAAGCCATATAGCAAAGTTTTGACTGAGGCCAAATTGTGTTTTGGCATGTCCACCACACTTAGTTCCTGCTGCAGAGTCAGGATTAGCTCAGTAAGAAATACACTAACACAATTTATATACATATATAACACAATTTAAAGGATCACATTGTAGGCAGAACTTTTATCCTCATCCTGGATGTTTTTCTCCTTAAAATTTTATGAAAATTAGCTTAAGAGCTAGTATATTTTTCATGTTTAATCTAGAAGTAGTAGTGACTGCTTCCAAAATAAGAACTTGGATAGCTGTACTTTGTGTCACCTCTAGGAATGGATAGAAGGTCACTGAAGTAGGGTTTTGTGACTGATCCTGAAATTGCCTATTGTCTTGAAGCAGATCTCCGCCTATAGTGTTTTTCAAAAAAGATGTAATTTTTGAAAGTCTTTTGAAAGCCAGAATTTTTGAAATCAAAAGGCATTTTATAAGGACTAGAAATATAGAAAGTGAGGGAGAATTTTCTAAAAGCACATCATTCCCCTCTACCTGCTGTGTTCTTTCAGTACAGCCTTTCACCTAGATCCAAGTAAATCACTTCTGGATAAAAGACAGAATAGCTGTCTGAGACTGCATTCTCTGGAGTCTACAGAATAAAACTTCTCCTTCCATTGTGTGTTTGCCTCCTCTTTTCTCAGCAATCTGTGTTGTTCTGCAGCCCCCTCTGCTTTCACTACACTGAATTCCAGCAATGGTTTTCCATCAAGCACTTCCATAGTGGGAAGGCATACAGTCTTTCCTCTTTTTTAGGGAGGGACTTTTCTTTTGGGGAGGGACACTTCAACTAGCCATTCTTTTAGATAGAGGCTAATTGCATGTTATGAGTTCTGACCATGGTCTAAAACAAGATTGCTCACTCACTGAGATGGATACTATACTGTCTTTCTGGATAGCCAGAATATAGGAAACAGCAGTAACTTGTAAAAAAAGTAGTATTTTAAAGGGTGGATGGAACTACAGGCTGCAGTAGGGGATTTGTGTCTGCATCTTTCTTGAAAGGAAAGTAAGATAATTGAAATTTGCCAGAAACACAAAATAATTTTCATTAGAGGTAATTATATTTGCAGTAAAAGGAATTCTACTTGCTATATGCTACACATTCTTCATTTATTGTAGACTTCTGAATTCTTAAAAATGAAACAGTATGTAATTTTGTAAGTGTTCTGTTTTTTGTCATCAAGTCACTATCAGAAACAAAACATAGACATGAATAAATTAATGAGTAAACATTCCTTTCTTACCTGTCTGTGATGCCACATAAATCTATCTGAAGATCACTGAAATTGCCAAAACCGTTCTGTTGAATGGAGATCATATCCACTGCTTTGTTACCAATGGAAATAAGTCTCATGCATCCTTGAAAACCACCAAATGAGGTATTACATTCAGAAATGTTTCCATTACTAGGACAGCCTGAAAGAAGAATAAAAACTGAAGCTGAAAAGAAATATTTTATTGAAAAAAAAATTATATTCCAGGAGTAAATTGAACTTTTATAACTTCCATATATTTTAAACTTTGTGGTTGAAGGAGTTTAGACAGAAGCTCTTCTGATGAGCCATGGGAAAAAGAAATAGTCTGCAGTCTTGATGTTTTTATAGCATATGAAAAAACATCACTAAAAATTTCAGTAAAGGACAGCCTAAACAAAACTTTCAAAGTGATGAGTGCAATCAAGATATGAACAGGTTGACTGGGAGATCATAGCCCCAGATTGTTAGGTAACATGATTTGAACAAGTTTCAATTCAATTGAAACAACTGAACCATTGGACAATTGAATTCAAATAAGAAAAAATCAGTTACTAAGTACAGTGACTTCATCAGCTCTTAAGAACATTTTGTAAAGTACTGAAAGTTCTTGTTGCAGACCATCAATGGCTAATGAGAAGAGATGCTCCACTGAACCTGCTACTCATGGACAAGGAAGAAATGGTTGAAAATGTAAACATCAAGCTACATGAAGATGTAGCTGTGGAGTTTAAAAGCCACAGAGAAGAGCGCAAGAAATAAAACCCGTAATTATAACCTGGGACTTCAGAAGGGCCAAAATTTTTCTTCAGAGGGTGCCATTAGAAACTGCCTTGGAGAGCAAAAGGCTAGATAATTTTCTAGAAAGGTTAGAAAAAGCTCTTCAGAGCATAAAAGAAGTCCGTAGCAATATCAAAATAATTAAGCAAGTGTGGCATAAGGCTTGCAAGTAGAAACATAGAGCTTCTGAGTGAGTGCAATCATAAAAATGAAGCATACAAAATGTGGTAGCAGGGACATGCAACACAGAGGGGAATACAAAGACATTAGCTGCATGTCTAGGAATGCAGATAGGAAACCAAGAGGAGCTAAAAATTTCCAAGTTGAAGTGCCTTGAAAAGGTTTCTGCAGGTAAAACAGTAGGGAAAGGAAGGCTAAAGAGATTATGGTTATTATCCATATATTCCATGAGGCATGGGACTTAGTGACAAGGATCTAGAGGAGAATTTTTTTCTTCAAGGTCTTTTTCTTCACTAGTAAAACTGATCCTTAGAATTCCCATATCCTAGCAGAGCATGAAAAAATAATGTAATATCCACAGTAAAGGAACAATGAGCCCAAGGTGCACCTGAGGTTCATGCAGGAGCTGGTCAATGCCATTTTAACAATTGCCAGTTATTGTGAATTCATTAACATTTTAATCCTCAAAGGGTCTTGGCAATTTGCTGAACTATTTGATAATTGGAAAAGGCAGATGTTACACCCATCTTCAAGAAACCAGAGGGCAGTTAGTCTCATTGCAGTCCCTGACAAATTCACAGAGCAATTAAAGCCATTTCTAAACATGCGAAGGACAAGAAGTCAACTGGCTAACTTTAGCTTCAAGATTAAATCATGCCTGACTGAGATCTTTGTTTCCTTTGCTTAAGTGATGAGCAGTATAGATAAAGGGAGAGCACTGAGCATTGCATACTTCAGCAAAGACTTAACAGTTTTCTGTAGTCTCCCTATCACCAGATTCACAATATGTTTGGGTGGGATAAGGCAGTTGATGCTGCAAAGTTCAGCTGATGATCACTGAGCATAAGATTCCTTAGAGATCAGTAGGGACATCTCTAATGACCTGGATGATGGGACAGCATGCACTTTCACCAAGCCTGCAACTGGTACCAAACTAGGGGCAGGGATACAATGTTAGAGAGCAGGGCTGCAACTCAAAGGGGCCTGGACAGGAATGCCATGTTATTCATTAAGAAGAAGATCAAGGCTTTTAATTTGAGATGGAACAAGTCCATGTAACAATCTGAACTAGAGGGTAACTATCCAGAGAGACGCCTGACATCCTAGTGACCATCAAGCAGAGCATGACCTGGGAAGATGCTCTTGCGGCACAGAAGGCCAGTGCCATTCTGGGATGTATTATCAAGGGTACAGTCAGCAAGTCTTGGAAAGTTGTTCTTCCTGCTGCATGGCATTTGTGAGGCCATATCTGGAGTGCTGTAGTTCTGAGGCCCCCAGCACAGAAACAACATCAATGTCCTAGAGTGAGGCCAGAGGAGGCCACCAAGATGGCTGGGAAGCTCAATGCATAAGGAGAGGCTGAGAGATCTGTACCAACTCAGCCTTAAGAAGAAAAGATAAAGCTATCTTAAAAGACAGCACAGAGAAGACAGAGCAAGATTGCTTCCAGCAGTGCATGGTGATGGCACAAGAGGCAAAGAAAGGGCAAAATTAAAAGCCTGAAAATTTGGATCATAAGGCATAAGACACAAGCAACAGTGTTTTTACTTTGTCAGTGGTCAATACAATAACAGTTTGCTCCAAGAAGTTGTAAGATTTCCATCTCTGCAGCTGTTCAAGGCTTGAGAGGTCACATCCCTGTACATTTTGATCTAATCAGATTTGTTTAGAATAGATGCTTAGACTACATACCATCTGGATGTCCATACTCTGTAAGTATCTAATATTGTGGTTTATCTGTTGTCTTACTGATCCTGAAATGCCTTATTCACTGATTGCCAATCAACTAAATATTTGTAGTAAATAAATAAATTGCTTTAATCTTAATTTGATTTAAATCATTTTCAGTGAGCAGTTTTTCACAGTAGTAGCAAAACTCTGCACTACATTGCTTAAATGGTTTTTATTTTGTCTTTCTTCCAATGGGTATTTTTGTTTCTGAAATAAGGGTTATCCTTTGATCTTAGTCAAACAATACTGCATTCTGGTTCACAGTATTTGTAGACCTTCTTGTCTCAGGATGTTAGGAAGCAGTGAGTTTTAAGACACTTTTCTGTTCCACAGAGCTAATGGATACTTTTGAAATCCTGTAAAGACAGTGAAGAGGTTTATGATAAAGGAAAGCAAAATGACAGTGGAAACTACTAATATATTCAAATGAGTGTGTAACAACACAAATAGTATAGATATGCTTTTGAGAAATATAGATTAGAAAATTATTTAAAACTAAAATTTAACAAAGTAATGAACTTTTAGTGTGTATAACTCTGTTCAGGAAACAAGCTGTAAAAAATTGTTATCATATTTCTAAAGTCAAATGTTTCTTATATACTATGTTGCTTTAAGAACAACAAATGTGCAGACTTGCAAAAGTCAGAATAGCACAGTAAGTTTTCACCACCACTCACAGTTAGACAAATTAATTACAGGTGTAACCACATGCTTTACAGCATTCTACAGTTGAATGCTAACATAAATTCTGTCATTTCTGGTGAAAAATATGATGTTCACTTGAGAATGAGATACTTCCAGTAGAGTTCAGATAAACAAACAAACTAACTAACTAACTAACTAAGCCAGAGCACGCAGGAGAAGTTTACAATTTTTAGACTTAGCTATTTTACAAAATTGTGTCTCAGATATTTTTCTTGGTGTCTCTTTTTCAAAAATTGTCTTCTGTTAGAGAAAAGGCAATAACATCAGCATTAATTAAGTTGTGTTTACTTACAATTGTAGACTGGATATTAAGGATAAGAAGCAATCCTTTAATCATTAAATTTACATTATCTGCTTATTGCAATATTAAATAATCTCGTTTTCCCTTATAGTTGCAGTGAGTTATTATTACAAGAACTGAGAGAGGTTGTAGATCCTTGATGATGGCATGACTAGAAATTGTGCTGACATAACACAAAAATATTTTCATGTTTATTACACACAATTTTCCTAGTTAAGCATACACATTTCCTGCATAATTTGTATTCATTAAAACAAGCAAACAAATCACCACATCTGCAGGACACTTCCCCTGAAAGGCTGATACTCACATTTTTACAAACAGCACTAACATGGTAAATCTTCATAAAAACTTGGAAAGAAAGTAAAAATGCATTGTCTGCATTTTGACAGTGGTATATAACATAAAAATTTAATAAAGAAATTCCTAAACTCAGAAACCCACTTCTAGCACTCCCTAACTTTGTATTGAGATGCATGAACTGCAGATAAGGCTGAGATCAGAGAATCTGAGGGGTAGATATGCAGTTGGTACTTCCAGTGTTCCTGGAATTATTTTGGACCCTCCACACTGCAAAACACAAATAGAAGTGTCCTTCTACAACGTAATTGAATATGCTGGTTCTTGTAACTGCCCACAGCCCTTCTGAACTGTTCATCTGTGTCACAAACTCTGCAACGATGAAAATCACCTAATCAGAGATCTGGGAACATGAAGCAATATAGGAAGGTTGTTCAAAACTATTATTTTGCATCTTTCTCTGATTTTGCTGATAATTAGCCAAATCAAGGGGTATTTTTAGTAGAAAAGGGTAGGTAACAGATGTGAAAATTAATGAGAGTGCTCATGTAGCAGTTACTGTAATAAGCGTATGCCTGTGACCATCAAATTTATTTAAAGCTATCATTTCAAGGGAATTATCTGTGGACAATGACTGGGTAAGTACTCATTTTGTGTGTTATACACAACCTATTCAATTTTCTGAGGAACAAGAGATTTTTTAATAAATAATTGATAATTTAATAATTCAACCATTAATGTTTAAAACAGAAGAAGCATTAGGCTAATAATGCACTCAGGTGATGTTTATCATTGCTATTATGCAGTCCATTCCCAACAGAATGATATGAATAACAGAACAACCTGTTCCAGTCTATCAGTTACAATACATGTTATTAATGACATAATCTCTTGATGACAGATGATTGTGAGAGAAATGAAGATATACATATATGTAAGTTTTAGGCACAAATTACACTCATCAAACGTAGAGAAGTTATATCACTGTGGTAAAGAAAAAAAAATCTATGTAACATACAAAGAGGGTATTTACACAGTTAAGCATACACTTAAGGTGAAAACTTGAAGTCATTCCAGTGAAAGATTCTCCAAAATATTCATTTAGCAAAACAATAAGTCTGCAACAAGAGAAACCTTTGCGTGTCTGCTTGATTGCCAGCCAGACTATGTTATCAGAACATGATACAAGTTATGATGATCTAAAAAGACCTAAAATCTAAATATAAAAGGATTTATGGTGGTGATTTATTCTATCCAGCCTGGTAAAATTGAAGGAAACTGAAATTAATAACATCATAACAGTGCCTGAACCAAGCTATGCAAAGAAGACTTGAAGCAAACCAAACAATTCTTTTCATTTGATTGGACACGTCATGAAAAATTGATGTGTAACTGTTGAATATTGCCTATATAAACAAACACATATTTCACCTCCAAAGTAGAAAATATCTCCTGAATAAATCTGCAGAGGTATGGAGGCATGAGCAGACGAGGTCACATCATTGTCCACTCTTACACTGATACGATTCCTTTTGATAGAGAGAGACACAGAATGCCACTGGCCGTTATTTAATCCAGCACCTAAAAGAAAAAAAAACACCCAGATTTTGTATAAACTTTCACTCATTGTTATACTATCTAAATGTTTTAGAATTGAAAGAAGAAGGGACCAACAGAGCAATCATAGCCCACATAAAATGTCCAAGTGATAGTGAAATGAAAAGCACTTAATAAGCACAAGCTTTTTTTAGGAAGACAGAACCTTGCCTCATATTTGATAAATAAAAAATAAAGGTACTTCAGTGAATAAGTCTTAGTGTGGTAGTACTATTGTTGTAGCCTAATTATCTGTAATATATCTATTTAATGTAATGGCTGTGAAGCAAATCCTCCTAGTCTAAGGAGGTTACCATTAAAACATTGTTGTGATGGCTGATACAGTATTTTTCACAGAATACATATTTTTATTACACTTTAAAAAGGATTTCTTAATATTTTAAAATAAAAAGTAGTCATTAAATTACAACACGGCAAAATACTGTAGATGCTAAAAGCTTTAGTAATCATCATGTCAATGTCACAAGACAATTTTACTTTCAGCTGATTCTATCATTGGAGATGAATGGGAAAATATACTAAGAGTTTTGCCATGACCACAAATTTACCTCTGGCTATGTAGGTGTAAGGTGCCACAAAGCAATAAACCTAGAGCCCTGGTTCTGGAAAGCACTTATGTATGCATAAATAAATTCTACACAGGACAGCATGTAACCACGTTATTATCTTTAACAACTGCTTAAAGTCAATCATGTTCTTGAGTGCTCTTCAGAACAGAGACACTTCTTTCAGTGAAGAACAAAGAATACAGGCAAAGCATTTTCTTGACTGCAAAGTGTCTGTGATTTGTGATCTGTGATTTCCCCCCTGAAATTTAATGTATTTATGTACTCCTCTCTAGAACATACTGTATATGCTACAGTAACAGCCCATGAGTTAAGAGACTTACTAAAACAGAAAGAAAAGAAATAAAAAGACAAAGATGAAAAGGTTCACATAGCTAAATTACAGCATAACTAAGATCCACAGATTGTTGACTACCATAATATAAATACAAGATTGTCGTACAATGAAGAGATAAAACCCAGAAGGACATTGCAAACTCAGAAGAAACTACCACCTAGATAACATCTCCAATATATTTAAGATAACATTAGTCCTATATATATTTAATTTTTTCCTTACTTCAATCAGCATATTTATTAGAGGACTCATAACAAGAAATCTTAAACATTTTGCTTTAGCCCCAGCCTCTCATCGGTACTTCATGTGACTGAAGTTTTCCTCAGTCACGTCTCTTCAATGCATTATCTTTTCCTATAGAAATCAAAGAATCATAGAATCATATAGCATTCTGGGCTCCAAGTGACCTTTACAAACCAGTCAGTCAAATGTCCCTCTTTGCAGGGACTTTTTTTACTAGATCAGGTTGCCAAAACCCTCATACAACATAACCTTGAACATTTCCAGGAGTGGAACATGTAAATATAACCCCTTTCACTTTAAAATTGTTACCACTTTTTCTGCCACTTCAGATCTTTGGAGGAAAAAAGAATAAAAATCTCCATTATAGGTCTTCTCTTAAGTATTGAAAGGCCACAATAAGGTTTCCCTAAAGCTTTTTTTTTTCTTTCTTTTTTTTTTTTTTCCCCAGGCTGAACAACACTGACTCTCTCAGACTGTCTTCAGAGAGCTGTGCTCCAGCCCTATGATTATTTTCATGGCCCTCCTCCAGTCTCCCTCTAGCAGGACCATGTTTTTCTTGTGTCAGGGACCCTAGAGCTTGAAGCAGTTCTTGAAGTCTTTCCGGGTAGGTCTGCTCTCAATCCCTTCCTCCCCAAGCCAGTACTTATACTGGGGGGTGCTCAAACCCAGGTGCAGGAACTTGCATTTGGCTTTGTTGAGCCTCATGAGGTTAACAGAGGTCCATTCTTCAAGTCTTTCAAGGGCCCTCTATCTTCAAATCTATCGAGGGTTGCATCCCTTCCCTAAAGCGAATAACTGCACCACTCAGGTTGGTGTCATCAGCAAACTTGCTGAGGATACACTTGATCTCACTACCTATGTCATTACTGAAAATATTAAATCTAGTAATAAACTCTGTAACTTTATTTGAATTGTTACAAGGATAACTGCTTTTAATTCTTAGTTGTGCATCCTGCTTCAGTGACTTCTTGTTCTGGCGACTAAACTGTATTCCAAATCTTGCAATATTTGACTGTGAAGCTAGGTAAGAGACTGTCCTAACATATAAAGAAGGGTATTTCAGACCATCAGAAGTTTCGGTTACTGGAAAATTAATAATGTGATTTTTGAAGGTTTTAGGTTGTTGATTGTTGTTCACCTTACTGACCTGTATGATTACTATATGATTTTGGAATGTATATTTTATCTCCCCTTTTTAGAGGCTGGCACAATTAGAGATATTCAACAATGTTCAAGTAGCTGAAGTTAAGACTTCCTAAGTCCTTTTTATTAAGTCTGAGAACTAAGGAATGTGATTGTGGGAGCACAAGACACTGAAGAAAACTGATCATTTTTGTCTTTGAATTGAGAACCTTGACTACATTCACATTTGCTTGTGTGTAGACAAAGAGTGGTACAACATCTAAGTGGAAGAGGCCAATGGAATACTAACATTTACATTCCATCTGAAAATGATATTTTCTGTTGCTCCACTACGAGTTAGAAAAATGCTTAACCAGAAAAAAGTAGCAAAACCAAAGTAATTAGGTTTTTTTTAGTAGGTAATAAGGTAACTATTAAACAAAGTGTTCATTTATCCTCATTCCATCATTTTACATCTAAATATTAAAATAAGAGTCTATGGCACATCTTGCAGAATAATGACACCCAACTTCAGGAACACACATATAAAGTAGACTGTATATAAATTATTAGATCAGTGAGAAACAAAAAAATAGTTTAAAATAAGTAATTTATAGATTAGTTTGAAGTATAGCACTTGAATCCCATGATTATTAACATTACTTAATTAAAAGCTGCATGGAAATTAAAAGCTGCATAAAAATAGAGGGTCATAGAAGAAACTGAGTAATAAGATCTAACATTTACACATATTTTAATTAAATTTGGTTTCATAATCCAAAACAAATTAACTATGTTGATTTCTCTTTTTTAAAATCTATGTTATTTCTTTGTGAATATATGATGTACAACTTGCAAAAGAGGCTACAAATGAAAGACATAAAGCGACCATTCTGCAAAAGAAAGATAGAACTTACTGTAACTTAATTACTTATGAATTAATGTGGCATTCTCCTCGGTTTTATATGGTTGAAGAAATTCTTAAAAAACCTGGATGATTAATTTAAGACTTGTTCACAAAGAAATATGCTTGTATTTAATTATCAAATATTATGTTTGTGTGTGTGTGTGTGTGTGTGTGTGTGTGTGTGAAAGTCAGGTCATAAGTCCTTTGCCTGTAGGGGAGCAAATCTGTCCAATCATCCATAATTTAATGACTCAATCTCCAAATGCAGACTTTAATTGCTTCAGTGACTGCTACAACAAACACTTCAAAAACTAACAGAAAAGTTTCCCATATGGTTTTGTTAGATAAATTTCTTCTCAGAAGAGAGTAAGATGATTTTCTGTAGCTTTTGCCTTCACGTAGACAAACACAATTCCTCCTGTTAGACTTCAGAAAGAGAAAACTTAACCTAGCATGAGAGTATTAAATTCTGTTTCAGCACAGAATGTCAAGATTTATCTTGGGGTGTTTATGCTAATATTTTATGTATTGCGTTGCAACTTTGAAATTGAATAAATTGCCTCATGTGCAAGTCTACCTTCAGCTGTTAAAAAGTGCCACCACTGTCAGCTAGTTTGTTAAAACGGCAGTGCATGGCAACAGTTTCTTTAACATACATCACCTAATTGAACAGCAATTGAAATAGCTCCTAAAAAGCCTAATTCATCACTGCTAACTACATACCACTGACATTCTTACTAAGAAATTGACATTTTCAAATAGTAAGCCTAGGGAAATCTCTTGTCATTAAAGTGGTACTCTTTGTGCATCAGTTATTTTAGATAATAAAAAGTACCAGGGCTGTTCCTATTATCACCCGCAGGAACAGGATCAAAGTATTTATGTAAATTTCAACATTATCTGTGGTCATTAGAGGCTCATAGTCTTTTCCTGAGTTAAAATAATCAATGTTTTAAAATTTTACTTGTAATCATTATACACCTGTAGAAACATAATGAACTTCATAGTTTCTTTCCCCTTACCTTTTCCCCGTTCTTTTCCCCTTTTTCCTTTGTTTTGTGAACAACTTAGATCAGTTGACTCTTACTTTGTCTTTATAATGATTATAACTAGTTTGGGGGTTTTTCATTATGTAATTGGAACTAACTTGGCTTCTTTTACACTGATAATATTCTCCTTTGTGAAACTAAAATGGAAAATACATGCTTGTGTATGGGTCAAAATAAATTGAAGATCAAGTGATGATTTGGATATCATCAATGCGTTTTCTGCATCCAAATTCACCATAGTTTTTACAAGATTTTCTTCTAGCTAGTTGTCTCTGGTCATCTTTGTCCCTACAGAAACCACTCCAACCCCAGCTTTATTTCCTCATATTTATATATTACTTGTAATCGCTTTTATCCACCTAATCTCCATTGTGCAGTTTTTCCTGTCTTATAACTCATCATATCACATCACATAATCCATCTGCAAGCAAAGGGCAAAATTCAGTTTGTTTGCATAAATGATGAGAAGCTCCAAGGCAGCTGCGGTACATGGAATGTCACAGAATAGTACAATACTGAAGTGCTGCTAGGTGAATGGATGATATTATTGCATGGGGATGTTACTGGATCTCAGCATTTTATAAAAAGCCTTCAAAGGTGGAGATGAAGTTTTTCTATCCTGCTATTGTATTTCCTGTAAGATGGAGATTCCTGACTGGGCCAAGAGTCTTGTTCTCACATAAAGTACAAACAACACTCAGAAAAACTGAGGAGACTGTTAGTCCCATTCCTGCCAGGCAGAGAGAAAGTTAAAGCTAGAATCTAATTAGAATCCCAACTGAATACTCTCTAACATGACCCTATATCACTATAGTTGCTTCATCCTCTTGTCTTGACATACTTGCTTGCCAAGGGTGAAATTACTCATGAGATTAGAAGGTACTAGCTTTCCGAAAACCTGTTTTACCCTGCGGGATGCCTAGCAGTGCACTACCAAAAGTAGATGATCTAGTCTCAATTCAGTAACTATAAAAGTGACCCTTTAGCTCTCAGGTTTCCTCAAGTTCCCTTTTTTTTTTTTTTTTTTTTTTTTTAATCATAGACTCAAACTTGCCCTGGTTTTCTGAAACACAATCTGGCATTGGGCATCCACTGTCCTAGTTTAATGGACATCTCTGCAACTGAGAACGCTAAAAAAATAATAGATATTATATTTATGATGACATTTATAATTTTATAAAAGCATTAGTTACTTGATACCTTTTGAAAGCACCGATAAATGGCAAAAAATATCTTAATGACTTAGCCTGGCAGAGTAAGAGACTAAATTTATTATGCTTCACAACTGAAAAAGCTGCTTGGATTTCCCAGGTTATACACATGAGCTATACATACTGTATGCATGTTAAGCTAAGGACTCAGTTTTCCCATCTATATTACTGCAAGTAATTTCTACTCACTCATGGGGGAAAAAAGAATAGGTATGTTTGTGAGAAAATAAAGTGTATAGAAATAATTGTGTGTAAAATTCCCACAAGTAAAGCACAGTTGCACACAAACTAATCATAGAAATAAGTCAAGAAAGTAAGTACTGTGTAAATAACTTTTAATTCTTTTTATGCATAGGAGTCTTGTAATTTTTTTGTCTTCATTTCTGTTACCTGCAGTGATGTCACTCAGTACTCTTCCTGTTTTATGAATATTGATTTTTACTCTCCCATCACTCAGATATAAGAGGAAACCACCTGAAGACTGGTGCAGTTTACTGGATAATAGAAGTCCTTCCTTGTTCCAAGTGCGAAACTGAAAACCAACAAGTACTTCGTCTTGCCCTGATGTGCCTGGCAGTGCCAGGAAACTGCTGGAGCTCAGAAATGTAACAGGAACCACCTGTGGCTCTAAACATGAGAAGGACACGTTGCCCTAGGAATAAAGAAAACAAATACGGCATTAGGAAGAGCCATGAGAATTTCTCCATCGAAACTGCAGTTTCAAAACATGGTGCATAGTATTTCAATGTATTAGTCTAAAAATCAAACATGAACTTCATCAATTTGAGAAATGTTAACATAGTTGTCTGACAAGAATAGATTCATCTGCCTAAGTAATGAGTGTCAAGGACCTTTGATTGAATGAAGTAAGGTCTTGAATTATGAGGTTGATTTAATGTTACTTCAGGAGTTAGAAAGACCTGCTTTGTTTCTAGTTTGGCTCAGCCTCAGTAAGCATTAGGTACTTGACTAATTCTTGAATGGCAAATAAAATGCCACTGAATGCATGTAACACATGGGTCTAAACGCTTGGATGCAGAGAAAAATGTTGAGCTGGCACTGATTGTCTAAGATGGTACTAAATTTAAGCAAAAAACAATTTCCAAATTAATGCAACTGGAGATAAGCACGAATTTCAATACTTGTTTTCACAAACAGAAAAATTCCATATATAACTTTTGCTACTTACAAATGCAAAATGCATACTTCTTAAATCAAGAGGGAATGTGTTTTCTAGCAGGCCCATACGGACCTGATGATGAGTTGGATTTATGCACCGAGCATTTATTCAGTGCTTACCTTCCTCTGAAATAACAGTTTCTTAGGCAAACTTGTGGTTGAATTCATTGAGAAAACTCAGAGTTCCCTGTATCTGTACTTCTACTGAGTGATGCAGATAAGAAATCTGGAAGGGGAATAATGTATTTTTTGCATCTGGTGTCAGAGTTAGTAAATACTTTATGGTGCTTGATATTATTACACTATGCACTGTGATCCAATGACTTTTGGATACATTTGAATTATAACCAATTTGTGCTGTACAAAGCATTACTAAAGATTTATGCCTTTGGAATTTAAAGGACACTTAATTTCTGTTCAACACAAAGAGGTTTTAAACTTTTGAGTATCCATAAAACTTTGACCACACAGTAAAAAGTTTTAAAATAAATTTAAGAAAAGCAGCCATTAGTTCCTGGTGTGGAAAAGTATTAAAGTATATGGGTTTTCATTTTCTTCAAGGAAAATATATAAATAAGTAAAAGTTTTGTCTTATGAACTCAGCTGTATGAAATGAATAGTCAGCTGAACTGACACATAGTAAAAAGGTACTCATCAGATAAATCAATCTTGTTAAATGCTAAAAGCTGGCCATTTGCAGATTCCCCCAGTAAAGTGCCTAAATAACAGGGATTCTGTGGTAACAGAGATACTTCCTATAATATTTACAATATGAAAAGTTTCCTTAATAGTTTTGAAAGTAGTACAAAAATGTAAAACATTTGACATGAAAATAATGACATTTCCTATTACAAATAATTTCACAGTTCACTTTCCGCTAGTCCACCCAGAGCCTACTATAATTGCCCACTCCCCAATACTCATAAGCATCATGGACAGAATACTACGCAGAGATACCAGTTTAGCTGATTTAGTAATATTTCAGGTGAGTTTCACATGAGAAGAGATGCCTCCCATCCATTTTTCCTGGGACAAAGAACCAAATTTGATTCTTCATATTCTGAACAGAAATACAAGTTAAAATATTTGGATCATGAAAGCCTTTAATATATTTTTATTTATTCTGAGCTGATTTCTATGATGTCCCTGCATTTCCTGCTACTAAATAAGTACATGTTGCAAACAGAGAGAATCCCTGTTGTACTGGGGAAAAAAAACAAAACAAAAACAACAGCAAAAACTTAGTAAAAATTCTAGAAAGCCTTTTGTACCACAGAAGACATTTGTTTTGTTATTTGAACTGTTTCTCTAAAAGGTAGGAATTTAGACAATAAGACTGTTGACCATGTCACAATAAATCCATCAAACCCACCAACCTAAACTACAGGTCTTCAGACAAAGGTCAGTATAAATTGAAAAAAAGAACTAATCTTTCAAAATTATAATGCTCTGGACAAAGCAAAGTGGATCAGCATCCTCAGCAATAAAGAACCTGAAAAATGTACTGCTGGTGTTCTTGTGAGCCAGGCATATATTCTTATTACTCTGGTACAAAGCCTGAGATTTCATGGTTTCTGATGCATCTTGTTACTGATTGACTTTTGTCATGCAGTTAAGATACCACACAACACTGTGATATCAGACACATCTAAATATCATCTAAAGACCTCAAGAATAAAATGCCTCCTACCTTTTCTACTAGGATGAGTCTATAGACTATAAAATGAAAAATAGGCCAACTTGTTAATTCCTTTATTTTGCTTTCCTTACCTAATATAGATTTTAGTAGAAATGTGTGCTAACAGGATGGATTTGAAAGTGGGCACCATCTTTTTCTCTGTTTTACTTATCTATTTTTTCTTAACTATAAATCTCTTACCACAATGTAGATCTGAGATTTATGCCTCCTGGCCAGGTCAATAATGTTCATTCCATTATAATAAATATTTTCAAAACACCCATGAAAATTCCTGCGTGATAATGTCCCTGATTTTCCAGGCACTGGGATCCCTCCAAAGCTGAGCTTAGAAAGAGAAGAGAAATCAATAATAGTATTAAGTAATTTTCTATGGTAAGAAGTTGACTATACGGTAAGAACAGAAGTCAAAAACTGGCCTATAATGGATCTTCTACTTGTTTATTTTACTGTATCACATCTACATATTAAAATAATAGGCTAACAAAAACTAGGCTATATCAAGTCAAATGTACGTAGCAAATTATTCTGACACTTTGGCTTTTTTTTTTTCTTCTTCTGGTGGCTCTTATCAGTGTCTAGAATCAGTTATCAGGGTCCATTACAGCTGCAAAACCAAGGAGAAGAAGGACAAGGCCAAGTGCATGGAGACTATGCAAAACAGTGTAAAAAGGGTGAAGAAAATTAACAGCAATTTCTTTAGAGACTTGACCCTAACTTCTTTACTCTGTGCATACCGTAACTACCACAGTAGAAACCAGAGTGCATCAAATTACATTATTCTAGAGCAGATTGAAAACAAACTAATGGAGGTACATTTTCCCTTTCAAAATACTTAGGCTGTGCAGTTCCTTTGTATGGTGTGATAAAATTACTTAGTTTCAGAAAGAGATTGGAAGATTTAATAAAAATAAAAACCCATTGAGAGCTACTAAATTCAAGAATATCATTCTGTCTAAATAAGTGCCTGCCCTAAGGCAAAAATTGCTAGAAAGCAGTAAATTATTTTAGAAAAGCACTGCCACAAGGGTGACCTTAGTTCTGCTCTAGTCTATGTTTTAACTCTTGACACTATCAGAAATAGGATTCCAGTATAAGTGAACAGCTCAAAGCTGTTCTGGAAAGCATTATAGAAAAGGTCATTCTAAACTATTAACCTTTTAATTTTAAAATGTTACTTAATGTTTAAAATAATTTTACCAAAAAAATCAACCAAATGAAATATATATTTCATTAAGTAATACAATAAAAAAAATATTGTCAGAAATGCAATTCTAGACACAGTATTTTGTTCTTTTTTTAGAATGTTTTAGTGCTTTATTTTTATTTGTATTAGCAACACGCACTTCAAACTATAGTATGTGGACAAGGGGAAAATTTAATTTGCAATATTGATTGTTTTAGTAACAGATACCTATTTATCAGCCAGTTATTTTCTCTCTCTTTCTTCTTTTTTTAACTGGTATGATACACTAAACTTTGATTTTATGATTTACATAGAGAAATTCTGAGCAGATATTTTTGAAATGGAATAATGCAGACACAGAACAGCATAAAATCTCACTCTAAAATGCTTAAAAATTGGAATGGGTACAATAAAGTCTGCAGGTTCCAGACATTCTGCTCTATCACTCATTGTCTTATCCAACAAACAGTATAGGACAAACATAAAGCAGCCAGTCATCACATTACAACTGTGAAATAGTGGTATTTTTAA
Organism: Petroica traversi; assembly: GCA_025920805.1. NCBI lineage: Eukaryota > Metazoa > Chordata > Aves > Passeriformes > Petroicidae > Petroica > Petroica traversi. The sequence goes on along the minus strand of JAHLSL010013742.1, from coordinate 462,255 downwards.
CCACAGGCAGGAAAATTTCACAGCCTATTGCATCTACTACTTTTCATGAATCTACTATTTGTGCAAGTAAGATTTTTTTCACAGTATAATTTTCAGATTTAACAGATATTTAAGTCTTTATATAAGTATTTCTAAAATTGTTTTATGCTGATTTATTGCAATTTTCATCAAGTTTTATATTCATAACATTAATATTCATTAAATAATAGCACTGAGTTGGATATCATTCATTACATTTACAACATTGTTTGTCACATTTACAGCTCTACTGAAACAAAAGTATTAAAATAATGAATTCTGAGAGGAAAAAGATGGTCTTTTGAAAATACTGAGCTGAGAGTCTAATGGAAGATTAGTACTCCAAGAACATCTTTTCCTCTTTGATTCATTCCCTTTACAGTCAGAAAATCCCCAAGGTCTTAAGAACTACAAACTTCCTTAAGTTCTGTTTCCTTTGCCTGTTACAGCGCATTTGCATAACAAAGGTAATAAATGTAATAAAGGAAAGGTAATTTTCACACCTCATAATCAAGGTCCAAATAACTGAATTCTCCTTTTGCATGAAAATGATGAGTGTGTTTATCCACTGTAAAGTTTACTTGATTGTTAAAATGCTCAATGAGAACTGAATGCCAGTGCTGATCATCCAAAAGGCTGCCCAGCGTAATATTAATTGGGGCATTAGAAGGATGAGTTTTAGTATCACCTTGAAAGAAGAAAAATAAAAACTATTAATTTCATTCAAGAATATAATTATTCAAAAATATACTGCTAGTTTATCATACTTTATACATTAAAAGCCACTTAACAGTTTAAGAGAAGTTTTAGTCAAATAATGCCTAATAACTATATTAGACTTTATTAGACTGTAGCTGTTACCTAAATTAATGAGTAGGGACAGCTTCCCTTTGGTTAATTCCACGGTGATGTGGTCTCCATTTTGTCCTTCTCTGTGGAGGAGAATTCCATCACTTTGCATTGTCTTAAACTTCAGAGAAATCACATCTTTCAGTGCATTAATGAGTTTTTTATTTAATGAGTAAATTAGACAACTTTTCCCATCAAAGCCAACCACCTCAGACCCTAGAAGTAAAGAAATGAAAGATAATGTATAATGCTATGTCTAAAAGAAACAGTCGCATGTTACTTCAATATGATATGAAGTCCCATCACTAATATCTCTAGATCCACTTGTGCACAGTAAATTGTACTTTATTTCTTCCCCAAATATTAAGACTAGTGTTTTAATGATGATGGCAAACTAGATAATAAAACCAGGTGAGAAGAGATCTGGCCTCTATTAAAATCTAATACTGTTCTCATGTGTTGAAAGACTGGTCTTCCTTTCCTTGGAGCTATGAAGTACTTTGACCATTTTTGTTATTACTTGTATTCTTAGGCTAAAAATCTCTATTAATTTACCAGCAATTTCTTCCAATTAACAAAATCAAGATCAAAACAAAGTCAAGGCTGCTGTTGACCTTTGGGAAGGGGAGGAAAGGGAATACGGCTAACTGATTTTATTCCAATAATATAAAAGAATATCTATCAAAATCAGTACAGATTGAACAAGACACACAAAAGAACTGATAACACTATAAAAAGCTCATAGAGCATTCACAGTTCATATGTAATGAAGAAAAAAGTAATTACCCTTGAAAAATACATTTTTTAAGTGAATGAAGATGTAAAGGACACTCAATAAAATATTAAGTTATTTTTCAACTGACTGGTTGACTACTTGCAAGTCAAGGGAAACACATTATCTATTTACTAACTTTATATAATTTCACTAAAAATATTTCTCCATATTGTCAGCATGGAAATGAAATTAATTCAAATTAACTCTTAAAGTTAGCAATTTATATTCCATTTTCAAAAAGCTCTTATCAAGTGAATGCAGTTATGTTTTTAAACATAGTTTCTTGATTTTCTTTATATCTTGATAATGAAGAATTCATTTATCAAATGTACAATGAATAAATATGAAATTCTACCTAAATATGAATCCTAGATTGACTATTTGATATCACTTTATCATTGAATGAATGTGGACAGCAAAAATGTTAATAAATGTTGAATCAAAATTATGAACATGATGTAGAATAGCTTCAATAAAGACTTCAATAAGACCACTTGTACATTTATAGGCACCTATCAAACCAGCTGACTGGGGACATTCTTAGTAGGCACTGATAACTATATGAGAACATACTCTTCTTATTACTTATTGGGACATCAACATTAACATGGCTCTCCGAAATCCCTTACATTATTATGCAGAACTATTCCTAAGTAGCAAAATCTGCTCTGTCTAAATTTGGAAAATAACCAGAACTAATTTTTCCCCCACCCTATTAATTAATGAAGATTGTGAAAGGGTTGCAGATGGCAATCAAAATTCTTGTAACATTTCTCACATAGGTGTTGTCTTCCCCATCCATGCATTACCTCTAGAAATACATAAATAGAGTTGTGAGAAAAACAGCTTGGGTGTCCTACAGGGTTATAAGGATAAATAGAATGTGGGCAAATATCCAGGGTACCACAAAATTTTCATCTCATATTTACCAACTACTTGCAAATTCTAGTAGTTGCTGGACTTCAAAATCCCTCTACATGGATTTTCTCTACTGTTGTAAACAAGAAAAATAAAACAGGTAGATTTGTTTTATGAACACTCATCTTTTGTTTTCACAATTTGCAGTGTGTCTTCCTTAAATTAATGTGATCTAAATCCTTAGTACACTAAGAAAATATCTTTGGAAATCATTAAATATTCCCGAGAGACTGGAAATTCTGGAAGTCTCACATAGCACAGGACCACGAATCCTAGTGACCCTAAGAAAAAGTTTGATTTGATATAGCTATGAAAAAAATCTCTTTTTTTAATCTTTTTATCAATTGAAATCAATATTAATGTTCTATAAAGAAAAAAATATAAACCAAAGCAAACTGTTTGGCCATTATTCCAGTTATGAAGAGGGCATGAAGCCCCTTCTTTGACAGATGTAATTGTGATGTTGACTTAAAACATTTCAGCCAGGAAGAAAAAGCTGAAAAAGCCTCAATAAAATTAGTAGTGATAGAGAACAGTGCAAAAGGCTTTGAGCAGTATCTGCAGTGCTTGCTGTTCGGTAGACATATCTAACAATTTTTAATGTGCAGTATACATTTATTTTCCAGTTATCCATCTTCCATTTTATACATTTGTCATTTTCATATTTAAACCTACCTTTCTGCCTGCCATATCAAATAATCCCCATCATTTTGTTGTTCCTTTGTTTTCTGTTTTTAGACTACTGGTTTTCAGAGGATGAAATGAGAGTGTTGTAATGAGGAGGGGAAATTGTAAGCTAAACACATTTCTAATATCCCTTTTTTTTAGTGTCATGATATAGCTTAACCTGAACTGTGTTTTACATGACTTAATTGTCACAAGCTGACATTTCAGGAACAAGACAGGAAATGTCGGCAGAGATTCATTGTTCTCTTTTGTACATACTAAATAGGAAGAACTATTAGGCAGAGGCTTCAGACAGATTTGGGGTTGAGGTTCAGCACAGAGTATTTGAGGTGCAGTCATGACACAAGCAGATATTTTATCCATTCACATGAAGGCAGGTTTTCCTTCCTTCCTTCCTTCCTTCCTTCCTTCCTTCCTTCCTTCCTTC
>JAHLSL010013742.1:333235-458571 GCA_025920805.1 Petroica traversi | reverse complement strand
CCTTCCTTCCTGCCTTCCTTCCTGCCTTCCTTCCTGCCTTCCTTCCTGCCTTCCTGCCTTCCTTCCTGCCTTCCTGCCTTCCTCTCTTCCTCTCTTCCTCCCTTCCTCCCTTCCTCCCTCCCTGCCTCCCTGCCTCCCCGTCTCCCTGCCTTCCTGTGCCCACCTTTCCTTTAATGACTTTAGAGCATGAGTATAAAAAAGTAAGGAACATTGCAGAGACAGCAGAGTGAGGAGGGAGAAGAACTCAACAGAAAAAAAAGCAGGGGAACTGTTTAAACATTTCATGTGAGTCCATAAATGACTACTCCGGTCTTTCTACTCCATAAATGCTGCTGAAAAATGGGAGGACTTGTCTGATGCATACTTTGAAAACACCTAACATGTAGCAGTTCTTGATCTAAAAAGTTTTTAGAAGAAAAGGAGTTGTACGTGAAAAAAAAAAAAAAGGAAAACAAAACCCATAATAATCTGCTACATCCTACTGGAATCTATCATGAATATTACCAAGCCTCACTGAGACTGTAATTAAAGGGGAAGCACTATTTTTGAGAATTCTAGGCAGTTATTCAGAGCAGGTATTTGATTGGAAGTCGGCAGAGTAGCAAATTTGAAGACATGTCAAAATTTGCCCCGTAAGTATGACTTCACTAAGAAAATAATGACTTTTTTAGGACATAGAGACACACATTTTTCCACATCATTTTAGGGAATACAGAGATCTACTTCATGTATTCTTGCAATTTAGCTTTAGTTGTGTAATTGCTAACAGGTAAGAATGAAGAATGAAATTAGGGCATTAGCACTTGAACACAGAACATAGTTCACGTATTCGTTAAGACTCCTAAAATCTAATACCCAGTAAGATCTCCCTGAACGAAAAGATGAGAAATGGGAAATGTAAAACATGTGAATCAAAGCTAAAGCAGATATTACTGGCATTTCCGCTTTTCCTTTTTGTTCTGGTCCCACTTTGAAAGGTACACAGTCATTCAAAAAGAGCCATGCATAATTGCTGTAACAAAAACTACATGTCCTCACTGTGCCTGATAAATGAAGGAATAGACTGGAAAAAAAGAATTAAATGTTTTCATTTTTAATTTTTTTAACTGTAAATCTATAATCACCTGGTTTGTCTTCAATTGCAACCACTGAATTTAACTAATAAAAGCACTTGGTAATATGTAGATGTTCAAAATTAATACAGAGATGATAACAACTCTGCAATTCTTTTGGAATTATAGCATTTATAGATAGGAAAAATAAGCACTTCTAGAACACCCCATATGACTAATTCAGAGAAATCTTAACCAGCTTAAAAAAATTTACATATTTTTGATGTCATCATGTTCTTCACATACTGTGTTGTAATGAATAATGGATGAAGTAAATATTCATTTTAAATTCATCCTAATCTTAGAAGATAATGGTAGTTGATTTACCTCCATAAGCTATCTATAGGATCAATCCTGTGCCAAGTAAGTAAAATGCAAAAATAAATATATAATCTTTCTCAAAAGTAGTTAATGACTGTACAAAAATATTTTTATTTCTTAACTGTTTATTCTAACAGTTTTCTCAGTTGCATCAACACTCTCCTTTATTTTTGCTTTAGACTCATAGAGTTTTCCACTGCTGGGCAATAGACATTATACAGAAGAGAGTAGTAATGTGGATCCTGCAAGTTGTGACAGAGAATATTATGATAATCAAAAGTAAATAATTAAAATCTGGATTTTATACATGTTCAAAAGAAAGCTCTTCAGTTTGGAAATGTTTGAGAACAAAACTAAATAAGGATTCAAATGTTATCACATGCACAAGGTAAAGGACTGTGAAGAAGCTAAGTTGATGACTATTAATGAATTTTAAGAGGAAGCTTAATGAGGAGAAAGGCTATTCTCCCATTAAGTTCTATAGAAATGTGGTTTCGAATGGAAGACTCGGATGAGATTTTAGCTGGGAATGAAAAATTCATCTGTTCAGCCTCCATTTTTAAACTTTGGTTGTTCTTTAAAGAGTTGAGGGTAAGTTGAATCATGGTCATATGTCTAAGTTACTCAGTTTTCAAGACCATTTTCTCATATTGTTCTAGGAATCTTAAATCATGTTCCCAGTCTCAAGGCACCTGTGACTGAGAAATTTTGTGTGAGCCTGTCAGGCCCTTCTCCTGGCAGGAGATTTCTGTTTTCTGGGATGGAGAAGTATACCTGATTTCTTAGGCGACCCAATCTCCTGCATTCAGGCTTAAATTTTCAATATCCTTGGGGAAAAAAGTAAAGTTTTTTTTAAACTTGACTTTACTAGGTCAAGTTTGAGGCAGAAAGCCTAGAGGTATGTTTTAAGTGATATGCACTTAAAGGTATGACTGAAAGTCACATACAAATGCATGGCAATATAAAACAGATGTATGGAGACCATCCAAAAGAGACCAACCATACAAAATATAACATAAATAAAGAAGTTGGGAAAAAAAAAAAAAAACAACAAAGAACAACAAATCAAAGTATGCACAAAAAGCAATTAAAGAGGTTGCTTAAAATAAATTCTTTTTCCATCATGGAGAAAAGATGTGAATAAAAAGCAGTAAACAACTTACTGAGAGGATTTTTTTTTAAAAGTCCAGGGATGAAAAACTAAAACAGGAAGATGTCAGGAATATTTACACTGTCCAGCAGATCAATAAAACCACAACACTTACACAACCTTCTTCCAAAGGCTTATGTCAGTTATTAAGGGCACAAAAGTTATTCTAAAAGTACCCCCAAATACATAAAAACTTCAAAGAATCCTTCAATTTTTTATTTGTGGATCTATGTAGTTGTACTCTTACTGGCTCAGGATCAAGCCCTGATAGATTTAAAACAGTAAACATTTTCCACATTTTGGCCTTCAGATAGAAAGCATACCATGAAATTTTTAGGACTATGGAAAGAAAAAAAAAGAGTTTACATTAAATCAGTTATTGGATTATGTCCACACCATTCATTCCAATACAGAAAGAACTGGAAAATAAGCATCACATAATGATAGTTGATGAAGAAATAGTGAAGTCTGCACATAAACTTATTAAATCAGTTTTATATGAGATTAAATTTCGTCTTAGAAACCTACTTTCAAGTGGTATTTAGGTAGCAAAGACAATGATGAAGATTCTTTTAATTTAGCTGACTCAGAAACAAACTTACTATATGTACATCCATACACTTCAATGCGCATTCCAATCCTGCCATTCGGATTCCAGTCCAAAGGCACAAAACGGAGAAATCTTGCTTTAATAGAATGCTGAAGTTTATAGTACACGACACTGTCTGCATTTGTATTTCCAGAAAAGGCCTAGAAGAAAATGAAAAAGAAATCTGCCACATCCACATTGAATACAGAAATACATGGAAGTATCACTGATTTTTTCATTTTATAACCTCATCTGGCAAACAGTCACGCACAGGAATAAAATACAGTTGTCAGTGAATTCCACAGGAACAACTGATGAATCAACTTTGACTATTCTTCCAGATGAGGTGTTAATTAATCTGTGTATTTAGCATTGATGCCCACTCAAGGAAGTATTTAACATCTTCTAAAATTTCAGTGAACAAATCCTGCAAACTCAAACATTCTTGTCAAAAAACATGTAGAATACCCTCACATTTCAGTGCATGGCTCAAACAAACATTTTAGCATAAGAAAATAGAGTGATGTCCACAAATTCCTTCTACTAACTTTTCATTGCAAGCCTGTGTTTCATTTGCATAGTATGCTGTATTTAAAGTGGTCTTTACTGATAGATCACAGTAATAAAAGACTTGTTTCCAACTAAAGAATCCAAATTATTGTAAAAGAAATGTGTTTCAAAGTCCTGTTAAAAAAGAATTTTTTTTTCCATTTTCTTACCAAGGTGAAAGAAAAAAAGTAAACTTTCTCGCAGTATTTAACTGATAAAACTACTTTCCCTTTTTCTTACATAAACAAAAGAGAAAGATAAGAAATGTAACTGAGAAAGGTTAAAAAAAGAGGTGTAAAAATAAAATTTAGCATTCTAAAATCTGGAGAATATATTCTGATTTCTCTGGGTTGTTTGTCATTATCTGTTTATGGTATGTGAAGCAGAAAGGATTTTTCAGACATTTTGAATCCAAATATCTGATAGTTCTCTGAAATATTTAGATGAGCAGTATTTAAAAGATTACACATTTCTAGCTGTATAAACAGTGCTGTTGCCATAGCTATAAGCCACAGACGTTGCAACTGGAGAAGTACATAGCAACCAACATCTTTAGGTATGCAGCTTCTCTTTCCATAAGTTTTAGAAGCAGAGATGAGTTCACTGCATCCATTATTTACCTTTCTATACACAGATCTTTGCACTTTCCTGTATCAGTAAAATTTCATTAAACTCTAATCTCTGAACCTTTAATGGGGAAAAAAAAGAAATTGAATAAAAAGACCCAAACCAAACCAACCAACCGATCAAAAAACAAAAAACAAACAAACAAACAAAAAAAAAACCAAAGCCAACATAAAACCCCCCAAAAACCAGAACAGTTACTGAATTGGCTTATTTAAGCTAACCTATTATGCTAGTAATAAGCAAAAAGAATTAGTGAATTTGATTATACACTTTTAGCTTCATGCTTCTTAATTCCACTAACACAGAAGGTAAAAAAACAAAAAAATGCTACTATTTGGAGGGTGATACCTCTTGCTCCTCCAAATCCTATCTGCAGTCTGTAACAAATATAACTGCCCATGAAAGGGCAAACTAGTTTGCTGACTGAACCAGAATCAGGCCCCAGAAGTTTAAGTACTGTGAGCAATTGAAGTGTTCAAATAAGATTTAAATTTTTGCAAAACCATTTTTGGAGAGCAGCCACCTCATAAAAATTAATTTAAGTTTTAAAAACAGAATGTATATGGCTTGATTTTTTTTTACTGTAGGGTATATTTAAACCATCTGTTTTTAATTTATAATTTGGGTTTTGGCTTCAAAAATGACCTAAAAATACTTCAGACTACTCCTTTAATACCATTCAGAATGGCCAGTTTAGAAACCAGTATTTTTTTTTTTTTTCTGTAATTTTACCAAGTTTTTATCTTGGAAAGCCACATTTTAGAGTGTATCAATTGTGTTGAGTATTAAATGGGTCTTTATTTCTTGTTTTAAACAGTCTAAAGGTTAAAACACATATTTGGGGGTTTCTCAGTCTAAGCCCTCTTTAAAAAAAGAAAGAACAAAATCAGACTGCTTTTTCTCCAGGCTGCATTACTAAAGGTGTACCCGAAACTTAGGAAAGCAGCTTGTAAGCTTTTAGAGGAGAATTATTTTCGACATGACAGACAGTCCTGTCTTTACAGTAGAACCCAATTTCTATTTCAAACCCAGCAATCTTTAAAACACAGAAATATAACCATACAATAAGCTTCTTTCATCAGACCGTTCCTTCTTCAGACTGTTCAGATCACTTCATTCTTATGCCAAATCATGTATAGGGAACATGCCATTACTTTAGATTATGTAGAGTCCCCATAACCTACACAGACATCTAATGGTTAAAAAGATGTAATGTGGCCCTTGGATAACAGGAATAATACACCTAATAATTGCACCAAATAAACACTGTTGGCACAAATATTAATAGGGTTATACACTTAATCCCATATAACGCTTTTTGATATAATATAATGCTTGCTGAATCTTAGTTGCTGCATGTACAGGTACTATATTATACTGCCTTCTAATAGCTTCAGAACAAATCCTCTTCCTCAAAGGATGCAGTTTTTGAAACACTGAAATACTATATTGCAGTTTTGCTACTGTGAACAGCAACAGGGCCACTTAGCAGTGTAGAGATCAAAGTAGATAACTCTCAGCAGCATATTTTATTCCATGAAGTAAAAATATTCTGGGCTGTACTGGAGGCTGAACTGCTGTCAAACTTAAATTTCTACTCAATTTCTAATCCATTAGTTTCTTTACCACAAGCTACTTTAACCCTACTTTGAAGACAGAATTATTCAGTTCATTATGGTGTCAGAAATCACAGCTGTACTCTGGATGGCCCTGTTCATAGAAGGGCATAAGCAAGCTCAGAATGATTGTGAAGGTAAGCTTCCATCAAGATAATGAAAACAAAACAACATAAAACAAAAAAAAATGTCCTTGGGTTCTCTGTCCATCCTCTATGTAGAATGCACTTGTGGGTGTCAAACAGGGATAATACAGGATGCCTGTCCAAAACTTTTTCACCAATCAAAAATTCCCCCAGAAACGAAACTTTGTAGGACCCATACTTCAGTTAACCTAGAGGACATGACTTTGATTTACAAATAGAACTTTTACTGTATAATATACTATACATACACTGTAAAACATATTAAATAATATGCACAAACCTTTTACATATGTTGTGTACTTTGCAATAAATATATTTATTACTAACATTACTCAGATAAACATACATATATAAATAAATACAATTATACTTAGCTGCAAATCCCCATTCAGTATTTAATGACAAGGACTGGAACAGGACCAAACCTGAATAATTTTTTTGCAAGAGAAGTTGTGGTACTAGTCTACCTCAAGTACACCATGTGGTGTATGAATTCTAGTACCAACACCAGAAAAAGCAATTGAAAAAGTCAGTGTGAAGTAACTTGGAACTGTTTATACAAACTAGTGTATAAAAATAATGGTGTAGGATTAATATATCTCTCCCATTTTCTCCCAATAGTTCCAAGTTACAGCCAAGTTCATATAGCAGTTTAAATTATTTACTTCTCAGTAAGAAAAAATGATTGCCTGCCCTAGATAACTTAGTACACAGTACCAGTATACATCAATTTACATATTTTCTGAACAAGAATCCAAACACTCAGACTCATCCTTCTCATCCTATTATCATTGTGGTGAGTTATTGTTAGTCAATTCAAGCTGCACCTGAAAGTCAACAGGTATGTTCTGTTAAAGTGGAAAAATGTGGAAGTCCTTCACTCTGACCAGAAAACTGTACCCAACAACTGCCTCCTTTCCTAGATGTCCACATTGCAATAATGGCTAGGATAAAATGATCACAGAGGTTAAATTAACAGATTATTAAGACTTCATTGATTATAAAGACTTTATGAAAACTGGCCGATCATATAAAAGTGGAATTATAGTGAGAAGCCTTGTGCCATTATGTTATTCACTGTATTTTTCACTAGATCTTTTCTCTGAATTGTTTGATGATAGAGTTGAAATATATGAGAGTTTCCTTAAATTGATCAAAACACACAGCAGTTACACATACTCATAGATCTGTGTGATCTTAATGTCTTTTGTAAAAAAAGGACAGCACATATTAATGACAACTTGATTAATAAAAACCAAATAGGTCTTTATTAAGGCCTTTTTATTAAATAGGCAGGAAAAAAAAACTTGGCAGAAAACCATCCTAATTTTTTGTTCCAGACAATGTCCAATGCTTGTATCACCTAAATCCCCACTGCACTACTGTACTTACAGCTTTCCATCACTGTCATTCAGAGAAGGGATAGTGGGGTAAATTGTATCAATATTCTTTCAGTCTATCTCTTCCTCTTATTTCTTTACTTTTGGTGAGAGTTTCATTCACTGTCATGGTTCTTCATCTTTTTTTGTCTTTTACTATGCGAGTGGAATATTAGCATAACTTTACATAAGACAAAAGCTCCAGAATTAGGAGATGAAGAGAGGATGAGAGCACACTTGCCAGTTAATTTACCAAGGGTGATATCTAATATTTCTGAATAGAAATATTAGATATTTCTGCCTTTCTGTTTTGTTTGGGACTTATTTTGTGGGGAATTTTTTGTTTTTGTTTTTTTGCCATGGTTTTTGCTCTTTTTGAGAAAAAAATGAAACTGTTTCCTTTCATATAAATATAGAAGAGAGAGATTTCAATATCTATAATTAATCTACCAGAAAAGGGTTGAGTTTTTTGGTTTTTTGTCTTGTTACAGTAGTAGCAGTTGGATATAGAATTTCAGGGTTGCAAAAAACAGTATGAACAGCTATGGTTAGCCAGAAGAGATTTATGAACAGCTAGCCATGCTCGTTTGGAAATGTGCTTAATAAAATATGTTTTCTGTCTCTCTTCATTTTTTCCCTTCATGTTCAGTACAGCTGATATGAAAAGATGACATGGCATAGGAAATAAAAAATAAAATTAAAATAAAAATAAAAAATCTTACTGTAAACCACCAGCCTCAACAGGTGTTTTGAATTACTCCATCTACCTTATTTCCTTTCATTCATTGGGATGCAGTAAAAAATTTTATGTGAAGTAACTTGTGACCATCAGAGGGAGCTCTTGTACTGACACAACTAGGCACAACATTCTCCCTTTAAAAATTATCATCACAATTCTTTTTTATAAAATCCCAATATATCGTTATGAATCTGCTATGTTTTATTTATTAATATCTAAGCACAAGGACCTCAGAGATACTCCTGAAAATTGAAAATGTAAATATGTTTCATAATAGTATTACTGCAGCTCTACATAATCTTTAACAACTCTCAAAAATTAGCTAATTCTTTATCTGAAATGAATACAGATTTACATTTTATGATATGGATCCATCGTCAATTAATTTGGATTCAGATATTCAAAAGGTATGATGATCTCAGAGGGTAACAACTAAAGTAGTTTCGGTAGTTTTAATTTCACTTTTTGTTCCCTCCTGTTTTTTAATAAATCAATTTGAAATAATTTGTAAAATATAAATATATTGGATTTTGAATCTGGGCTAAAGTGCACTGTCCTTTCTACTTTCAAATCAGTTTGAAATTTAAACACTACTCTTCTGGGTAAATGAATGTTTTTACTAATGGTATTTAATCTAGAGTGTAAAATTGAATTTCTATACTTGAAAATAATTAACTCCATAAGTGTTATGAAATATTTTTAAACGGTAGCAACATTTTTAACCTGCTTATTCCACATTTTAATTTGTTAAAAAAAAAAAGGGTGCAGATGGTATATTTCCCATTGTATGAAATTTAGGTAGGAATCTCAATTCACTATTGTACTTCTATAACATATGACATAACCCAGAGACTACCAGAAAAATAATTCAAGTAAATTTGTAACTAAAATACATTTAGTGTAACAGCAGTGTATGAAATCCACTGAAATGTCATAACAGTACGTGGGAATTCTGTTTGCTCAAAGGATTATGAAAAAAAACCCTTTATTAATATTATAGTATAAATTTTCTTTTCATACAATTTCATACCTTGCTTTGAAATGAAATGAAATTATTATGAGGAAAGGAAAGAAGCCTTATTATCTATGCAACATAGAAATAGCACAGCAAATACTCATGTTCTGATGATCATAAACAATAAAATAGTTCAATGAAAAGGTTTCCTACTAAATTATTTCTGTGGTTTTTCATATATTATGTCTCATGATTTCTACCTTTAGAGAAATTTCTGTATATGAATTCTTTATGAACTCATCATTATGAGCGGATTAGACTAGTGTATAACATCAAGTTAACATGACAATCCCTTCCTTAGGTTGCTACATTAGCCAAATATCTCATGTATTTCACCAAAAACCTTAGTGGCAAAATTTCACTTTTCTTTTAACATACAGTTTGCCATTCTAATTATTCAAAAACCTTTCAAAAGCAACCAACTCTGATATTTTTAGCTTTACTCTGATGAAAGGTACTATGAAATGAAAAGCCAGAGAAACCCACAGAGATTAAAGGTTTTGGATATGATGTGAACAGTAAGGCTTTAAGAACATTCTATATACTAATATTAATTCTGTGCATAAGCGTTGAGCAACTGTATATTAAGGTTGCATTCAGTAGTTATCAGGGACTAGTAGAAATATATGGAAAATATTTCCAGTTAAGAACATTTAGAATACAAAAGTAGAGCTTCGCTGTTTCAGAAACATCAGCATTCATGGTGGAGCCTAGTGCTCTGGTAGGTGTCTGATGTCTCAGAAATGTAATGCAAAGAGCAAAGTCTGCACTGTAAACATACCACTAGATCACTTAAGAATATTTACTAGAGTGTTCTCTTTGAGCCTAGGAGATGTGTCTTAAAAGCTACATTGAATGCAATAAAATCAAGTTCCTAGTTATTTGTCATACAGAGAATTAGTTTCTGATGCAGACTTCAAGAATTTGGATAACCTGAGCAGAAAAGTAATTGTAGCTCATTCTTTCTGGTACTCCTGTGCATTTAAACACAAATGAATGACAAGCAAATACCAGTGACCAGCAAATCTGGCATGCAATGAGAGCAGTCCAGAAAACATTATGGTCAGCCAACAGAATGGACACACCTGCAACCCTAAGCAAAAGGGTACGTTTGGGGAAGGGAAAGAAATGACTGATATGGTAGCACCCATCAGCTCCAGGAAGGGCAAGCAGAGAGTGGGCTGGATGCCTACACAGAAGGAGGGAATAAGAAAGACTTTGCAGAAACAGCATTGAGCTAAATCTTCAAATGGAGATGGAAGAAGACCATTTTAGGTGACAAAGTTTCTTTCCAGGTACAAATTTGAATAACTCCACGGCTCACAGGGAAAACATGACACATGGTTTGCAGCCTGAAGACACATCAGTGATGGTCACCGGCCTCCTTCATAGGGCTGTCTGGTGGAAGGTAAAAGGAAAGTCAGGTACCAATACAGTATGAACAATAACTCTGATACATCACTTTCTGTGTGAAAGTTAAAATGATCAGGCTCTTTACCACTCACCCCATCACCCCCACGGTGTATTTTACTTCATCTTTTCAGTTTGCTAAGGTAAAAAGACAAAAACCATTATACATATATAAATAAATAAATAAATAAAATTTTATCAGGAACTGACAAGGTTTTGACTTCAGCTGCCCCTACTCCTGTATCCCAAGTTTAAAAACAGAAATCCAAGTTACACTAGTATTGATTTACCTCAGAGATGGGCAGAGTCCCTAGTGTTTACTTTAGAATCCCTAGTGTTACTGCAGATATCACTCAGATCTAGCTCCATGCTAAGGCCCTTGTAGTATGTGAGAAATGCACCTATCCAGAAGTAAGAACTCAGAAGTATGTATCTTAAGAATAAGACAGGATGAAAATAACACTGAATTTCAAATTTTAAAGGTCTTTTACAGTTTTTCAAATCTAATAGTCAGAAATCAGACTTTACATGGGATAAATGGGAATGAATTTCACTTAATGCACATGACATCACTAACCATAACTCTACTTCTTCAGGGGAAGTGACTGAACATACGGGAACAATGCTAATAAATTGTGATACTACTCTCTTTAGTTTGTGTAAACATAACAAATATTTAATTGTATCTCTATGTATATTTCTATCAATTTGGGTTAGAGCTAAAATATAGACCAGAGAAAATGGATTGGAGTTCGCATAGATTGTAAAGTTCACACTGCAAGACATTTAACCTTAAACAATCAACCACTTTCTTTCAATAATTAACTGCTTTCTGGATAAAGTGGCATTGAATAGAGATATGAAGGATGTTTCTTTATATTAAAAATGAACCATCTTAAATGAAAGAACCAACAAATCTTGTTTTCACTTTGTATTCCTGGGAGGATTTCATGCCAACAAGCTTGTGAGACAAAAATGAAGCCACACAACTCTCAGGAAGCTAAAGTGTTGCCAGCTTCTAATATCCAATTTCCAGAATACTAAATTCTAACTACTAAATTTCTAAATACTAAATTTCTAACACTTTTGTAATGCTTGAAGGATGAGAGATGGTTTAAGTAATTTGTGCATTGCACTAGAAATTATGATCAAATGACTACTTGGGTGGCCATTTATCTCCAACTACATTATTCTTTGCTCAAGAGTAGTCTGGAAATTAATTTTTATTTAATTAGCTATGATACTCAAAAGAGACCATGTGGGAATAGCTTTTCTAAGAGAAAAAAATAGCACTCCAAAGTAGAATGTTGATGGTCCTAAGCCCCATTTTTTAAACTAAAATTGTGGATGGGCAGCATATCATGGCTTTCTGTATAGTAGGAAAAGAAAATGACTAAATAGTAAGACATTTTTTAATGAAGACATTACCTGTGGAACTTAGAGATCCATAAAATTATTTACTTATTATTTATACTATTTTCAAGAATCTTAAAAATAAGAATGTTAATTCTTTGACTATTTGTTTGTGACATGAGACTTAATTAAACAAATTTTTAGATGATTTTTGATGTATAGAAATCTGCAGTAATCTGTAGGAAAGAGTGTCATAGATTAATTTTTAATGCTTTAGGTTTCTTGTAATATTTCAACCTAAAGGATCTTGCTTACATTGTAATATCTTCAACAGCCTTTGATGCACAGTGATGCTGCAGAATGGTTATAAATTAAGCTATTTCAAGTGGATAATTTAAGTTTGCAAGTCATCACTAACTACTTAGTGCATCTGGAAAAAAGCAAAGGCAGAAGAAAATGGAGAATTTCCCTTTTGTACCTTGAGAAAGCAATGCATCTGAATAGATGAACTGATTCTGAAGTGCTTTTGAAAAACATTCTAACTACGTGAGAACTTGAAGGAATTCAGAGGTATATCTGAATTTCAACTCTCAAAGTGGGTTCTTCTTTAATTTTATACTTTTTTATTTAGTGTCCTGAAGGGTTTCTTGGGAAAAAAACCCAGAAATTATCATGTCACTCTTGTAACAAACACTAAAATCTGTCTCATGTTATTCCCCAATTGAATTAAGGACCAGTGAAGCTGCAGAGATGCATATTTGTAAAATTATTCTCACTACACTTTATAAATACAGATTGCATCAGACAAAAGTAATTCTATAAAGGACTGTCTTCTCTTTCATTTGCAACCAACATTTAAGTTCATACAGTTTAACTCACAATTCACTGTTAAGGACAGGAAGTACTTCAGGAGCTAGCATGTTTATACATAAAAACAAATAGTGGGAGTGTTGCTGACATCTGACCACAGGGGCATTTCGCTGAAGCCAGTTTAAAAAAAACATTTTGACACTACATTGGAGAACAGCTTTTTCCTTGCCTTTGATAAGTGTATTTCAGTATGTGTGTACTACAGTAGAAACTCCATTCTGTTTCCTAAGGAAGGCTGAAATCTGGAAACAAACAAATCAAGATAAAGATCAGGCACAAGTCAACAAGAAATGATTTCCTTGGAGAAATGAGAGAGCAAAGGTTAAAAAAAAAAATCTAGATAGCAATACAATATAATTAACTGAACAATTACAGAGTAATTCACCAGTGTCTTTTACAACTACTAGGGGCAGATGAACATTTGGAGAAAGGAAGGCGGTGAAATACTTCATCAGTTCGTATGGTCCCTCCGTTTGATAGTGAGAGATCCATTCCAAGAACTAGGAAGTGAACACAGAAATCAACTCAGTCATTCTCAAGACCACTCTCAAGTTTATAATTCTTGAGATCTAATTTATTTTAGAAGCTGGTAAGTTTATATTTCATGACAGCTACATAAGTGCTTTTATTTTTTTTTTCAGCCTATGTTAAATGCTATGAATTAAATCACTCTCTCATATAATCTGTACCTTTTAACAAGCACCTTCTCTGAAACAATGAATTGTTTGTTCCCCAAAACCTGTCATTATTGAATAAATCAAAGATCTGGTTAATTATAAAAGACGCTTTTATTAGGCATATTATCAGCTTTGCATCAGAAGTAATGTCAAAATGAGCATAGGAAAAGGACATGACAATTTAATATGGTACAATTTGTAAATATTTTTAGATCTGTCAGAAAATGTAAGTCACTCTTTAAATGTCAAACAATATTTTATCTTCATATAACACAGAGGGAGTAAAAGATTTCTAATACTTTCAAAATGAAGATGTCATTCACATTATATTTAAAATATTAATAAATGTCACACTTTGTTATCTCATTTTTTCAATCCTCAAAGTAAGAAGCTTTGTATGTATTTATAAAGAGTATCACACTGCTTGGCAAATGTATTTAAAATACAAACAATTCTGCACAAACATTTGAAATAAATACAGATTTTAAAAACCCAACAATAAGAAATACAGAATGCAATTATGGATTATCACAAACATTAATTTATTAGGCATTACATAATCTCTTCATGTAATTCTTAAAATAAGTCACCATTATTTTAATACTTTTGCAATTTTAAGCTACTTATGATAGATGAAAACATGGGTTTTCCCAAGATATGTGACTACCACTGTACTTTTTTATTCTGAAATATTGTTAACTGAAATTAGAACTGAAGAATAAAAAAACCCCAAATAAATAAACAACCAAAAAGAAAACTCCAGCCCTTCAAACTTCTCAGACTCTGCTTTCAGTACATATGCTCACTTAGTTTCATATTAAGTCTGTGTGCAATTTTACCTGTCACTAGGTCTGGGTGAAGCCTGTCCTAAGGGGACTCTTACCAGGACAGTAGTCACTAGGAATGCACAAAACTTCCTCACACCTCTGTCATATCTAAAATGGCTTGTGGTCATGCTGTCTGCCAGTCTGCCTGGCCTTTTCCCATTAGCTGGTAAAGAACAAGATTTAAATTACCATCCCTCATACACAGAAGGCAATTCCAGAAGCTGGTAGTCTGTGAAGGGATCAGCTATTAATATACACAGGACTGTAAACCAAGAATCATGCCTGTCTTGCCAAAGAGGTAGAAAACACTGAAAAGAAATTGAGGAGAAAATGCTTCTGCCACAGGTAATAAATTCTACAACCACAATTAGAGCTGGAATGATTGAAGCTGATAAACTAATACAAAACACAAACTTACAGGCATTATTCTGCAGGTTTTTGCTCTTTACAGAGGAATACTATGAAAGCTGATTTTGGGAGCATTAACCATCTGTGGGCTTATGCACTGTATTGTTTATGCTGTTGGCATGACCGGATATTTTGACAGAGATAAATAATAAAATTACCATCTCTTTCAGACTGAATTTAAAAATTTACCTGTATTCTGAAAGATAAAGAAAGAAATCCAACGGAAGTAATTAAACATGATCCTCACTTGCCTGCCCAGCTTTCCCTCCTGTAACCCTATTAGACAAAAATAATTCCTATCCATCATGTTAGATGGATAAATAAAGTCTTTCTATTTGACATTTCCTTCTGATACTCTAACAGCATTTAGCTGCTAAAGATCCAGATGGAAAATTTTGCAACAGAAATCTGTTCCCATCCACACCTGTCTGTGCATGTACATGTGCAACAGAACAGGGATGCAGGAGTACCATAAAAAATGGTAAAATTATTCTAAAATATGAAATTATATAGTTATTAATCATTGAAAATAAGAGAAAATATTCATTGCCCTTAAAGGATGCTGTAACTTACTCCAGTTTAGTTCCCTCTTACTACCCAGTCCAAAATGCTGAATGCTTGACTCTATGTTTAGGGATAAAATCCCCACTTATACCTACTATGCAGAAGATTCAGAACATCTTTAAGCAATAATTATTAAAAAACCAAATAATACAATCTCACTTAATTTTACAATAATTTTTCATTAATTTTGTAGCTTTTTTCCTTGCACAACATAGGTAAGCTGCTGCTGCTGTGTTGCCTACTACATGTTTGCATTAGAAACACAAAACTAAAAAAAGGCTTTTTCAGGCAGGTGTCTTATAGGAACAGACCATTCTATATCAAGCAAAGAGCTGCTGCCACCTGAATTTGCAGACACAGAGGACAAGACTGCTACCTAACTTTTAAAATTTCCTCTTTTCCAGGCTCTTTTTCTTGACCAAGTCCTCCTAAAAAGTCTCTTTGGCAACTTATATCCTTGCTGCTTTCCGCACCTTACCAGATTGAAGACCAACTTTCAGAAATTATAAGTCTCATAAAATTCTGTTACAGGACTATTCTGTGGTTTCACAGCATCACTTTTATAACGTTCACAAAGGAGTAAATTGCCTCCCACAACTTTTTCTGTGATCTCTGACAGATGTCACTGACAGCAATAAGAAGAGAATGAACAATTTATATTTTGTCCCCATCATGACCTTTCTAATCACTTTACCAAACCTAAAACAAGCATTATAAATCTAATTATTACCTTGAACTTAGAGATTTTTGTCATTTTCTCCAATTTGGCCCAAAAAAGAGATATCTAGTTCCAGCTCAGCAAAACTAAATTAACAGAAAAACTCATCAGTGCTGTGCAAGCATGGCAACAGATCTCAAAGCTTTGAGCTGCTCATGCAGAGATCCTTGCTGGTTACCCTAAGTCATATGAACACATTTTCAGCTTGGATGTCAGTGTCTCACACTGTAGTTGTAACAGCTAGCTGCCCTTTTCCAGCCACATTAGGATGCTTCCATAGCACGATGCTCTTTGCAACCCTTGCAATACGTCCACTCTCATGCTGCCAGAGATTTGCTCCCTTGTCACGTGAGCTTTGTCATCCTGCTGTTCCTCTTCATCTCAGCAAGAAAGTTTGAAAATGGGGCCTACAAGCAACATAATACACAGACAAAATCTTGTCCTACGCAAATAAACTGTACTTCAAATACGACCTTCAAGTCTTACTATAACTTGCATTATTGAAAATATGGGCAAGTTTGGGAAAAAATATGGGTTGTTATTTATGGAATTTCAATCCATGCCATCAAAAAATCTGTTAGAGTTGACTCATTGCTTCATAAAATCCTATTGGACTGTGTTAGAGAGACTCCTTCCATGTAAAACTCACTTCCCAAGGATGATCAAAATCAAGTCTGAAAATTGACAGGCTTCATCTATGACAGAAAACATGGTAACTGGGAGACTTTTTCAATGGTATATTCACCATGGAGTGTGAAAAAGAGGAAAAACACCAGAAAAAATACCTATTTGCTAAATTCAGAATATTTATTATTGTAATACATGTCTAAGAAAACATTTTTGCTCAGTTATGATATTGCTTCATAATTCCACTGATATCACCTACATTGACTGCATTTTTTACAAAGCAAAGATCTAATTTCACATGAAGAAAAGACTAAGACAACATTTTAAAACAGTTCCTTTGAGGAGAGTATTTTCGGTTAGAATAGTTTAGTTTTTTATTAGAGAAATTAGTAAAAATTAGAAAGAAAAAAATGTCAGAAGAAAGAACAAAGTATGTGGAAAATGTGCCATAAAAAACCAATAATGCAAGCCAGAATAATTGCAGTGTGCTTTATTTAGACTGAAGAATGCATGCATGATGAATCAACCACTCAAGCCCTCCTTAAGTAAAATCTGTTTGTCAGAAAATTAGCTATGGATACTTAATCCAATTAAGAACTTAGCTCTTTCTTACTGTTTCACTCCATCAAACTAGAATTTGGCAGTCTTAATTATTTCTCATCTTCATATTTTCAGAAAGTTGGTTTGTGCTTTTGGAAATTGGTTTTTCTGTTGTATTTTTTTTAAAATTCTTTTTATCTCCTCTGTGGTTTTTAAAAATAATTTTATTTTTTTGTATTTCTTATTTTAAAAGTCAGTTTACTAACTGCATGTATTTCCATTATTTTTAAAGGGAAAAAGGGATGTGCTATAGATAAACTAAAATGATTTAATTTTTAAGCAATTAATACACTGCAAGTACCTTTGCAGTTGGTACTTTAATTTATTTCTCAAGAATTTCTTTTAAATAGGCTACCTTAGGGTGTGAAAGAATGGAAACTAAGGGAAAGTCAAAAATATTAATGTTTCATATTCTTCCTAGCAATTTTAAGTAGAGTTAGGTTATCCTTCAGTAAAAATAAGAGTGATTATTTTTCTCTGCATTGAGTCTCTTTTTATATGAATTTGAAGCTGAATTTGAGGATTTGATTGAACCACTCTACAGAAAAAATTTAATCACATTAGCGGATTCAACTTTTTATCATTAAGAGATAAGTTTATCATTAAATCAAAATACAGCAGTGTTTTGCATTAATAAAGTTCTCCTAACTTCAATAACAACAACTACTATTTTTGCCATGAAATTTACTTGTATTTTGAACCCTATATTTACATAAACCTTATTATATTTCTCTGCCACCAAGACCATACGGATTTTGCAGAATGGCAGAAGCTGCCACTAAGAGCTCAGATTTTTCCTGCTGGCATTCATGACAGTATCTTTCAAGCTTTAAACTTCTTCTGTCTACATTGCCAGAGGCAAGGTACTTCTTGTTCCTAAGGCTCACCATCACAAATAGAATTGGAGTGGTTTCAGTTGTTCAAAAGATTAGATCCTGCACTAAAATAATTCTGACAGAGGATATTTTTTCTCCAAGGTTTATGGTTTTAATATTAGCTCTTTGTTATATGGAACATAGTAACTACACTGAATATCTAGATCTAACAAAAATACACCTTTTTTTCTTTTTTTTAAATAATATGATCTTCTAGCCTTACTGAACAAAAATTGGTACACATTCTTTACTATTCCAGACTAATTTCTATTCTTTGTTAGATATTTTCTTTGTAGGATTTTTTGTCTTGAATAACATTTGTTTTCTGAGATAACATAGTGGAATGAAAATGTAATTTCAACTCCACACAACACTAATTAACCAAACTGTAATGCAGACTCTATATGAACAACAAAATCTGTCTTCAAACAAATTATATTAGCATTATGATAAATATTGTCTAAACAGATAACAGCCACAGAAAATACCATAGTGTGATTATCCATTATTCAAACATCCCAAACTTAATATCAAGGATGTATTTCCCATATGACACAAACCATTGGTACAATTAATTATTTTCAATTGAAATTTTCTGTGTTCGGGAATGTTATAAACCATGGAATGTTTATTTCATCATACTGAGTATCCCTAATTATTCACACTCACAAGACTTTTTCTTTTATGAAATACATAAACTGGGATATGAAATATTCTTATTTTAGTGACAATATTCACCAATACCTCTATCCCTATAAAGATATATGGATATCTTGACATGAATGAAGGGTTTTTTTGAATGTAATAGCTACGAGGAACAGTCAGATACACTACAGTTCAAAATCTGTCCCTCATTTGGTCTTCAAAGGACCAGTTTAAGCAGCCTACTCAGAAGAAACATCCCCAAACAGATGAGTTTTATTGAGTCATGAGCAGGGTACACTATTTTCACTCTCGTGTACTGGTGGAGGCAAAGAAAAAATTACCTTCTTTTTCTTCATATCACTGTTCTTACAGATTTCTGTCACATTCATACCCAATGTTCTCATTTCCAAGCCAAAAAATCCCAGATTATTTGGTCACTTCTTCCATGCCAGCTGTCTGCTTTTTAAAATATAGTTTTCTGAATCTTTCTAGTTCTACTATATTATTTTGAAATGAATTATCAGATCTGCACAGAAAATATGAACAACATATATACATTCTTAGTGGAATAACAAGGTTTTCTGTCTCATTCGCTCCAAATTTCTCAATAATTCTAACTGTTTATTTATTTTCAGTCTTTGTTCCAGAAGACTAAGCTGATAATTATAAATGTTTTAGAGTTTTCAGGTCTTATCCTGGAAGTAGCATCTCACAGTCACTCATTTAACATGGAAGGACCTAGGGGTTTCTCGGGGGAGAGGGTAATTTGGGGATTTTTTGCAATTTACATTTTGTTAGTGATGAAGCCAGGATATTTGTATTTCTTCTTAATTGCAGCAGATTCTGTGTAAATATTAGTAAGCCTTATAAATGGCCCAGGCCAAAAGCTAACTCATAACTTTATCTGGGATATTTTTTCATTTATTTTTTCTTTTTTTTCTCTTTAAATAAATTAAGTAATTAATTAAAAAAAAAAAAAAAGCAAAAAGAGAGAAGGCAAGAAGAAATTTCTGACCATATCAGAGAAAATTTAAAATGGCAAGGTCATATACAAGACCATGGAATAGACTAATATATTAACTATTTAATGTGTTCTGAGTTATGATCTTGTTACTGCAACACATTTTTTCCTACCTCTGATAAAGAGATGCCTTCAGTTAATTATTAATTTGGTATATTTGTTGCAAAGAAAATATGAATTTTCTCTCACATAAAAAGTTATGCTATTGTTTGGTCTAATTAAAAAACAAACCAAACCAAACTGACATGATTTTCAGGAACACGCTTTCAAAATTACACGCACACTTTCAAACAATATTGTCAGCTGACGTTTGTATGTCAGCATGAGAAAGACATAGGAAAAAGAGAGCAGTTAGGAAAATCTTTAGCTTCACAATTTTCACTGAAGGACTCTTTTCAAATATGTGCATATTTTATGGAAGAATGCTATCTTAATTAATTTGCATGATATTTAAATATGAACCTGTGATAATTCAGCATTGGATATGTAAATGAGGATAGGGATTTTATGAGAACTCAACAGTTTTTTACATGTTACAATCACACTGCTTCTACCAAAACTAAATGAAACTTTAATAATTCTTCCTTTGCTTCCATACCATGTGAATAGTTTTCCTTTTTGCAAAACAGAAATATAGAACCATACAAAATAACAAGGGGAGTAAGTTGATTGCTAAAATAAAGTTCAGGAATACTTCAACAGAATACTATTTCATTTCATCATAGAGTAATTTGGGTTGGAAAGGCAATTTATTCCAAATTCTTGCTTTAATGAAGATCAACTATTAGGTCAAACAAGGATACTCAGGGCTTTTCCTGTTTTTTATATTTTGCTGTGCGTGCTTACATTTGTCACATGAACTGTCACCAGTTTCTAGGAAAATATTCTTTCTTCCCTTTTTCTAATTTTTTTCAATGGGTTAGAAAAGAAATAAGACAAGCAGAATGCATAATTAGGCACTCATACTGTTTATATTATATTATTAAGGGTTTGATTCTTCCAAGATGCAAGGTATATAATATCGATGAAGATACTGTTATGAGACACTACCTCTGGTGATAGTTTTCCAGACACCACTGAAAGATCAGAGGTTAACAGAGCAATTTCACTTCATATTGCAGAAAACTTGCGGAAGAGAGATGAAATATCATAGACATCACATGGTCTGAATAATCATATGCAAGTGGTTGGGGGTGTTTTACCCCTTCTTACCTTTTTGTTTAAATGACATGATCCTGACTGTTAGAAACTAAACAGCTTGAGCAATACCCTGAGTATTCAATTTTATTTGCCAGACTAGTGGAAATAAAAAGGGGTTATTAACCCAATTTTATGTGGAATTTATGACCTTCAATTCCCAAATGCCAGTTCCAAACAGGGAAGAAAAAATTAGATCATTTGATTCTATTTACGTGTTATGTATTAACATATAGATAGTACATCTATATGTACTATCAAGAAATGGCATTATCTTTCTAATTTTAATATTTAAAATATATATGATTGTTAAAAATGCATAAAATATATTAACTATTCACCAATTTTTGCCTGATGTGAATGTTTATTTTATCACCTCCACTTCCACAGTACAGGTGCTAGGTTTTGACATTGTGCCACTGCATTCTCAGAAAATGCAAATGACTGAACTACCGTACATAATTTACGACACATTAAGTATCTTGTAAGCCTCTAAAAGCTTCACTGCATCCAAAGTATTTGCACATTAGGAGAATGGATACACAAGTATCCCCTGAACAGTGTGAAAAAAGTACCAGCAGAACCAGATAATGAAAGATGACCTATTTGTTTTCACTTCTTCAGCGTATCCAAAAGTTAGTGCCTTGAATAGAAATTGACTGAACTTCAACTACAGTCTGCTAATACCTGAATTGCCTAAGACCAAATAAAATAATGGAAAAATATAAGGAAATTCACCTCACTTAATTCTTCAATTATTTTTACTGGTTTCATCTGACTAGCGCCCTCCTTGATATCAAATCAACAAGCAAAAGCTAAAAATCATCACTGCATTCAGGGAAGAAAAGTTTTGAGGACAATGCAATTTTTTTCCTCACTATGGAGTCAAGTTTTCTTACATCAATACTGAAACAAGAATCATTACCTTCTTTTCCAGTTTTGTGAATTTGTATTGGCTGAATTAAAGACACACTGCAAAATCTAAGTAACATCCAACACAACTATGCATTTTGCTTAGTTGTTTGGGTTTACCCTTCAGAACTAAAAGGTCACAAATCAGCATAATGTCACACTAACAATGTCAGGTGACATTTTTAATAATGCAAATTAACTGGGAACTTAATCAAGATTAAAAAAAATGGATGCTTTACATCGAGATCCTAATAAGGCTTTTCAAGATCTTATCTTCACCAGTTTTTACTGTTCCCATAATATAAGACTACATAAGGCTAGAATCTCCTGTGTCCAGAGGGGAACCATAAAGATATCTGAGGGCAGGAGCACTTGTCCTATGAAGACAGGCTGAGTGAGCCTGGAGAAGGTTTGGCGGACACCTTAGAGCATCATTCCAGTAAAAAGGGCCAACAAGAAAGATGGAGAAAGACTATTTACAGGTATAGGAAGCGGCAAGACAAGAGAGAATGCCTTTCAACTGAGAGAGGATAGATTAAGATTAGGTATTAATTAGGAATTCATTTTTTACAGTGAAGCACTGAAATAGTTTGCTCAAGAAGTTTTGGATATGCCACCACCGGAAGCATTCAAGGCCAGGTTGGATGGACAACCTGGTCTAGTGGAAGGTGAACCTTCTGTGGCAGGGGTGCTGCAACTGGATGATCTTTACATTCCCTTTCAACATAAAACATTCTATGGTTCTGTATATATATGAGTAATATATTTTATAATGAACTGGAATACAGTTATAAGCTCTAAAAAATACCGTATTATATGTAGAAAAATCATATTAATGTATAAATAGCTAAAATGTCATGATGCCAGTAATACTGCTAATGATTGCTTTTAACAGTCTTCACCATCTCAGTCGAGTTTTATCTCATAATTTCAGGTCAGTACTTTTCAAATCCCTCTTAAAAAAACCTCTTAAAATCACAGGTTTCTCACCTATATCCACAATAAAAAGTAAAATGCAACAGAATTATATCAAGCATTCTTTTAACTTATTTTTGCCAAGAATGTCTATAAAGCATAATTCTATTTTTTTCCCTGAATCTCTGAATATTCTTTTTGCCATTATAATAAATTAAGAAATGGTAATAGTAATAAATTAATTTTTTCAGGCACATGTTGTGACTCCTTTCAGGGGATGTTGTTGTGCAGGGCCAGGAGTTGGACTCAATGATCCTTATGGGTCCCTTCCAACTCAGATTTTTCTGTGAAATATGATTCAGTGAAATTTATTTTCTGAATGTCTAATTTCCAAATAAAAGAAAATACTATCTTCCATACCTTCTGCCAGTCTCCAGACGTTGAAAATGACTTCTAAAACTATCCAGACTTCCGCTAAGTAGCAAAGCTATGCTGCCATCAAATTTGGTTTTGGTCATTGTTTGTTTTGACTGGTTGGCTACCAGTCGGTTTGGGTTTGCTTTTTTGGTTGATTCAAATGTTGGCTTGATCCATGTAACTCAAGCAGGTTCTTAAGAAATATCAAATCTCATCATGGTCAGAAATATCCTAAGAGGCAAATTTCTAAAATTTTATTACCAGAAACTTGACACATGGCTAATTTACTTACTGCATAACTTGGTGCTAAATTTTCATTTCTCCACTTCAGGAAGAAATCCATCAGTGGAGAATCAAGGGAATAAATACTGGATTTTTTTCATCAGGTGCTATTGCAAATAAAAGGAAGGTCTCTGGGAGTAAATGCAGATACAACACAATCTGAGCAACATGAAAAGATGAGTCTACAGAGTTCCTTTGGGAAATTTTAGAAGAGGCGTTATGTCAAAATTATTTGACATAATGAAATATAAACAGACAATATAGGAAATCTGAAAAGTATTAATCCCTCAGCTGTATTGCTGGATTTTCCAGTATGCATGATATTTTTGGGGGAAAGGCGGGAGGAAATTAGTTATGGAGAAGATAAAGACAAGAAGAGGAAGTCATCTGAAGAGCAAAAATGATGATATAACAGGAATGGCGGAGGTAGGAAAGTAAGAGGATATTTTAAATGTAAGAAGTAAAGACAAATGATGATCATCTCTAATTAGTATCTTTAATAACGTATTCAATTTAATCTTGGAAAAATGCATTAATGCATATATGAAATATTCCTTTTATTTAAGACACAATTAAACTAGTGTTAACAGCCCCATTTCCAACATTTATTTATTTCATTATTCATCTAAGAGTTGTCAATGTCAGCTATATTTCTAGTATATCTCAGAATTTTTATTGTGGTCAACAACCTTCACCATGGAAAGATGACAGACTGATGTTAAAAAAGTACTTTTTACTGAAGGCCTGGAATATATAGAAAAAAGCAACAGTGCAAGCTGTTTTAATAAATATCAGGCAGAAAATAATGTTTGTAATGAAATTCAGAAAGTACATGAAAAAAAATCAAGGGATGCAACTCTAATGAAAAGTATAATTGATTTAAAAATAAATAATAATTTATATCTTAAAAAATGAGAATTTCAGGAATATACTGGTAAAATCAATCTAATATTGACAAATAAAGGAATAAAAATTCTTCATATAAGGTTGGATTTTAAATGTCTAAGTAGATGAGAATTTTTTTTAATGTGAAAACTATTGGTTTAGTTTGTGGTGATTTGTTTTGGGTATGTTTTTTTGGTTTTTGGGTTTTTTGGGGTTTTTTTTTTGTTTGTTTTTTTGGTCTTTTTTAGTTTTGTGAGTTCATGTGTTTGCTGTGGCCCAAAGTGATCAATAAACCACAACAGCAGAAATACTAGCGTATTTACTCTAGGCTAGATTTTCTGCTGATTTTGGCATTTGAACTTTTCATGAGAACTATATTCCATAAAGATAAAGTGGATTAAAGTAACCTAAATTGTAAGTTTGAGTAAAGCTGAACATATGAAACCTTTAATCTGCACGCTATGCTGGACAAGTATCTTCTATGTAAGAGCATAAAATGTACTGTAGGATAACCAGACACCATCCCATTGTTTCATACTATTGTTGAGTGTTATTTTTGCGGTTTGGGTAGAAAGGAAGATTCTCAGCAATCCTACCAAAAAGGACAGAATTCTGATTTAATGCCTCTTATAATGTAAAACCTGCTGTTACCAAGATCAGAAAGATATGTCATCTCTCTCAAGAGCAGTAAGTTTAGCAGTACAAGTAAAGACCCACATTTTTTTAAAAAAATTGAATTAAAGAAACCTTTCCAATTGATTACTTAATTAAAAGATCTAATTTTCTGTAGTTCACCTAAGATATATTCACAATATTCCACAACAATTTGTTTACTATTCATAAGCAGGGCTGGTTCAATGCAACTGCAGTGCTAACTTCTCAAAACTACTTGAAGGTAGAATATTAAGAAAATTCAAGCCTGTAGATATCAACTGCACCTTATTGAATACTATTATATTCTTGAAGCTCCACATATTACATTCACATTTACACTGGAAAGCAAAAATTACAAAAAGTAGACTTACAAGGAAATGTTGGGTGACATTTTCCCTTAAAGACATTTATATATTAGAAATTTAATTTCAATGTTGTTGAATCTGAGACAATCCTTTAAACCTGAATGTAAATTGTCCCTGAAGAATCAGTTATCTCAGTATTCTTTTGTTATTGTAAAAGGAATTAAACTGAAGTACTTACAAATGCCTTAGCTTTTCACATTTCAGTAACACAAAAATACTGGTATTTTTCCAGTGCAAAAGGAAGTTTCTATTAATGGATATGACATAACACTTTACAAACATGTGACACCTGTTCTGATGTTGAATGCTACAAATCCTGAAATAGTAGTTCTGAAAAGTACACTTTTAGGTAGCAAAGTTTTTGGGTTTTTTTTTTTTTTTCTTATCAGAAATAAAGAGTTTTATTTGGAAATCTTTCTGCAATCCCACACTCAGAGTAAGAGAGCTGTCTGGCATAGAAAATTTTAGAATAACTGCCTCGGGTTTCCAGTTATAACCTTAACATAGACATGAAATTTCTAATGGAATAATATTTAAGTCTTGCATTGTAAATATTATCTGGTTTTAACAAAATAACCTTAAAGTAGAAATTATTTTCCCTAGGACACACAGTGTAGTGTAGCATATGATCTGAGAAAATAAACAAGCGGTATCAGAGGTGTCCCTATAGAATTCTGGGGACAAACTGATCCTATGATATAAAGCACAAACAAAATCAAAGGCAGGCCACAAAGAGAAAACACAATATAAAATACAGTGCAGAGCAGTTTCCATCTTGACCGCAGTTGAAGAATAGCTGTTGCTACATAGTATATCATTTTTATTGTAGAACTCTCTCAGCTTCCAGCACATCTCTGAGGAATATCTTGAACCACTACTCAAGTAAATCAACAAAAATGAACTATAACTTGATAAAAGTGGCTTTTAGAGATTTAAAATTATTTCCATACCATTTAATTCATTGTCACCTTTGTAATTGTAACTGTCAGGAACCAAATTAATTCATATATTGAAGTCATCGCTCTTTGGTACACCTGATCAAGATAGAGATATTACACCTGTGTATGAATTGAGATACTGAAGTCAGCAAGAAATGGGAAAAGCAGCTTTTAATTTCTAGGTGACCAGTTAAAATTCATTCAAATTCAGCAGTCACTGAATAGCACAGACAAAGATCGCATGTTGATCTGTGGAAGATTTTGCTGATTTTAATCCCATTTCTAGTAGAAAGGTTCAGCACCCCGTCATTCTGTACACCACGAACCTGGTAATAGTTTTTGTGTTTTGAGCCTCCCCAGCTTCCACCTAAGACTGGAAATGGTAATAGAGTGTCCTTTGGTGGAAGCGACAAAATTAGGTTACAAATGAGGAGCTCTGCTTGAATAAAGCTTCTCTATTTAGTCTGTGGTTTGTTTTAAGGAAATCACTAAAAACTGCCTGAATACTTGGTATATTACAAATATATGGTCTTATACTACTTAGAGGGTATTGGTAATAGCATTGTTAAAGTCATAAATTTTCAAATAAATTGGTGAACTTAAAACATCTAGTGTGGGAACATATCTGCTATAAATTTCTATTTCTGTTTTCAGCAAAGCAGTGTACAATGGAAATAATGCAATATTTATTTTTTTCTATATTGCTTTTCTTAGCTTTATGTAAATATGAAATATACAGGCAAATAAATCTTTTTCAAATATAGTGGTTCATTTGGATTTTTTTTTTTTTTGGGGGGGGGGGTGGTGGTTAATCTATTAATTATACATTTACTTGCTTTTTTCCTTCAGGGTTATTGAGGTTCAGCTGATTTGAACCTACAAATAAAAGCATCCCACTTCAGATACTTCTCTTCCATTTAAAAAACAAATATAAGATCAACTGTAGAACATTTCAAATATTTTTTTTTAAAAGTTCTGTCTTTTTAAAATTTTTTAATCTAATCATCTGTATGATAAATTAATCAGATCAGATGAGAACTTTGCTACTTTTCCATTTAACACAAGCAGATTTTCCAGGTTAATAAGTGTGTTGTGCTTTACTACTCATATGAAAAACACTCTCTGCTTTATACATTATAATGACTGTCTTGGGAATACTCTCTCAGGCTCTTCAGTACTCCGTACTGCACCTTATATGAGTTGTAGCCGAAGAAACCCTTCTATTGCATCCTTGGACTCCCTTTTTTCTCATTTTCCTTTGGAAGGTTTTTATATTTTCTTCTTTTTGTCAGAATGTGTTAGCAGTTACATATTATTAAACACATTACCTGGAGAACTGTATTTTAACAAATAAGAAGACAAATGTCTCTTTAGCTAATATCAAGAACATCTTTGATATTATGATCCTGGAATACTTTGGATATAAAGTGACCACCTCAAGTTTAACTTCAATTTTCATCATTATCAGAGTATCAGAACAAAACATCTTTATCATCCCACAGACACTAAATTTTTTCATTCTGCTCTTGGATTTTTTTTTCTCATGAGTTTTAGGATTTGGTAAAATTGATCTTGCTATAGAAGACAGTAGGAGTAGAAATATGACACCCCACAGTATCAGTAAGCTAGTACTGTTATAAAAAGTAATAAATACAGCTTAAATGCTAATGTGATCAAAAGAAATGTAAGTGGTTCATAAAGCTCCTGAACAGTGGAATGCTGTTTATAGGAAAACTTTCCATATGCCCTTCTCATATATAATACCTTTTTTCTTCCATTAATGTCTTTCGAGAATTAAAATGGGTTTACTAAAAGGAGTTTTACTGCACTTCCTTTTAAAATAGCACTCTGTAGGATGGTATATTTATGCACTAATTTGGTACTCTTGAAAATTTATTATCAGGAATTAAGTCAAATAATTTACATCACCTTCCAAGAGCATAACAGTAATATAATAGTAATTTCTTCCCTCCCCCTCCTGAATTCTGCATTACGAGGCCTTAAATCTGCTAAGACTGCAGCGGACTGATTTGTGGAAAGTGTTCAGAAGAGGATTATGTCTTCAAGCATGTGAATGTAACTGGGATGGAAATATTTTCTAATGGGCAACTCCTATTTTCCTCTCTTTTTTGACAGGACAAGACAAAGTCTTTACATTTCACTGTGAAATCTAAAACACTGTCACATGACACACAAATATTTGCTTATAATGAAATTATATACAAAATTTCTGAATAGTCATTAATTCTGTCTGTTTTAAAAAGTGATGCGAATTCTAGATGTGGCCCTAAAATTTATGAACATTTATCTGAGAATGAGAAGTTATGTTCGGGCTGATCAGGGCTGACCATGATTATATTAAACTGTAATAAACCAATATCCAAAATAGATATATAATTTCAACAGACCAGCCTCACTGCCCATTGTTTTTTGCTTTGAGACATTGTTTAGTGAAATCAAAAATGGATACAGGTAATCCAGAAGACTACTAGTTTGTTCCCAGTAGAACGGTAAATTCTGTGCATGAGTGACTTCCCAGAAATCCATGGTACCAGAAAGTCAACCAGCTGAGCTCACTGGAGTGGCAGGCAAAACAGAACTAGGTAAAGCTGCTCCAGCATTGCCCAACTTTTATTTTTTTAGCATAAGAATAGCCAATACACCATGTAAAAAAATAACTACCGATCCAAGGTCAGCAACAGCAAAATGCTGAAACTGATATCTATGTCAAGAATTAATTTTCTTCTTCTGTTTTAAAATTATTTTTTAAATTTAGTAACTCAATTAAAATATCTGAATTATTTAAAGATTTAAAAAATGCTTAGAATAATTTCTGATGGTAGAATATATACTCCTTGGAAGAACGGGAAAAAAATGCCATTAAATTCAAGTATTTTCTAGGAATGGAACTTAAATGCTGAAAAGCTGAAAATATTTCTAGAAATGAAAAACTGTTGTTTTCGTTTTTTAAAATACACAGCTCGACAGCTGTTCTAAGGACCACATAATTTACTTTCTTATTTAGTAGTTACAAGATATCTCTTATGGTAGCCTGAAAAGGTTAGATCTCTTTTTAGTGCAATGTTTGTTTGAGGAAAAAATTGACTCCATATAAGGTAACTAGTTACTTGTCAATTTCAAGTTGCATTATATGTAAAATATGAATAAAACTATTTCTTTGTAACTTGGATTTTTCCCCCTTATATTTCACATATTAAAGTTTATGTAAAATTTACTAAAAAAAAAAAAAAGACTAAGCCTGAATGCATATGAGATTAATAGATTCATTGTACTTATCTAGACTGAAATGCATTCAAATGCCAACACTGCTTTTATGGAGAAATCTTTCCATATCAAAGATGTTTCTTTGCTCTTCAGAGAATTTTTTTTTTTTTTTTATCTTGGCAATGTTTAACGCAACTAGAAGAACAAATCACCAGTTAGGGAGTAAATCAAATTCTCACCCTGTCTCAAGAAGAGCATAGATTTTAGACAAGACACTTAAGCACACAAAATACTTTTCTTCTGGAACTTATTTATGTATTTCACATATAAACGACATTGTATATACCTATATAAAAACTGTCACCATGCTAATCAAATTTTATCCTTTGTTCAACTGTTACCAAAATTTAAAGTCTGGAATCCATTATGTTCCGTGTGAGATTTTATATCTTAGACAATAGAGGACTAACAGGTCAAATTTACTAAAGAAGATGGTAGAGAAATCCATGGAGCTTTCTATGACTTCAGTGAGACTGCTTGATCTCCACAATTCACACTAAAACAAGTAGGCATTTTTTATTTCTTTTGTCTCTGTTCACCATGGAAATCATATGAAAATTCCTTTTAAATCTCAATTCGTATTTTTATTAGGGATATACATAGCAAAAAACAGAGGGGGTTTTTTTCACTTTACACCCTGATTAAACCCTGATGAAATCCCACTACTGATTATTTACATTGTACCTGAACTAATCTACTATACTAATTTTCATCTCCTTAAAATGACTTTGGTACCAACAGAATAACTGCCACATTTAATTTCAAGGTGAGATATTGTAACGACAATGAAATAAATGTTTTTACACCATGAAAACTCATCTACAAAACCCTAATTTGTAATTGCATCAATCTTGTTCTTAAATGACATATGGTGAGACACAGTAATAAAAAATATTATTTTAATCATAAATCATTAGCAATGCTTCATATCAAATTAATGCCCAAATCAAGTTTCACAGTAAAAAAGAAATAAAATATTTCGAAATACTTCAGAAACAAAACAAAGTAAATTCTTTATAAAATGTAAAAACTTACACCCTGTTCATGATACAGGAAGCAAGAAACTCATAGGAAACAAAATATATTATCCAGAGCTAAATTCTACCCCACAGAATTGTTAAATAAATTCTGCATTCTGAAATAACATATGGCTACAAGAGCAATGATATGGGGCTTTTTAAGACTATTTCATAATACTAAGTGTGACTTCCACCCCTCTTATTTTATTTTCTCTATAGTGCAACCCATTGAACAAAAAAAGGAAAAGTAAATATCAAAGTCTCCTTCTAGAGTAGGAAACAAAAATATTCTTGGGTTTTTTCTATTTATTGTCTGCAATATAAATGATCCTTTAACGCTCATTGCACACTGTAATGACTAGGTTGTATATCCACTACACAGAAGGAATAAATTAGAAATATTATGTGATCTCTTATGACATTAAGAGCAGAAAGACTTCTTACAAAGACATCAATGAAAGTGTATATATAATATAAATGTAAAATATAATGCAAGTCAGTTTCAGAACAGCTCTTGATTCACTGTTTGTTTATTGATTTTTACACTCTTTCAACAGCATCTTACGCCTCAGAAAAAATCATACAGTTCCATTTATTTTATTGAAAGTCTGAAAAATGTCTAATTTTCTCACTGAAACTGTCACATCCAGTCAAAACTACTTGTTCTTTTAGAATGACACAAAATAATTTTGAAACATATACTTCTCAGACATGAAGTTCTTCCCACATTTCTATTAGAAGCAGTTCTTAATAGTCAGTAGCATGAAAGAAGTAATCCTTTCCATCTATACATGGCTAAATACCATGACACAGCTTCATACACACTGGATAAACTACTGCTATCTCAATGGTAGCAAGCCAATCCCTCTGAACAGTCAAAAAACCCACGAAACGCTACACAGTCTAGTTCTGAATAGTACTTAAAATACACAACTTTCTGACAGCAGTAAAGAACAGAAAAAAAATTTAAGAAAACTATTTCACAGTGAAGTTTGTCTGGAATAACTATCTTCCTAGATATGCCATTCCATTCTTCCTGAGGGATATTTGCAGTGCCAACTACACCCAATTTCAGCTTTCTGTTCCTGCTTTACCCAAAGGAATTTCCTGTTGAATTCAAAACCACTATGGTATTTTCTAAGGCTAGGACTGTAACACTGTCATTATTCAGACAATATTCCTAAATGTAAGTGGACAATCAACTACAAATATTGGTGTTAAATGGGATATTTATGTGATTGATGACAAGCACAAACTTGGATGGTAATTCTTGTACGTGGTGTGTAAAAACTAATTTTATATATAGTTTCTTTTTCACCACTCCAAAGTATTATTATTGTTTATGTAAAAGAAAGCAAAACAGAAAAATAAATTTATCTGGATTCAAAATTACCTTTATATTTAAGATCAGAAATATCTGGATACATTGATATTCACAGAAGGAAATTTATGAAGACTCTATAGCAATACTAACCTGCCATGATTGTCAAAACTTAGAAAATTAAAAAATATGTAAAGTAAGGAAGATTTACCAATTTTTCAGATTTTTCCTGAGAATGCAAAAATATTTAGTGTGCTTTCTCGGGTTTTTCTTGACTTGTGTAAGAATGAGAGAAAGAGGAAAAGAAAGTGAGGGAGTAAGGCAGAGTGAGTGGGACAAGGTGAATAAGAGGGAGAGGTAATTAATTTCTTGAAAAAGACAAACTAGAGAAGTAGCCTGGGAAATTAATTTGACTTCAGAAATATGAACACCGAGTAGCCTTCTTATCAGTCTATGTGTTTACATTTTCAAGGAGTATATAAGAGGATTTTAGTCTTGAGCATCCAGTTGACTCTACCAAGGATCTTAAAACTTTTAGCTACTCATTGTGAGTGCATGTACACAGCATAGTAATTCCAATTACTGACTGAATTTTGAGGGAAAAAAAGGCATAATAAGAACTGCATTTTTCTTCCTACCAAGAGAAAAAATTGCACCTGCAACAGGAAGAAGTGCTGACATAACAAGTAATAATAGACAAAAACCCAAAAAGTAGCTCTCAAAGTTGTGTCAAGAGCCACATATCTTGCTGTTTGCTTATATCCTGTGAACAAGTGTCACCACTCAAGAATGTTGCATAAGTGAGTATTTAGGGCATGTATGCAATTGGTATCAGTGCTCTAATGATTTGAATAAATTCCATGCAGAAATGAGGTGCTCTTGCTCTCAAGCAGCACATTTGCTGTTGGAGATTCAGACTGTCAGAAGGATTTAACAGGTAATGTAAATGTGAACATACAAATAGCAAAAAAAAGGAAAAAAAAAAAAACAACAAAAAAACCAAAACTAAGTCAAGAACAAATATTTTGAATTATCTCTAAAAGAAGAGGTGAACATATTTCTGCTGAAAATTAAGAATGAAAAAAAAAGTATTTTGAGCCATGTTCTTGCACTGCAATTTCTCATTTTTATGTTCTGTATCTTTACACCAAATTAAACTCTAGTTTTATAAGGAAATCCAGAAAACATTGTTTGATTATGATATCTAATATATCCAATTCACTTGTACAACAGTAAAAATCTGGGCTTACACGGTGTAAAAATCCTCTTTTTGAGGATTTTATGAAACATTTGCTTGATAGCTGAGAAAGCTGGTTTTATACATAATAAGTAATTTATTGTATCTGATGCAAGTATTTGATATGTTTGCTGTCATTAAGAGGAATATATTCCTTCTGCAATTTTTTCTCTTACTAACAGTTCTGTGATTTTCATTGCCATGTTGTATTTTCAATGTAATGAATAATTTTCTCTAGTAATATATTTTTGTGTTTCAGTTATTATAGCATTTAATATGTTATCGGTTGCATCAGTAACATTATCAAAGAGAAAACACCACAGTACATTGAAAGCACATTAACATATAGATTAAAAACAATTTAGTCTTTTCAAAATGTGTGTAATGTGCATTTATTCAGAGCTACATACTTTCAGCTAGCAGAAAATGCAGCAAGACTATAAAGCTAAACCAAGCAACTGGCCTGTGAGGTGTTTCATGGAACTTTTCATTATAAACTGTTTCTGAAAGCCATTACGTTCCTGACCTGAGCAGTCATTATTTCACTAACTTTGTAAACACTAATATGAAATGGTTTGTAAAGACTGGAATTAAAAGTCCATATTTGCTCTCTTTAGGTTTTTTTTTTTTCAAAGTTATTTTCATGATTAGTTCAATATTTCCTTGAATTCAGGGTGTACAGACAAGTAAGATTATTCTTCCTAAATACCTTTAGAGAAAAGATATTTAGGAAAGGTATTTATATATATAACTTAAAACTTCTACAATGTAAACTGCCAAGCATAACACTTTAAATATTTCCTCTCCCAAAGCAATCATATTTGGGTTTTAGATACAAAAATAAAATAATGCCTTTTTATAAACACACAGAGAGTTGGACAAGAGGAATAATTATAATTCTTTAGAATCTATTATCTGTGAAAGCCTATATTATTAAATTTTCTTCAGGTTTTCTCTCTTGTGCACAATGATTTCAAAGAGAAATACTGAAATAAAACCCTGTGTTGCTACAGTACATTTTTGTATATTAGCACATGATCAAACTAAGTATTAGGCTGGTGTGCTTGAAGCACTTAATGATACACATGTCTGAC
Source organism: Petroica traversi (assembly GCA_025920805.1). NCBI lineage: Eukaryota > Metazoa > Chordata > Aves > Passeriformes > Petroicidae > Petroica > Petroica traversi. Next base: position 424,212 of record JAHLSL010013742.1, on the reverse strand, counting down.
TGTGCTGGAATCGACTCATTTATTAGTCTCAGCTTGCAGACACTTAGGCAATCATGCACAGTTTCCTGACTTAAGTTTATATATTGATTTCATGTGAACAGTATTATTAACATTAGGACCCCATGAGTCAGAAAGGCAAGTCACAAGCAACGATGTCATATCATTTCCATGTCAATAATCCTAATCAAATAATCCCCAACGTGTTTAAATCTCTTTTTGAAAGTGGAAAAACCTCTGTTTGTTTTGTAAATTTTGAAAATAAAGGGAAATTACTCTCAAAAGAGGGTATGCAGGAAAGTTCATGCAAAACTACTTCAAGAAATTTAATCAGACCCAAGTGAAGATCCCTCAGAAACTCTACAAAAAGTGCAATCATAGATCTGAATAAGATCATAAAAAAACCGACAGAAATAAAAAGATTAAATGAAGAATTCATCCATTCCTGGAAATACAATAATTAAAAAAACCTAATAACTAAATAGAAATATATTTAATACATGCTTTACTACTCTGTGAAAGAATAGATCAGCAGATGTACAAATAAAATGCTTAATTGTACAGACTAGATACAAAAAGCATAGCTGAAAGTTTTATCACTTTGACGAAGTTCAGCCTGTGTACCTATTGATAAAACGGTGCAAGTAAATATGAAGTTTTCCCCATACTTCCCAATGGTTTTGAATGGTTTCTGGAACCATTCAAGGGTTTTCATGTTCTCCTATCCCTGTAAACCTAAGTAAATTCCTGGTGTGATCCATGTATCATATGACAAAATATTTTTCCTGGTGCTATAAAAGTAAATAAAAAGAATCTGTATCAGTGTTTAAGTCCCAAAGGCATCTAACAGAATAAGAAAGATAGTACTGAATTTGATATAGTTTATATTAGATCGATCTTACCAGGTGAAAGAAAAATAACAGAAAACAAAACAAAACAAAACAAAAGACCAAAAAAAAAACCAAACCAAACCAAAACAAACCAAAACAAACAAACAAACAAAAAAAAACAAACAAAAAAGAGAAAAAGAAGCTGTAAAGGTTCCTCCAAATGATGAGCTCTCTGCTGCTCCTGATTGTTCTATCATACTTACTGCCTTAACATTCAGTGTTAACTACTTTTGTTCATAAGCTATTCTGTTCTTAGCATTTCTTTGTTTTGGCGTGGGTGCTTTTTCATTTTTGTGGGGGGAGTGTGTATATGTATGTGTGTGTGTGTGTGCACAACAAATTAATTAACATCTTCTAGATTGTTTTGGTCTCCCAATATTAATTACTCTTGATTAAGTAGATATTGTATCAATATTTATTTAAATAAATTGTATCAATATTACTAAACTTCAGAGAAGGGTTGACCTAACATATACCTTCCTCCTTATTTTCTTCTTCACAAGTCAGAGAAAAAAATTCTTTGTTAGTTTCTTAAATTAATTTGAATTCAAATATTTTGCTTCCTTCCTGTGAGGATTACCAATAATTGGAACAGGCTATCCAAAGAGGCTGAGGAGTCTCCTTTCCTGGACATATTCGAAAGCCATCTGGACACAATCTTCAATAAGGTTTTCTATGGGACTCTGCTCAAACAGGGAGGTTGGACCTAGAGCCCTCCAGTGGACCCCTCCAAATCTAAACATTCTGAGATTCTGGATTCACTGATTAATGAGTTGTGAAAATGTAAGAAAGGTTAAAAGAAAGCTATTCTTATTTATCAGTGCCTTGTTATATAGAGCTGAAATTCATACTGCATTATAGAAAAGAAATATATACAATGAAAGAAATCAATTATGATGACAGGTTAGTTTAATAAAGTGTGCTTTCCTATATGTGATAAAGAATTTGAAAATGAGAGTGCAGATCTGCAATCCATCTCCCGTTAATTTTATCAGACTATTCTTTGTCTATAATGGAGGAAAATGCCATACTTATATTCCCATAAATAGGAAAACCAGAAAAAATTTACACACTTCCTTAGCATTTTTTAGAACATATAAATTAAAAAAAAACTTGAAACAACCCAACAATAAACAAAAAAAAAAAAATCCCCAACCAACCTAACAAACCCCCCCAACAAAAACAAAAACCCCCAGAGAAACAAAAGAGAAAAAAAACCCCTGAAGCGCATATGAATAAACAAAACCAAAAATATTTATCATGTACAATGTCACTCAGTCCAGGAAGACAAAAGGAGATATGGACCTGAACAGGAAAGACATTTCTGAAGAATTAATAGTTCCACAGAAGAGGAATTGATGGAGGCAAGGAGTAGACTTTAACATGTTGTCAGTGGAGAATCAGAAAACATGAATTTACTTCAGCCTATGTACAGGGCTTTGCGGCAATGCTTTGTCACTGGCATTCATATTTTAACATTTTGCTGAAACTACTTTGTCAGGGCAATGAAACAGCAAGTAGCTCTGCCAAAGTGTTTTCTATTGTGTCTAATAATACAAGAAGAGCATTGGATTTTGAGCTGACAATTGGCTTTGGCCAGACACTTGGTAAACCAAGAAATGTAACTGTCAAAAATATTTTTCTTTCCACTTAAAGTGAATTTTTATGTCCCAATGTAAATGATACCTCTTACCTGCTGGTTTCGCTACCTTGATGTAGTGGGTGTAAAAAATCTATAAATATGCTCAAGACAATACAGTCATTCAAGAAAAAAAATGAAATTAGTTTGTAGTCTCAAAGTAAGAAATAAAATTTTGTATAAGTTAAGGGAAGAAAAAGTTCAAATTCACATATGGAAAGTATTTACTAAGTGATACACAGAAAAAGAAAACTTATCATTGTGGTCAAATACACTTAAGAAACTAATAAAGAAAGTTAATTAGAGGCTTGAGTTCACTAAGTCTAAGGTGTTTTGAAATTTCAGAAAGGAAACCAGAGTTCAAGTCTGTTTCTAGCCTGTGGAAAGCTTCTTGATCAGTATGAGTTAAAAAGAAAAGAAAAATCAATTTTAATAGGAGCATAACAGCAAGATATTTCAAAGGGTCATGTTCACTTTTCTTCATGGCATTTGTAGTATTACTTCACTGATATATTCTTACATTCCAGAGCTTGAAAAATTATATATATACACACATCTGTAAGTGTGTGTGTGTGTATATATATGTATATGTGTGTGTGTGTATATATATGTATATGTGTGTGTATATACATGTTTAACAGTTTAGGTAGAGTTCCTGAAAAGAAACAGAAATAATCTGAAGTTGTTCCTTTATTTCAGTTAAAATTAAATTTGTATAACCCTGTTGAAAATGAAAGCTTTGTGCAAAGTCTTATAAAATCCCAAAACTTTGATCTCCTACTAGATTTGAAATCTATGCATTATAAATGTCTATATGTCTTATCCTTTGGAATACAAGACAGAATTGAACATCTCATTTTAAGGAAAGACAATGAAACAATAAACTTGGGTCCACTTTATGTCTTGTTATTCATAACAACTCATTCTCCTTTCCATAAAGTGTTAATAAATCTGACATCTCAAACGGATTCAATGTAAAATATTTTAAAGTTTTTAAAAAAAGGTATAATTTGCTTTCTTCAGAATTGCACATTTTTGTTCTATTCTGACACTTTTTAAGAAGATAAACATCTTAAGAATCCAAATATTTTTAAGTAAATCTATTTACCAGAATCATAATCTCACTTCAGCACAGATGCTGATAAACAAATTTATTTCTTTTTTTAAACCATGTTGAGCAAGCTTTTAAATTAAACGTATTTTTTAAAAATAATAGCAAAGAAATGTTCCTAACAGTAAGATAGAAATTTGTTGTTACCATGTATTATATGAAAGGAAATAGCTAAACTAATTTCAAGCTATGAGAGTTCTCCTAGTAAACATCTGTCTTACTGTCAATAGACTGATTTTTTCTAAGTGTATTTGAGGTTTTTTTCCATGTAAATCATGATCCACAAACAAATAGACCGACCCATATACAGACATGAGGAAAAGGCACAAATCCACTTAAAAAGGACACGAAAGATCAGTAGAGAGTTCTTCACATGCATATTTTTCCATATAATATAGGGGGTTTTACTTTCTTTTGACAGCTAAAGATGTAAGACCAATATTCAGGTTTCATAAAAGACATGTTCAACACTGTTGAAGATAATACATGGACACAAACCACAGGCTCTTTTTTAGGCTAAACAATAGATGGAAAAAAGAGCTGTTTTTCTTATGTCAAAACTAATCTTCTGCACATATGTTCCCTCTCACTGTTGAAAGATATTATGCCTGAGAACTTTCCTTCAAAGCAAGGACAAAACTAATGAAGACTGGACAGATTTCATTAATATTACCAGCCGGCCAGAAACTATTTTTCCAGTAATCTGTTTCAAATAACTGTATTTCCAGTTACAACATTGTCATGAATGGGTGTGGGAGTTTAGATAAGCCATTGCCTTTGCCCAGGCCTTGGCAGCAGGCGGTTGTTTCATTGAGGTGGCCAGCACCCCAAAAACCCACTCTCATTCATAAGTTCTATTAATAATGGCTGATTCAGTCTATTATAGCATGAATTATCTATTAATAGACAACAAAACCTAAAAGACATAAGACTTAAAGCAAATTAATACTACACAGGGATTAAAAAAAAAAAAAAGACTACTAGAAGATTAACATAGAGTGCATGATAAGGTTCTGTTTTCAGTTACATCTAGCAAAGAAATGGTAAAAGCTTAGGTTCAGTGTATCTTACCATCCAGTTGTTGGTGCAGCACAAATCAAAATCCTTTCCCTCAATTTCTGGAAAAGTAACCATGAGCCTGTGTCAAGAGCCCAGGGAGAAGTCCCTTACACCTTCAGGGAGTGCATGTAGAGGCTTCTGCCTCTATAATAACTCCTGTATGTTTTACGGTTGTAAAATGGTGTTTCTTAAGTCAGAAATATTTCTTTTATCTCTTCTCACATCAGCTCTCCAGACTAAGATGTGGATTCTTAGCTGAGGCTTGAGCCCTTTTAGTGCTAGAGATGATTCCTGCTGGGCCTTTCAGCCCCTGGGTTATCTATTTATACACCAGCTACTTGTGGTAGAGGTTGGGGGCATCCTGCCACACACATCTGAGCATAAAATTCCTCCTAACAATTAGTCTGGCATCATAATATTGCTATTATCACAGGCCAAACTCAAATACGGTAACTTATTCTGAGATCAGCTTTTAGCAAGAAAATGTTAATGCCAATACCTTTTGTATTCTAACACTTTCCTAATAATAAAAATAATAGTAAGTAAAAGTTTCCAAGATAGCTTATTTTTATTTCATAAGGCAGACAATTCAAAGTGAAAGAAAATAACTATTAACATGGAATCAAAATAGCATGGCTTTCTAGAGTTAACATATACTGGTTGTAATAAACATATATGATGCTGTTCCACAGAAAGATTATGACAGGAGGTACAGTCTTACAAAGACCACTTGTTCTGGGGATACCTAGACCCTTAAGCTGGAAAGCAGCAATGAGGAGAGGAATGATAGGCTCAAAATTAAAGAGGAAATAGTGACCTGTCATACCACTTAGTCACACACAGGTCTACAAAGCCAGGTGGAATTCACCCACAGGTACTGAGGGAGCTGGTAGAAGTGCTTACAGAGAGACTTCCACTCATTGATCAGAAGTCCTGGTTAATCTAAGAGTCTCAGGTGATACAAAGTTAGCAAATGTGACTCCCATCTACAAGAAGGCCCAGTAAGAAGACACAGGCTTACGCTATCCCTAATGTAAAAATATTATTTGCGTGGGCATTATAGCTCGAAACATCTTCAACAACTACTTACCTTTAAGGTTTAATAATATCATGGTCAGTGACAGAATAGACGAGATGTATAGAGATCACTAATTTTAGACAGAAGCAACTTTTTTTCCAGTTAACATTCTCAGTTTTTGTCATGCTAGCAACAGAGATAATTTATTATAAATTTATAATAAATTTATTATAAATTATAATAAATTATTTATTATAAATTATACATGTTGGAATTAGGGTTTTTCATTTTGGTTTCTTTCTCTTAGGGAATTTTCTGCGATTTTGTTGCCAAGAGACAATAACGACTGGGTATTTAAGAGAGAGAAAAGAAGGTGTCAGGGAAGGACCCAGCCAGCTCCTCTCTTATCTGAGGGTTTCTCTGGGCTGGGCAGAGATGCAGCGAGAATTGGACTGGAAAAATAAGGGGCTGAGGCAGCTGCTAGCTTATTTGCTCTCTCGGCTTTAGACAAGGATGGCCGGAGCTGCTGTCTGGGGGAGGGAATTCACTGCTGCCACCACAGCCCAGTCCGGTCCTGCTTTTTCTGCCGTGGGGTGAGCCACTGCTCCCGAGAGCAGCCATTGAACTGGCATCTTATTGACACTCACCTAACTAAAAAAGGCCTTTCACCATCTGCTCGGCTGCCTCAGTAGAAAATCCCGGTACCCCCAGCCCTTTCCTCCTCCCAGGGCACCTCGCCCTGCCGTGTATGGGAGCCAAGCTGCCTCTTTCCCGCCCCCGCCGCTTCATTGTCACTGCTCCGGGTTTCTGTTACCCTGATGTCATGATCCCCGAAAAAACAACAGAATTGACCACTTTCTTTGCTCATTCTCCAGAACACTAAAATAACAACTTTCCGTAAGAGAGTCCAAGCAGTGAAGGCATCATAAGACCAAATCATAAATGCATGTGCTAAGTCACACAGTTTTATAAATGAATTTAAACTACAGATATGCAACTCCTTGTCTCTTATCAGTGACGCACTTCAGTCTGCTTTTACAAAAATCAGTACAAAATTAATATATGAGAAAGAGTTTAAATGGGTGAATTTTCTAGTGGAATATTCCAAAATTTCTCACAGCCAACTTTCATGAGTGTGATAGCCCTCTAAAACCTAGACTCAGCCTTAACAAAAGCAAAACTTGAAGTAGCCATGTATATTCAGGGCTAATTAAATACATTGTAGGCAAAATGCATCAAAAACAATGAGTAAAATCCTACAAGAAGAGTCTGCCAAGATCATTAATTTTGCTAGGTGAAAAAGCATGAAAAATCCCTACTTTAAATCTCAGTCTGTCCCTTACATTAAGTAAAGCCTGTCTTTGGTTCTCTCATTTTAAAATTCAAATTACTTCACACTCTTAGCCTGGTCATAACTTTGCAGCAAGCACATTCTCATAAACTCATCACATAAACTTACCACTTAATTAGCCTATACATTATCAATTCATTAAATGATAGAAGACATTGGTGTGATGACTGGTAGTGGCTAAAACTACTGTAGCTTAATAATATTCTTCTTGTGTCTTAATAATCTTCTGTAGAGTTTTATACATGCTTCTGCATGCTTTTGGGCATTTGTTTGTCCAAGGGGGAAAAAGAAACCTCTTTTGTTTTCACAAATAAACAAAGACTTGGAAGCACAATAAGTTTTCACTTCCTCTCACTTCTTAAAAAAAGCTACTGTGTATTCTTTTAGGGACCAGAGGTGAAGCCTGACCTTTGTACTTCTCTTTTTTTCTCCACCACCTACAACAATACAACAAACGCTAAGACCAAACAGGTATTAAAACACAATCAGCAACAACTGAGGATATGTTCAATGCTAAAACTCTTTTGGATGTATCTGATAAATTCTGCATTCCACTGATTAAAATTTTCGAGGTTATTTGTCATTGCAGATTTGAATTTTGAGAGACTGAAATGTTACGGTTAATGGCCCTTAATAGGAATAAATGCCCAAATATTTCTGAATGGAGGTGAATAATGCATTCTAAGTTTTAAAGATGGAGTTTGAAAGAGTAATATAGTGTATGTTTGACTATGATAAACAGATTCATAAAAGTAACTGATAGAGCTACTAAAGCTTGCCATGCCAAGGCTAATATAGATGTATGTAACTCTTTGGGACAAAACAATCAGTTAAGTCAGCAAAACTATGCCTTAAAGCTAAAAAATATTTTCCACCCATTTTCTGTTTTCCAATCAGAAAAAGCCTAAATTAATAACTTAAAATCTGAAGAAAAATTCCATGCTGACTCCAGTTTGTAGCTATGACTAGACACTAACACCATGTAGTTTTTAATACTTCATAAGGAACACAGAAGCCCTTAACTAAGGGCTTAGCATAAATATCTACAACTATCAGACACAGATTCAGGATATTATTCAGTTAAGCTCCTACCATTTTTCCTAGAACATTCCTGTCAGTAACCCTAATAAATAAAAATTAATGTTGCAATTATAGGAAAAGTCTGCACGGCCAGCTAGTTAAAAAGGATGATTATTGCAAATGCCATGGAATCCCATAAGAAATTCTCTGATGTCTTCTACAACATAGAATGTAATAGTGAGACTGAAAAATAGATACAGAATCCATGATCTGTCTACTAACAGGTAAAAAAATAAAATTCAGATGTCTTTTACTGAAAATTAGAGAAGATGCTGAAGTCTACCCTAAAGAGTCTCTATGCTCAATTCCTGTTCAAAGATGTAAGCTTCACACAAGGAAATCTGCTGAAAAACTTACAGATAAATTAACAATAAAACTTTTGATAAAGGAGATACTTTTGTTTAAAATAAGTTGAAGTTATAAGTTAGAATGTCTCGTGAAACTTTTCTGATACTTTGACTCAGTTCAAAAGCAGATCAAAAAACCATGAAATTCCAGCTAGCATATTCATAGATAACTATACAGAAAAACAGAGAAAAGGGCTCCTTGAAGCATATTAAGGTCATTCCTTACAGTGGGATTTTAATTAGGTCTACTTGACCTTGAAAAAATAAGGCAGTTTAAGAAGTGAGAAAGAATAAGGTTTTCCCTGAATTTTCAAAGTATAGATCAGATCATGCAGAAATATTTACTAGATATGAATAGTTTTTCTATAGTTGCTGAATCACTTATTTAAAAAACACTGAAATATTCCTTACTCAGTTTAAATCTAGCAAGTTTTTTACAAGGGAAGAAATGGGCAATAAAGTTCATTCAAACTTACTTACCTATGACCTTTAAAACAAATGGTAGCAAATGTCACTGACTGGCAACAGAAAATACAGATTTAAATCAGTTCAACACCAGTCTGCTAGAGAACAAATCCTACTTCCTTATTCAACATAGAAATGCAAGTGCTGAGATTTAAGTACATGTCCAACAGAAGAATAACATTCCTTTCCATTTATGAGAAGGCCCCTAATTATAGCAACAAGAAAGTACACAGTATTGATACACAGATTACTAACCCTGTTTGTCTTTATATGATTCAAGTTTCCAGTAATGAATCAAAAATACATAAAATACAAGCTTGTAGAAGTTTAGCAAATTTTATGCCATTACCAAGGCTATGAAGAAATGATGACCACGTGGAATCTTAGACAACTAAAAAATATGCATAGTGGAGTTTTTACCAAGATAATGGTCAAGTCAGTATCAATTAAAGATGATATTGATAAAATAAGACATTTACACTGAGAGGTATATGAACATTTTACTTCAAAAAGCAACAGAAATTGTATTAATTATCTCAAAAAAAGTTCTTTTTGTGAAACTGTCTGTCTTAAACAAAGAGATTTCATTTTTAGAGTGTGCAGGAATGTGACAAGGAAGGCTAAGGTCTATTTGGAATTAAATCTGGAAAGGGATTTCAAGGACATTGGTAGTAAAAGGAAGGTTAGGGAAAATGTGGGTCTGATGCAGAATGATGTAGGTGTCCTGGTGACAAAGGGACACAGAGAAGGAGGGGACACCGAATGACTGTTTCAGTTTATTCTTTACTGCAAAAGGCAGGCCTCAGGGACTTCGGACCTCCGGAAGCAAGAGCACTAAAACACGTTGCCCAGAAAGGCTGTGTAGGCTCCTTCTTTGGACACATTCAAAATCCACCAAGATGTGATTCTGTGCATCCTGTTCTAGCTGAATCTGCTTTACTAGGGATGTTGGACTAGATGATCTCCAGAGGTCCTGTCTAACCCCAACCATTCTGTGATTCACCCAATATTTAAGCTGTATTTGCCATTACGAAAAATACTTTGGAAATAAGTTTGCTTTTTTATTTTTATTCAAAACTCTCTGCATTCTAGCAGTGTTCAGAAGATAACTCTTGCCAATTATTTACAACCTCAACTACATAAACAAATTGTGAGGCAGAGGTTATCTAGGTCTCCAGTGAAGGTTTAGGCATTCAGTCATGTGAGAGAAGAAGATCATTAGCCGTGGCATCTGTTTATAGAAATGCAGACACAGAGAAAGAGCAGTAACAGATGAAATTTGGATTGAAAGCACTGAAATGCTATTGGCAAAAATCAGATTCCTAGAACTTGAAATAGTAATTTGGGCAATTATGTGTATGTTGGAGCTGCAAAGCTCAAGAAACACTTAGATCTCCAAATTCCTACTTCTACTTTTAGAACTCTGCAGTTTCAATGTTTAAAAAGTTTTGTAAAGGAAATTTAAGTGCCTAAAAGGGAAATGCGAAAATTATTTAAATATGCTTATGTTGTAGACATAATATATTATTAAAATAACTCATAAACTATTAAAATGACATGATCATCGCAATACCAGGGTTAAGAGGTTATACACTCAAAATAATTGGAAATTTTCTCTGAAGGTCAATGACCAAAGTGTTTTATAAAAAATCAGTGCTTTCACTTCGTTAATTTAAACCTCAGGAATTATACTAGGCATAAACAAATCCATGTATGACAGAGAAATTATTCAAAATTAGGTCTGAAGTCCATTTCTTAAAGTATTGTTGCTACATTTAAAAAGAGTGGCTAGAATAAAAAACAGAGAAGCTGAATATGTGGTCTGCTACTACTTACTTGCTCAATAAGCCTTGAGCAAACTGAACACACTCTACTCTGATTATAAAGATGAAATGCTTTCTTCAAAGACAGCTTGATTTCTTCAAGCTCACAATCTGTCTGTTGCAGAAAATAGGGATAATATTTTCCCAGCCATAGCACAATTTTCCTCATCCATCATAAGTCATTTTCAGGCAGACATATGTGTTGAAGCACAAGCTTCTCATATTAGAATGAGAATGATAGAGATCAGTGCAATATCACTCTAGAGCAGCCAAAACCTGAGAGGAAAGATGAAGAACTATTTTTTTTTTTTTTAGTTGTAATACTTTCTATGGCATTTTCCACACACATAGAAATAATACAATGTTATTTTTATAATATAACCAATAAGTAAATGCAATACCAAATAATTCATCATATATCACAGTGATTTATTTTAATGAGAAAATGGTGTGCTAGCATCAATATAATTAGAGATAATATATTTAGAGTACTGATAATCAGAGATCTAAAGAAAATAATCAACTTAATGAGAAAGCGTTATTTTTAACTTACAAAAACAACTCAAATAATAACACTGTCATTTACAGAATTTCTACATCTTTGAAGTGCAAAGTAATATATATCACAAACTCACTAACTAATTGTGCAGCAGCTTATTGCTTCTCTTGTATTGCCCAAGTATAGAAAGTTTTATCTGATTTTTTATTGCTTATGATGCAGCTGGAAACTGTCTGGAAAATAGTCCTGATCAAGACCTAGAAACCATTTCTGGTACACAGTTAATGTTTGCATCCCAGTAATCTTTAAAATAACAAAGTATCATGCCAACACATTTACACTTGTTTCCCAAAGCTACTGTTAATTTAATGACTGCAACATTAACACATATGTTTAAAATAACCTGTGAATATCTAAGTCTAGAGAATATCTACTTCTGCATGCTGCTGGATTTGCACATTTTCAAGGCATCTTGCTGTCTTTGGTTAAATACATGTTTTATAAATGTGTAAATTTTTCCCCCTATATGGTCTGCCATAATATACACAGTGACAATATATATTTTGCCTGTTCTGGCATTAACAATTTCTTTAATGTTTATCCACAAAAATTATATCAATTTTATTTAAGGCACTATATTTTTGCTGATGTTTCAATCTTTTTTTTTCCTTCCTTTTAACTTATCTTAAATATTCTGGGACAGGTTAACCTTGATGCATGCATTAATCTCTTCACCTAATATGAGTTATTTTATAAAGAACATTAATCACTGTGACTGCAAAATTAGCCTTATTAGATTGCCATTTCAGTGTCTAAAAATAGCACTGTGGTCAGAGTGTTTTTAAAACAGAAGTAGATACAGAAATGCAAGAGCTCAGGAGGTAAGTTCAGAAATTTTTAATGCTTTAAATAAATATTAAAATGTCCTCATCAAAAGTGGAATTTTAAGCATGCAACCAATTTCACAAAGGCATTTGTACTATAGTCCCCTTTCTGTATTATTCCACCCAAGATTCCTTGCATCTCTGACTTTCTTCATACTTAATTTTTCATGTTTCCCTTCAAGTTTCTTTTACCCCATGTTATGAATATTCTCTTCCTGTTTTTTCCTGCATTCCCCAGCATCCTTCCCCAATCAACAAAAACCATCAAGTGTCCCTTAGTCAGCTCACAGACCACACCAAGCTGGGCAAATTTGTTGATATGCTGGAAGGCAGAAAGCTCTACAGAGAGATCCAGACAGGCTGGATTGATGGGCTGGGACCAGCTGTATAAAGAGACCTTAAATATCTCCTAATCCTGACACCCCTGCCATGTGCAGGGATACTTCCCATGAGAAGTTGTTCCTGCCACACCTTTCCTCTTTAAGGGGAGTGTCTCCTCACACTCTTCTGTACTTCAGCATGTGTCCTTTCCACAGACTGTACTCCTTCAGCTGCACAGTGGGCCAGCATGGGTCCCCCATGGGGGTCATTACTATATATCCTACTTTAATTCACAGATAAAGAGGTTATCTCTTTCCTGTGAGTAATAGAAAGAGTGTCGGGCAGTCTGAAGTCAATATTTCAAAACTGTACCTATGGAAAATGTAGTGCTAGAGTATCTATTGAAATTATCTATGCCTTGGCTTGCAGAAGGAAGAAACAGAAAAGCTTTTTGGCTTCAAGAAGTAATCAGCAGAAGTCAAAAAAAGTAACATATATGTACAGTTCCCTGCTTTTAAAGTGAAGCAAATTATAATCAAGAATGATGACTGCTCTCTGAGAAGAAGGATCATAGCAAACATGAATCACTGTGGCGAAGAAAGAGTCACCAGCTTTATCAAAACAGTGCAGTCTTGAAACATACAATGTGATTATCACAGTTAACTTGTGATTCAGTATTTCTCAACCTGTAACTTTGCATAATTGTGAGCAATTTTACACCATGGGAGATCTCCAATAAAATAGAAAGCCCCAATGACTTTAAAAAGGAAGTTGTGAATATGTGTAGCAATGCATACATGATTAATTCTTCGTTGTTCATAAAATTATGCTATGTACCATTAGAATAGTACCTGTTACAGTGAAAACTGTTCTGTGCAAACTCATGGTATTGAGGATATTACGATAAAACAAACTTCAGCTTCAGTTTTAACTTCAGCTAAGTTAAATAAAACAGTCAATAGGCCTCAGAATCCAAATATATGTACAAAAATAAACAAACAGAAACAAATTTGTCTTCTAAAGGACAATTTACTAAAATGGCCATAATTTCCCCAAATTTTAGCTAATTTTGTCTTTCAGTTTTAATTTCTCTCTTTGGAAATAATTTTTAAACAAATTCAAAACAAATGAAAGTGAAAACTCAGTTCCAGCTGTGGAATGAATAAATCTTTATTCTCACAGGAAAGGAGAAAAACCCACAAAACTGAAGGCTGAATATTTGTGAATTTCCACAGGTTTATCTGAGCAGAAATAGTCAACATTAAATCAGAGAGAAATTGCATTTCTTCTGTTCTTAAAAACACCTCCTAATGAATAATACTGAGATACATTTCTCCAGGAGTTAGATCACTCATGTTTTCACTGAAATTATCAGCCATAGGAAATTTGTTATTCAAACTGCGAATTGTTACCCTTCTCCCCCCTCTTAATTCCTCCCTTTTAATCTCCTTATCTTATTACTCTCATTTTAAAAGAAGAGAAATAAGTAATTTCAAGGAGAGAGTGTACAGCACAAAAACTTTCCTGATACAAAACTATGAATTTATTAAACCTAGAAACTACGATAGTTAAAAGAATCAGTATACACAGCCCCAAAGAGATAAATATAATTGTAATAGGAGATTCTTTACGAACAAAATACGGGTGATGACATCTAGAATTACGAGGAAGAATATGAATACAAAGTACAAGAAAGAATAAACAGCAACGCTTCTATTACAGGTAGTATTTAAAGACATGATGTTTCCTTTTCTTGACCAAAATTTAACATACATTTTTTTTTTTATGTTTTACTGAATACCTCCTGAAATCTGAAAGAAGAGAAGTGAAAAGAATCATCATTTCCAGAGGAAAAAAAATCTGTTAACTTAATATACAAAAAGATTTGAGGCCTCTGCTGATTTTAAAGGTAAAAAAGAACAATGCAAAATATGGGGCTTGGGAGTTTGACCTTTACTGCATACAAAACGACATCCCAAGGAATAGGAACACAAAAAATAGATTGAAGAATATAAAATGACATAGCATGTCTTGCTCAAACACTTCTATATTTATGGAAAAGTTAAAGAAAATATAAAATTGAGTTGAATTTGTTTCTTTCCTATATTGAATTAATCACTATCAAAGGGAATTATTTCTGTTCAAAAACATGTGTTTTACCACTAATAACAAGTATTTCACTTGTGAATTATATATTGACCAGAACTGTATCAATTCCTAAAACAGATGTAAATATTGATTCTACTAAAGTCTGACTGAAAGATTTCACCATAAATATCAAGAACAGGACAGAAAATACTTACAGTTAATTTTAAAAAGACAGTGACAATAATATCCTGAAGAGAGAAATCTAAATGTGTTGCTGAAATGAGAACAACTCTATTGTAGAACCTATACCTAATAACACTTGACAATACTTCATCTACAGTGACAGGAGTCCTAGGAATGAACTATAATGGAGTTATTATTTCAAAATACTTCCAGTAATTTAAGGATTTTAAGCAAAAAAGAAAATCTACATAAAATACAAGCTTCCTACAGTTATGCAACAGCAAATAAGTCACACAACAAGAAAACTAGAATGCAGACCAAAATATACTGCATGAGTAAAGATGACAGCCACATGATTCCTTCTAAACCAATTCCCAGGATACAGAAAAGTGAAAACAAATATTTAATATTTAGAAACAGGGGAGGGAGAGAGGCTGATCACACATAACTTTAGAATTTTTACATCCAAATTCAGTACCAACTGGCTACGAAGTGAAGCCTGGGAAGGTGAAATAGTTTTACATGTTCATTTCAAAGTAGGAAAGACACCCAGGTCAGAGGAACCAGCCTTGGGAAAAATTACCCTCTCCGCAGACAATTAAGATAGTTTTGATAACTATCATTTGCAGACGGGTTGATAGTATTCTTTTCCTCAGTTGTTATAAAAGTTTTATGGTGGATGAAAAAACTGTTTCAGTTGCAGTGACAGGAGTTTCAGAACCTTAAGATAAGCCATAAGGAAAGAAAGACAACTCAAAAGTACATTCTGAAAAGAAAAACAGAAAGTAGGAAGTGGTGAATTTGCAGACAAGAAAAGTATCTTTATTTAAGTCTACAAAAAGTGGTTACAAAGTAAAAATCCTTACATCTAGTAAAGATTTCAATACAGGGCCCTCAGATCTGGACATTGTCCACTATTCTAGTTAAAAAAAAACCCAGAAGTTACTTCTGGTAAGTAGCCTTGTAACAGGCCAATGATTCAGTTAAAAATAGGATAGAAATAAAACAGTAACACAGTAGATATTATAAAATGTTGGATGTTCTTGCCTTAATGAACTTGAGCAAATCATTTAAGAAGTCAGCATAAACAGATAACAGTCAGAGAAAATCCATAAAATAAATAGGGATTTAAGAGTTTCACTCCAAGACTACACCTGTATATTAGTTTAGAAAAGAGAAAATATATTCCCCTAGAAGCAGAACTCCTAAATAAAGATACATAAAAAAGATCAATAGACTGCCCCCGAATCTAATGGTTTGTATCCTTGAATTATTCATTACCGCCTGCAAGCCATACCTTCAATTTGCATTGCAATCATTAAAATAATCATTTTTTAATAAGTTTGAGATGATGGAATTGAAGCTCCACATTTTTGCTCCTATAGATCTAACAACCCCCTTATCCAATGTCTGCATCAGCATTTAACTATTTTTCAGAACTTTTATTTGATATTTTACTGGTGGCAATATTCAAGAAATAACAATCTGCATCACTGTTTGCAATACCAATATTGGATTTCAAAAGAACCGTCACGGAGGAGATCAAATTGCCCTACCTCTCAGATATGTTTTGTCAGTCTGTCTTAAGATGAGCAAAAACAATATTGTAGCAGCTTATGCTCATTTAACATTTGGAAAATTGATTGATTTTCTTACTCCCCACAGCCTTATGGATTAGAAACTCATTTATTTCTCTTTGTTATGAAAACACAGTCTGAAACGGAAGTATGTAGCAAATTCAAAAAGCAGGATAATTATGCAACAAGTAAAACACTGCATAATCTCATTATACCATAGATGGGTTTTGACAGTAAGAGTGACAAGAACATTCTGAATTAAAAGTCAACAAAATCAAAATGCATAAAATGAAATACATTTTAACACAATGTGTAACTGCAGCAAGAAATAACTGAAGTCTAAAGCTCAGAAAAATTTAGAAATTAATCAGCTCCATGCAAGAAGAACAAAATTCAGCTGACAGGATACAATAATATAACACAAGTTCTAATATTCTTCATCTGGTCGAAGCTGCCAATAATTGGGGATCAAGGAAAGATGCAACTTTTTTCTAAACTATATAATCCACTTTTTCATATAGACTTTGGACATCATCTCTCTGGTTTTGTATCCTTTGCTCTCATTAATATTCATGCAAAAAGAAAGCGATGATCTTACTAATGGTTTATTAATTATCATTATTATTTAAAACGCTAGTCAGAGATAAACAGGTTAGAGCATCAGAAACTATACTCTGAATTTTATGACCAAAACTTAGATATTGCTTAATTTTATTTTTTTTAAATAGCAATTTGCTCGGTTAAAGTTTGCATTTCTTTGTTTGTTTCATTTTATTCTTACAATCAGTTTAAATGTTCCACAAAAATTAAAGCAAGTGTTCTGCTCTGTTTTATTTTGTTTTGTTATATTTTTTAACCATAACTAAAAGCCAAGTTTCATGCACTGGGATCAATGCTTTTGGGAAAAGAAGTTTGCCATACATAGCACACCAAAAGAAATTTTGTAGTACATTTTTAATCCTCAGAATAATTCCTTGTGTCTTAATGGAGAACTGCTAAGACTAGATTTTTGATGTTTGCTTTTTACTGTCTTTCATCTTTTCAAGAGCTAAATTGCTTTGTGTATTTAATTATCTAAACACTTTTAGTGTAGTTCTTTATATTCTACAGCTATAGATTTGCAACAATGCATAGTAAGTCGCCTTTACGTCTTCTGAAGAAACTTAATTCTCGTTATTAAAAGAACATACCCAAGTGCTTTCTTCTTGACGATATTGCTTCCAGTTTCGGCCACTGTCACTGAACATCAGAAGGTAACTTGTCACCCAGTCTGAGCTCCCGTAACCGCCTTGAGTAGCAACAGCAGTAATCTCAGTCCTTTCACCAAGATCAATCTGAAGCCATTGGTATTTATTGGACACAAGCGGAGACCAGCCACCAGCACCTTAAAAAAGAATGAAAAAGAGTGAAATGTATTCCTAAAAATAATAATGTTTACACAAAGCTTGAATATGCAAAAATGAATTAGTTAATTTGAGCAATATTATCTAATGAAAAACGTGCTTCTCCAACATAATGTTTTCAAACTAGATGATTGTTAGAAGTCCTTTCCAACTCAAACCATTCAATGATTCCCTGATTCTAATTCAAAGTATAGTTGCATCAAAACTATTTTGGTATTATTTAGCAAGTATTCTGAAAATTTATATTAGATTACTAGATATTTGTACTATTATAAATTATTATAAATTATTATAAATTATTATAAATTATTATAAAATATTATAAAATATTATGAATTATTATATTCACCATATTCTCTGTCTCTAAATTCTACAATAAATTTTACAGAGTAATTTTTACCAACTAGACTCTTCAAGTATAAAAACCTGAATTTTTCTTTTTATTTTATGCATCTCAATTTCATTTTATGTAGACCAGAAGATCTCCAGAGGTCCTGTCTAACCTCAGTGATTCTGCATGAATCTGTTCTGTGAGGCCAGGAGATATAAATTTGCATGTGAAGCAATAAAGCATAGTTAGGTGACAAATTTGCACATGATCCTTAAAATGTGCCAGAAATTTGTAAGCAAAATGTTAGGACATTATGAGGTATACACATGCGGTTGCAACCACAGGCATACCTGTCTGCCAAGAAAAAAATTCACCCAAAACACAGAGCTACATCCCCAGTATTTTAACTAATCAGAAAGATATTAAAAGGAAGAAATTATATCACTTCAGTGCTCCTTTGTCTTCCTTTGCTTGTTTTTATGTACTCAGATCATGCCTCTAGTTTTCCTGTAAAGCTGGGTGTAAAAGGTCAAGGGTAGGTATCAAAAAATCTCATAAGAAAAACCATTGGTTTATGGAACTACATTGCAAAATATGCAAGTATTCAGACACAGCATCTGGTGAGTTTTATCAGAGAATTGTGTCATAAAAAATTTAAAAATATCCATTTTTTAAGAACAGATTTATATTTAACTCTGAAAAATACAATGTACGAGGCACCTTGAAAAGTTCTTAAAGCATACATACAAGGAACCAGAACAGATATATCTAGTTTCCATAACAATCAGTTAGCTACAATCCAATTTTATGCTTGCATGGGCTTCAAGATGTAGAAAAATTCATAGCTAAATACTACATGTTGTTTAATTCTGTTCAGAGTCATGAGTCAAGTTCTTAACATTACCTCCTCTAGGAAAGAAAAAGAAAAAAGAATTTTTACTTAGGGATGTAAAAGTGTAACTTAACTATAAAATGGCGGGAAATCATATAGGTATTTATAAATCACAAGAAGTGAGGTCCACTCTACAGAGCCAAGCAGAAAGAACTGAGAGAAAAACAAAAAAATTCCATATATGTAACAACTCCTTTGCCCACACATTTATGAGCTAATTGAAATGTAACAGAATCAAAACTATGGATTGAAATACTGTGCAGATTTTTTTCCCCCTCTTTATCTAAATCAGTATTTAGAATTTTATGGAAATATGTGATTTCAATGGCTGTGTCTTAGTTACTCTCAAGCAGATTCCAGAGCTTTTTCTTATGATCACATAATTTCATCTCTTAGTGGCTGTGCAGAACAGTGTGGTGGCATCAAGCAAGAAAACTTTGTGAACAGTCAGCATGGGAGGTTAAACAATGGTCCTCACACCCACAGGCAGAATGGTCCACATTCACATCACATACTGTATCTGTGACTCATGCCACATAGGACTTAACTTCCAACTTAACTACTAAAACCTCAGCTCATGCACATTCTGCAACATTCTGCCATGCTGTGTTATCCTTAGAATTATGTGTCACTGCTAAGTTTGGTTACATTTTTGAACTTTCCACTTGAAAGGCGGGGTTGATATGTAGTCAACAGGAGTAGTCTGGCAGACTGTGCTGAGTACATAATTTGTAGATCCCTTCTGAGGCCAAATATCTTCACTTTGTGACTGCAGAACTTTATTCAGGATGAAGTAATAGGAGTTAGAAGGATGCAAAAAAAAATGCCTGAAAAGAAGTCTGTTATGGCCGTACTACGTAGCGCTAGCCTGAGCTAAGTACTTCTGTCTTTAGTACTGTATTTTCCAGAAGTTTAGGCAAGGCATGCCACCAGGTAATTTGTAGCCACTCAGCATGCTGCACTAGATTATATGGAAAGAAGAGACAGAGATACAAAGTGTTCTAATGCCAGGGCTATTTGATTTGAAGGATTACAGTACAGTTGCAGTACGAGAAGTCATCCATTAGCCCTTTACTGACCAATGCAATCTAAGATCTATAAAGAATAACCACAGAGCAGAAGCAGCATGATATCTCCAAAAGCTTGTATGAAGCCACAGTCTGGACCACCAGGCAGAAGCTGCAACCTGTTTCCTGAAGCACCACGACACTGGTTCACATCTCTCTTCATGAGCTCTCCTGTCTGACTGTCCAGCAGCCAGCTGTCCTCCCAGCATCTGACTGCCACCTGAAGCATCACAGATATGAAATGTTTGCCCAGTCCTGCAGGAAACACTGGTAGAGCATGTTAGTTTCTCACTCAGCACTCTTTACAGTGTGTCCTGTCCTTGCAGCAAGATTAATGAGTGTACCAGACTATATTCCCCTTTGGTTGTAGCGTACATCTGGGCACAGTGATGCACAGAAGCTGGCTGCATAAAAGATGTCAAAAGGATGTTGTTTGTCAGATTTCATGCTGCATGGTGTGGTGGTTTCTGGGAAGATCTGGAGAGGTCTTAAAGAGACCTCTTCTCACAGAGATGCAGATACCATGTATATTAAACAAGGCTGTGCCAAAATACATGAATGCACAGGGATAGACTAAGATTTACAGGAAGATAATTTTGTCATCTCTAAACTTCCTGATTTATTGACTTTAAAGTCTTCACCTAATTTCTCTATATTTTTTTTTGTGTCTCTTATGTAAAGCAAATGTTTTCTTCAATTATATCTGAATACATGTTCTACAGTGACTGATGAAACATCTTTTGTTGTGAACTAACAGGAAATCAGAAAAAAAAATTTCAAAGAGGAGACAATATGTATGTAGGGTTCCTTTTTTGAATTTTATCTCATATTTTAACACCTTTTATTTACAACTATCTCCTGCCAATATTGAGATAATTTGTATGCAACGTACAAAAAATCTACATTCAAGTTGCCTAAGCACGCAAGATTCATACTTTATTTCCATTTAAAACCCCAAGCAAATCTTTTATGAAGAACATGCTGACTTAAAATTGAACACACAGATAATATAAAAAATCTTTTCATTTCACTTATTATTCCTATTATATTTTTTTTAACACCAATGCTTGTAAAATGTTTGTATACATGTGGTGTAACTTTTCAAAGTACATTGGTTTACTGAACACTTTAGCAATACTTTTTCTGAAGTAATAACTCCTTTTCATAACTCATGAATCTCTATCTTTCAATTCCATTTTAGTAAGAATTTGCCAGTTTTATTTTATGGCTCACAAGCAAATGGAGGATCTACGGTGACTGGGAGTTTGGGTTCATTCAGCCTAGCAGCAATTAAATCAAAGTTTAGAGTTTCCATCAGTCACTTATACATGCTAATTGATAAACAGCCTCCTTCATTTTATGTGATATTCATCAATAAATTGATTATTAAATTATTGAAAAAATTCCTTAGCTTTTGATTTTTAATGCACTAAAATTGATTATTTTGTGCTAGATTTAAAATCTAAGCAATCATGCATCTTTCATATTTCAAATTCTGCCTATGAAATTCCATTATTCTTGATTTCTGTTTCTACAACATTTATTTTCAAGTCAGTTAGGTGAAATATATTGGAGTTTCCTCACACATTCATTGCAAGCAATGCATAGTGCTTTTCTGAGAGAGATATGCAAGGTGGTGTCATTCATTAGTTCAGTCTGCAATTCCTTCATCACTATAACTAAGACTGCAGCCTTTAGTCTGTCCTAGATTTATGCACTGAACTTCTAGCAGAAGACTTGCTTTCCTTCAGACACTGTATTTCTAGACTTCCATTTTTGTGCTCTTTATATGTAGTTTAAATTCCATTATTTTACCTTTTTTGCTTTTGGAGGTTAAATATCCTCTGCCCTCTCACATGATCATCAATAGAAACAAATCACAACACTAAATGTGTATCATTTAATTATCCTGGTTTCTGTCTGCTAGGATATGTGTTTAAAGAGCTTCTATTTTCATATTTCCTTAGCTTCACTGGGGTGACAGTATCATTATCACTAACACTGAAAATAGAAAAAAAGTCAGCAAAGTTAGCAAATAGCTACAAGAGGACCAATCTAGAAATGACTGAAGAGAAGGTCCAAAACCTCAAACCCATGGTAAAAAATACCTGAGTACTGCTACAGTGAACTTGGAGTGCTATATAAGGCTTAAAACTTTTAACCCTGGTGGCAGCAAATTTATTAGGTGATGCTTAAGTTTTTCAGACTTGCTCGCTGTAGTTATCAGGGTGCCAGGATATTTTTGCTTCATTTTAAAAAACTCTGAACTACATAAAAATAGAAACTGATTTAAAGATTGGCCCTTTGTATGAACAGCACCTCACTTTTAGCTTATCCAGCTCTGACTACAATCGCCTATATTGTTATGTAAACCACAAAATAGTTCACAGTCATACATGCATTGACATCTATTTTTTCACATACAGTTCATTAGACCATTTAGCCAGCACCAGCCTTTATGCCACTCTTAAATTCTGTCAATTTTTTGCATATTTAATTGCAATAATTGCAAGATTTGTATATTAATAAAAGTTCGTTTAAAACTAACACACATCAGAAAAGATGCTTTCCTTTGATTAATCAAACTGTGTATTTCCCATATGGATCATTTAACAGAAGCTGACTTTAATTTCAAGTCAATAAAGTTGCAGCAGGGATGAATTTGACTGCACTTATTACCAAGCAGATTTCTGCATGCGAGTAAGTGGCAACTGAGTCTTCTAAGGTTTTAGAACATCAAATGAAAGTTTTACAGCATTCTAAGCCCGTAAAATACCAAATACGACACCATTTCACTTCTTAAGCTGAAACATATCTTCTTTCACAAACTGAGAATTTAAAAACTTAGATAAACAGTCAAAGGGTTTTGTTCTTTAAGTTTATTGACAGATAATGGAGGTGGGGAGTGCGGGGCAATATCTGATAAACGATGTTGATGCACTGCTAGCAGGAGACAACCCTCTTAGCCCCTTAAAAAAGTGTCTAGAGTACTGTGATAAAACCATAGTCTTTTATATTTCAGTTCTCCTATGTTTGAATGAGGTAATTCAAGTTATAGAGCTCATACAATTAGAAATACCCATTTACAGCCTAGCAAAGTGCAAGAAAAATAATTATCAAGAAGAACCTAAATAGCCAAAGATGTCAAAGAGCATAAATCACAACTTGGCCCATTTTTCAGAAAGGCCATGTGAAAGCTATCACAGCAATGCTGTTCTGAGACATATTTCAGTGATAAAAGACACGGACAAAACCCTCAAACCAGGGATAAACTGTGGCAAGTCAATCTGAAAAGAGGCAATGGACCTTGAGCTGTGAATAAGGAATACAGGACACATAATCATTTTTGAAACACATATTGAAGGAGTCTGAGAAGCACAGCTAGATCAGAACCCAGTTCTGCAGACACTGCTTCACATATAAAATTCTGCATAATTTTCAACCACATTTTTGACAGCTGTTCATCTTTTGCCTTTTATCTGTAGCAGGATGCTCTGCCTAACAGGAGATAAAACAGCTTGAACTTAACCATATTTGCAAAAGTTATTGATTATAGATGGAGAACATTATCATTAAAGAACACAGAGGCCAGCCTGACTCATCAACCCCAAAGCTAAATATTCAGATGATATGAAGACCAACATTTCCCTACAGAAACTCACACCAGTGAGGATGCAGCAGACAATCTTATAAAGGAACCAGCAAGTGATAATAGACATAATTTATTCTAAAGGCTGCTGAGCTGACACAGCTGGCTTGAAATATATGAATGACACCAAATTACTTTATGGTACAAAAGCCCAGCCCCTCTTCTTACAGCAGGGATTTGCAACACTTTTGTTCTAGGAGTGCATGAGATTTCTGCCTTGAGTGGGGACACACCCACAAGGTTACTCCTTGAGGCTGAATGAAAGAGTTGCCCAGGGGCATTGGTATGGTTGAGTGACATAAACCTCCTGCTAATAATTATTTTGCTAGTCTTAATATAATTACTTCAGTATTACTTTTAAAAAGTAATGCACTATAATAGTAATTATGGATATACTGAGCAGGAAGTAATTCTAATCAAAGTTTTTTAGTCTAATCATTACCATCATCAATTTTTAAAAATAACATAATTTATTAATATGAATTTTTTGGTTTGCTGTTGTGAATCCTATTGCAAAAAGTTCTTTAAAGGCTGAATTACATCTATATAAACCACTGAACATAAACTTTTGACTCAATCTGGGACTAAGATGGATCTTGCCACACCTAGACTCCTCTCTGAGAAGGAGTTTACAAAGCAGAGTGTCTCTTTCTGAACTTTGTCACATTTCAGGACAACCTCCCTGACAAACTATCTGAAGCTTTCATTCTCTCTGTAATCTATGCAAAATTCTGTTGTTTCCGATGAGATTATCGGAACTAAAAATTCTTTCTCATAGTCACATATTATCTGTATTTGAAACTATTACACAAAAAAATCAATCTAACTCCTAAAAAACCAAAAGAGCACTCAGTGCAGGAAAACTCAGCTCTTCAGAAAGAGCTGTTATTGCCTGAAGAA
Organism: Petroica traversi; assembly: GCA_025920805.1. Classification (NCBI taxonomy): domain Eukaryota; kingdom Metazoa; phylum Chordata; class Aves; order Passeriformes; family Petroicidae; genus Petroica; species Petroica traversi. The sequence goes on along the minus strand of JAHLSL010013742.1, from coordinate 399,638 downwards.
AGAGCCATGTCTAACTGATCTCAAACTGTACATCCTTGGAAAGAGAATCACAGAATATTCCAAATTGGAAGAGACCCACAAGCACCATTGAGTCTACCTCTTACGTGAATGGTCCATAAACAGACCAAACCTTCATCCTTGATGCCATTAGCACCATGCTCTAACCAGCTGGTGTTTTCAACGCTTCTCTCCTGATTTTAAGATTTGCAAGTTAGGAGGATATAGTGCATTCAGCAAGTGTAAGATCAGAGAAATACCTTTTTAAAGATTACTAGAACAAGGTGTTGTGGTGGCTGAGTCTGCAACATTCCCCCATGTTGTTTTAAATGGTATATCTCCCCACAGAACTGTTCCCCTCTCCTCAGTATCCCACTGACCCCCTCCCCTCCCCTCCCCTCTCATCCCATCCCCTCCCTTCCACAACTGGATTTCATAGGAAATCATTCAATGTCTTCACAACTGTCCTTCTTTTTAGTATGGTTTAAATACTGCAAGTTGTATCTAGGAAACCAAGTATTAGCCGAAGCTGTCCTAACTACTAATATGAACTGATGAAAACTAAGAAATACTTCTACATAATACAACTTCAGGTATAGCTTCTTAGATGTTTTTCAGTCTTGTCTTTGTATGTTACAAACTGACGGAGATATATGAAGTTCAATATAAAAAAAAAAGGTACAGAAACTGAATGGAATCTTATATATATTTCAAGGAATCAAAACCAAGATTACCCCTTCAAAGAACTCTTCTGAATTATATCCTCTTTTTGGAAAACAGTACTTGTCTCCGTATATTACAACAAAACCAGATCTGTTGCACTACATAAACTCTGAAGATCTTCAAAAATACCCCTTCCTTCTTAATATATCAGCCATCATTTTCTAGATTGTTAGGGAAGCTCTTGGCCAAGTTTCAGAAAACAGTGCAAGAGAAGAACTAAGAAGAAGAACTAACATTTTTGAGGGCCTGATATCAGAACTTCTCATTCACAGGAATTTATCATGAGATTTACTGTTTTAATAAGGACTGAGAAGTCCCACGAACGGCATTGGATTCTGAAACCTATAAGCTACTTTTGTTGTTAAGAAATGAATTAAGAAGTCTTGCCTCTTAAAACCAGAAGTATGAGATGAATTTAACTGAGCAATTTCCAGAAAAAAGTATAGACATAATAAGTATGCTTTGGCTTATCCATGTAGGGAAGTTGTGTTTTCTTAGGAGTATTTCACAAGCAGCATGCAGAGCTCTGTCAATGGAAATCAAAACTACTAAAAAATTTCAGCTACTTTTGAGGCAGAACATAAAAAGAGTTATATTAATACTTCAGTCAGACAGAACTTTCTAATGGAGGTGGGTGTAGCACTTCAGCGGTCTCAAAGGTAGAATAAGCTTAATTTTGTAGGAATAACCTTATTTTAATATATTCTGAAACTGAGTATCAATTAAGAAAACATACAATCTTAGAAGAGTAGGAGCAATTGCATTTATTTTTTCAACTGTCAGAATATTTAATATTTAAGGAACTTAACTTTTAAAATTGTGCCAGGTATTATAAAATGAATATTAGGTTTTAATAATAATTTGTGACAAGTAGTAGTTACTATGTCAAGAGGAGTTTCAGAGGCATTTTGAATTTGAATCAATGCAACACAAAGGCATTAGGAAATGGTATTAATAGTGACAAAGTTTGATCTACTTTGCATCATTCAATCAGAAGAAGGCAGATAACTTTATTTCACTCACCTTTTGCATTAACAGTAAATTAAATGAGTGAGTGAGTCAGTGATTCCCATTTTATATTTGCTCAGAAAGCTCTGAAAATATTTCTCCTCAATTAACCATTATGTAAATATATCAAGGGAAATAGTTTGATAAACTGACATAGTTTATCAAAAGGAAAACATACTGGCAATGTTTCAAAGACCTATCAAAGCCACTAACTTTGCTCAGATTTTTCATCACCAGTGTACCACACCATGCTGTGAACCAGTGCCCTACAGTAGGCAACATCTTTTGTTTGCATTGGAAAGCCCAAGTTTGAGTAAAAAAACTTTATACAGGTAATGAAGGTGTAATTATGTAGGATAGAATCTGAGCCACTTCTGCACTATACTAAAAAGGTGGGATTTTATTCCTCCAGCAGGAAACAGGTACTAAAAAAAAAGTCATTCCAAGAGACTTGTGTGGAGGAAAAGCTCTTGTTTGTCATAAAGTTTCTTAAGAAAAAGTATTTTGGAAATGTGCCAGTTCATTGTAAGACTTACATCATTCTTGGCTATTACCATCCACTTTTACTTGATGTTAAGCAACTGTCTCACTTACTAAAGACTAGGAATTTCACAAAGCAGTTGTATCCCTTTTTGGCACATATTCTGACAATAATCCAAAACTAGTAAAACAGAACTTATCTGGGAGATTGTCTCCTTCTTAGGAGAATATATTATTGTAATAGTGCTATTCTCTATAGTGTAATCCTGCTCTGCATAGAGTTTGGTTCACTACTTCCAATGTTTAACCTTCTCTCTCTTTTTCTCCCTCAGTGAAGGGAGGATCACTTATATCTCATCATTGTAAATTTTACCTGAGGAACTTTTATTCGTAGACGACACGCTGAAAATTTCATGGGGAAAATAAAAATACAGAAATTTCATTGTCACCATTTTTTGCTACACCACTGAGTTTAAGCAGCATGCACATTTAAATTTCTGATGTAATTTCTTGTATATACAGCATTATGTTAGGAAAAATAAAATAACTGCATGGAAAATATATATTTATTGTATAAATATTTGTTACAATTAAACAAAAAAACACCCCATAGCTAGTTCAGATGCACTTGTTGATCACAGTTTTCTGAAGTTATACAACTTCTTTCAAACTTATAAATTTTAATATGTTCTTTACACAGAGCTGCTTTGATTGAGTCACCTATGTTTCTTTTCCTCACTGAGTGATCTTGCTCAACATGTTACACTCCTGTCTTGCAGTTTAAAGCTAGTAGTGATACTTGGCAATAGATTTGATGGCCAAAAATATTTTTATATTAGGAAAGATTTTTTAAAGTTGAACTTCTGCAATTCATTCATTTATAAACATTCTAGTATTCTTCTTTCTTTCTTTCTTTCTTTCTTAGTAATTTTGCTTTCATTAAATCCAGGGTGAAACAACCAGGCACACCCAAAATTTGAAACCAAATTAAACTTAATTCTTTAGCATTTACTCCTGCTCACTTCAGGATAGTGTGTCATCCCAATATTTTACTGACTATGGCCACAGAATTCAAAGAAAAGGAAAACAAGCTTAAAATATTTTGCATTGATCAGCTGGCCTTAGTATATCTGACACAAGAAGACTGAGTATTTTAAGTATTTACCACTATGACTGAGTTCTGATGAGGTTTCCAGAATAATTAAATTTCCTAATACCAGCTACAATCTTCAGTGATGTGAACTACACCAAAACATGCAAATATGTGTACCTAAATTGTATTTTCTGCTCCAAACATTCATTTATAATTTGTGTTCCTGTCTCCTCAAAGATAAATCCGATATGAAATACATAGGTTTCTTTTTTTTTTTTTTTTTAATTTCACTTAAAAAAAAAAACCTGGTAGATGAGTATTTCAGATATTACTGCATTTTCCTTGAGGATTTGCTTACTGCTTTGAATAGTGTTGCACAGCAGTATCAGTGAACTGTAAAAGGATCAGCAACGAGTTCAAAAATACTATTAAACTAAATCTTAAACCCCATGACATTTATCACCCAGTTCTAATATATAACTAGATGTATCATCTCCAGTTTTATTTAGCAAAGTGATATGTTTGTATACTTTACAATAAAATGAGCAGGACAGTAGCTTTGAGCAGATGAACATGTTTGTGCTTGTCATTTTTATCACTACTTTAATCTCAATCCACAATAATCCACTTTCTGATGGTGGTACTTCTGGAAATTCTATTTCAGCCTTCAAAATGCTGATTCACCAACTTGGCCATCTTTTTCAGTACACATGATGCCTTCAGTACAGCAAAGCAAACAGAAAAAAATATTGACACCTGCAGCTTCCAAGCAAAAATACTCTTAAGTAGACATATTTAAAACATATTCTGTTTCCATTATTGCAGGTGTAAGTTACTACAGCTAGCATCAGGGAGACACTGGTCAGCTCCAGCTAGTTAAGAGCCTGCTTGTATATGTGACATACAAAAGAAAACATGATTTTTTAAGAAAACAAGCGCAGTGTCAGCCTTCTGGTCCTTAAAGACTGTTTGTGCTTACATGCACAAGAATATGAATATTCTGCAATACAATGACAGATACTGCAAGCCAATTGAAATGTCTAGTCTGATTACATTTTGACTTAGGGTAAGGTACAAGTGTCATCATATGCCCGTACATGGGCAGTTCCACTTCCATACATTTGTGAGAGATTTGACCTGACAAGAATATAAAAGGATGAGGAAAAACTGGTACAGGCATTATCCCCTACATACACAGAATTTCCCTAATTTGGTGTTCCAGTCATGACTCCCAGCATTTTGTTCACTTACAAATATATGTCACATAACACTTAGCACTTCATGAATTGAAGTGCTTAGCACTTCATGAATATGACACACTATCCTAGATCCCTAGCTGGGAAGTTAGTATAACTCTCCCTAAGTCCTGCAATTATTATCCAATAATATTTTTCATATTGACCCGAATGCTAAAATGTTGCTAGAGAAATTTATTATGGAGTTTTTCACAAAGTCGAGATTTGACCAATCATTTACCTCCTGTGGTTTAAGATTCCTATTCTTATAAAAAGAACTAAAAAAAAAAGATATAAGGCTTATCTTCAAATCCAAGTAAATTTCTAGTTTTGTGTATTTGTGTAACATTCATGTTTTTCAAAACTCATGCATTATATTGTCATTATTTCCCCACATAATTTGGAAAGAAGCTCTCACAAATAAGAGGAGGTTTTAACATTATAAGTTTGAGGTTTCAACATTTTACACAGCATTGACTCCTGATTCAGTTTTGTTGGCATAAAGCCTGAGAGTGTAATAATGATGACTAGAAAAAATAACATTGAGAAAATGGAATTGGGTTAGACCAATGAGATTTCATGATCAAGAAATATAATCACATCTGGCTTGATTATCTAGAAGATAAAATCTTGTTGATTAAATGTTTAAATTGTAGGTGGTACACTATAAATAACAGAGTTTTATTATTGTTTCATACAATATTGGAGAACAACATACATTAATTGAGGTACCTAACAATGAAGAAAAACTGCAATTTCATTCACTTAAGTTTTGTCTCTGGAGAAAGCTTCATTTTTCAGCATTCTGCACCTTTTTTTTTGTTTTTGTTTTTTCCAGAGTATTATAATAATATTAGTCCTCATTTGTGATTTTCAAAAATAGCATTATAATGTTTATGAAACTAAACCAGCCAACCTCGACAGAAAAATAATTCAGGGATTTTTTATTTGCATCAGTTTTAACTGGTGTATAACTAATGCACAACTCAACTGTATTACTTATAAAATTATGTTTAACTTAAAACTTTCTTCAGATTAAAAATCATGTTTTTATGCATATTCAGATCCCAGCTTTTTAGATCACCACAGCATTTTAATGACAGCCATTATGGACAGCAGAGCTACTGGAATCAGACTAAGTATGTCTGATAATATAATATAATCAATATAATATAACAATAATATAAAAAATAATATAAGCAATATATTTTATAATATATTTTTACATATAAAATTTGAAATAATAAATAAATCATAGTAGTGGTTGTGTAAAAAAGTTTTTACAGCTTTCAGAAAAGTAGTATTACTGTTAAAAACCTTGATTGATTGAACAGTGCAACTTCTACAAGCTACCATGATCCAACTTTACTTTTTTCTTCATAGATATGTTACTTAAAATATTGCAGAGAATTTAAGTAACCGCCAAAATGAAACTTAATGAAATCTAATGCAAATTAATTTTTATAGTCTTTTTTGCTCTTAAGAGTTCATTTTGTGAACTGAGACTTCTTTAACATGATTCTGAAGAACAGTAAGTTCTGACACCAGTAATTATTAATCAAATTATTATATTTTAGGTATAAAATAATTTATTTGCCAATTATTTTCAACTTCTTGCATTAAAATCTTAATTATTAAAATAAAACTCTCTTAGAGAAAAATAAAAAGGCAAAAATATACATATGAATAGGATGTGACTAGACAATATTTGTCCTTTGTTTAAATCTGTATTTATGCAATTATTTATCCCAACTGTAAACTAAGGTCTAACAGCCGTATTGTTGTGGTGCTGCTCTTTATATAAAAACATTCATATACCAGCTTAACTAACTTAATATCCAGAAACATTATCTTGGATGATAGGATATCCAAGATTTGCTAGATAGATATTAAATAAAAAAACATACTGTTATCTCTGCTTTTTTTTCTTTTTTTTAATGTGTAATGTGTTAAGGAACTGTAGACTGCTTTGAATTGAAGTTTTAGCTCTCTATATTAAAAAGAATTTTAGAAGTAGATTATGATAAACATCACAGATGTATATATGCTTACACTATATATAGATATATACATGAAGACATTATACATATATATGTGTGTGTGTGTGTACGTGTATAGTAGAAAAATAGAAGCTGACTGTATCCACCAAAAAATCATATATACACACACACACACAGATCCCTTAACATCCCTTAAATTCTAAAAGCATATTACTAATTTGATATAGCAATTTAAGGTGGCTAGAAAATGTACATTACTAACTGGATTGAAAATGGATTTATAAATTCAAGAACTCCTTCTTACTCCTGGGTAGTCCAAAGAGATTTAGTCAAGGATCGAAGCCAAATTGATTAAAAGCTGTCCAAAGAATAAAAACTCATTCTGCCCCTAAGAGATGTGGATTTAGAGCTTTAAACTTCTAACTGAGATGTTATGTATATTACATTTTTGCCCACATGATAATATTTTATTTTCTTGGTTTTGTAGGTTTCAGTTCTTATGAGGAAATTCTGTCTACTTAAACAGGAGAATGGAGATGTAGTACAGGAAAGAGTTCTTCACATTGAAAACTAATTAGAGAATACTGATCTTTAGTATTAATAAGTAGATCACAGGGAAAATATTAATTAATAATTAAAGGTGAATCGTTCATAAAATATTCATTAATATTTGAATATTGTTATTGTTGTTGTCATTTGTGGAAAGAAATAACTGTTATTGTATTACCAGTCTCTTCTTTTACTGGGCTATAAAAGAATCACGAGCTAAACAAAACGAAATAATTTCCAATTGCTTTTGCCAGAATGTTAGTTTTATGGTCAGGCAATAATAATAATGATGACTGAGTGTAGAACAGTCAAATGCTGCAGTTGGTTGAAAAGTTTACATTCTGCCTACCAAGGCTGTATCAGTTTTATATCTTCCAAAAAGACCAAAATAGAAGCCAAAACCCTACAAGAAGCCTACGACACACTTCAAAAATTATGCCAACAAATGAAAAGGAATGCAGATATAGCACATAAAATTTGGTTAGGAAGGTCAACACAATCTTAATTCTGATAATTAAATTTAACTGGAGTTCTCAGCAAAATGATCATTTTGAACAGAATTAAACCTGCTCTCCTAGTCAAGGCCAGAATGCTACACTAATGCAGAAGATGATAGATTAAAAAGGGGTGTTAAAAAAGTCAAATTTTTCACAAAGGTATTTGTTAGGAAGCAGTGTAATAAGATTTGCCTTTTTTATCATCAGAGACATTTTCCCACATGTCTCATCTCCTACCTACTACAGGCAGTCACAAAATACACACAAAACCAGGCTGCCAAGTTCTAGCTGTATAATTTTTATGTATTTTGCAATTTAAAGTGTCATAGAGGAGCTTCTCTTCTGGAAGGTAATCAGGATTTTTGGAGATCTACTAACAGGTTACTACTTCAAAAATAAGAAAACCAAGAATGTTTTATTCCCAAACACTGTTACAGGGTATATCCACAATATCACAGACTTACCTGGGGGTAAAAGGGAGGAAATCAAATTGAATGCATTTGTAAACTATACTAGTATAGAATGATTTTGTGGAATTTTAAAATGTTTAAAACAAATATACAAATACAAAGATATTATTCTCTTACTAAAAAGCAAATATCTACTCTTTGGTAACAAAGTATTGGTAGTTCTGAGGTCAAAGTACAGTCTCTAGTAAAAAAAAAAAAACAATGACAAAAGACCCCCACAAATATTATGTTAAGTTTTTTTCTTCCATATGAGCTGCCAGAGAAATAAGAGATCTGATAGCTGAAATTCTACTTCCAACTCCTATTCTCTTAGTAATTAAGCATTAACAGGTATGTTGTATTTTACTGAATAGGATCCCACACAAAATGGGCCACAAATCAATCACAAACCTGACCTCAGCTGATCATATTATAGGGGCCTTTTACAGCTAGATGTCAGCTCTGAATGTTGATTGCCCAACCATAGCTTGCCAAGAGCTACATGTTCTTCCTCCCTTATTAAGTTACATGAAATTGAAAAGATATAGATCTAGATTTCAAATCCACTGATCTGTAAAAAACTTAGGAAGAATTACATTATAGGAAATCTTGGTAGTATGGTTTATTATTAAGGTTATCCATTATTTCCAGGTATTTCAATTTCTGTCAGACTTATATGTTGACTGAAAACTTGGATCTTTCAGGCTTATTTTCTCTCTTTTCCTAGTTTGTTTTTGTTATGTTTTGTATTTTTGTGTGTTTTTTTGTTTTTTTTTTTTTTAATCTGAGGAATGCCTTTAGCAATTCTAAGATTCATACAAGGATTTTGTTTGTTATTAAGTGATGAGTATGTGCCAAGAATATGCATTTTTTCCCTTTTATTTATCAACTACCACATTTGGCTGATATATAAAACAGAAACAAATTATCAAGACATTATTGGGTTATTAGTTAACTCTGAAAGGTCTTCCTGCATTACTCCCCTAAAGTACTGGTGCTGCCCAGATTTATGGACTAACACCAGGTACAAGAACTGAAATGAGGAAATTTATTTTGCAGTTCATTTCCATCAGTTTTCTTTAGGTGATGAGAAGCCAGAACATTCAATATAGGAAGACAATAATTTGATCAAAGATGAGAAGCATAGATTGGTACACAGAATGCTGTAACTTAAGTGGATTTCAGTTATAAGATTTAAAATAGCTGCACCAATTCATCATAAATACTGAATGTATGAGTGAGTAGATGAAGGAAGTACTTAAGTAGGCTGAAAAAGAGAATGGTAATAAATTAGACAGAGAAACAAATTTTGATCTTGGAAAGAACGTTTTCTTTGACTCTTGGTTTGGTTTTTGTTTGTTTGCTTGTTTTTTTATTTTTTCCCCCATAAATATGGATGCTGTGAGATGAAGAAAAACCACAGTCAACCATGCTGCAAAAATGAAGAATATTGTTAGTCAACATTTTGACATGGATGAGATTACTAAGATTCTATTTGCTTTTGATTCAATGAGAAGTCAAAAGCTTATTGGTACCAAAACATGAATCAGTTGCAGGTAACATTCAATTTCCACAGGGATTTTGAGGTGGAAAATGTTTTCTGATAACTATTTTCATGTTATATGGGGTATCCTGTATCTGTAAGATCAGTTTTTACCTGTAACACTCAGCCTGGAGCACTGCCTTCATATCTGGTTTGAATTTCTGGTAGTTCAACTGTGAAATTGAGTTCAGGCAGCCTGGAACCTGAACTAAAGGCCAGAAGGACATTTGTAACCACATAAGCCAAAACTGCCTCAGCAAGCACAAAGCCACAAAAATAACTGTGCCTTTGTTTTTTCTGATCTTAGAAATTGTGAAAAGGTTAGGGAAATTAGTGTAAAAGGCACATGAAAGGACTTGAGAGCTACTGCAAGTGGAATTCGGCCAGGAACTGTACTGGGAATATTGTTTTCCTCAAGCAAAATTTTGATATTTAGAAAAGTCTTCTTGTTTGTTATTATGTATGCCCTCCCAGGACAAGGCTCCAGCTGCTTCTGATCCTGGCACTAGGTCAAAGAGTACAGCAGTATTCATACTGCCATTCCCGGTGATATAATTTCATGTGCCAGAAATCACACTTTAGTCTCAATTTTACCAAATTTTTCCTGCTTTCCTTGAAATCCCCAATCCTGGAAAATTATAAATACCTGAGGAAGAACTGCTTCATATTGGCTGAAAAAATCCTATTCCAGCTGAAAATACTGTCTTTGAGACTACAGTGAGAGGCATGATCAGTAACATAGATTAATCTGGAAATAAGTTTTTAAGAATTCTGGGAAACATGAACACAGACAACTTTTCTGGATTTGTCAGACAAAAAATACTTTGCATGTTCTTAGGAAAAGAGCACAAAGCCATAGCAGGTTTTGTGCTTTCTCATTTGAGAGTGAAGAATCTGTGCATGCCTTTGGTCCCTTCAGACCGATTATATAGTCTGATTATGCTAATCTTTGTTTCCATGTAAACATATTAGAAAATATTAAGGATCCAACTATGACCACATAATTAATTTATGTGACAAATACACATGCAACAGCAAAAATAAGAGATTCTTTGTTGCATTTATAAATAGAAGGTCAGGTGGGTTTTTTGTTTGTTTTCTTTTGCTTTATCAGGAAATAAGCTGAAATTACTTTTTTTTTTTTTTGTATGTATGTATGTATGTATACTTATGTCTCTAGCACTTGCATTTTGCAAAAGATTAAATTATAGAAGCTTTCCCATATTTCTGCAGGGTAGAAAAATAATCAAGGCTTCTTAGTTATCCAAACCACAAAACAATCCCTTGAGGAAACACAGTAAACAATGTAATGACTTGTGAAAGCTATGATTTCAATGGATCGTTTCATTTTTGCCTGAACTGCTCTTTCATGACTACTCTTCTAAGCTTACCAATTTCAAGGTCGACTTTTTGCTAAATGTAGACAGCTGGCCTTCTGAATCAAATTAGAATCTTGTCCTGTGAGAATATACAGATATTATACAGTGATTTCCCTACAAAATGTATTTTAAAATTATTACTGCTATTAGAGGGTGTGGAATAGGTAATATAGAATGAAGTCTGAGTAAGTAAAAAACAAAAAATTTTTTTCAGCATATGAAAGAGACCTTATACCTAAATATGGCCACACAGTTAGAGGGTAAGTGCAAAAAGGAGAGTAACTTCGGAAAAAAACACCTACTGAACTATTACTTTAAAATAAAAGAATTCTGATTCACTATTAAAAATCAATAGCAAAACCAAACTCTGTTCTGGTTTATTGTATTTTAGATTATGTATGAGGCACACACAGTTAATGATCAAAGTGCTTTCGCTCCTATTTCTGCTTCCTAGCAAAATGCAAATGAATGGTTGTGTTAAACTTTGCAAAACTGTCAGAATACTTGTATTTTAGTAATTCAGAATAGTTTACCTCTAATAGCTGTATCTTGAAAAACTATAAAGTATTCACTTTTTAAGGAAATTGAAGCTCTTTTCTAGTACCAGATACATTCAGGAGCAATTATTTTCTAAAAAGTAAGAGGTGTCTCTTTTGCCAGCTAGTGTTCACTACAGAATGCAGTACTCTTCTTAGAAACATAATGAGTCACATATTTAATATTAAGAAAAAATCTAAAGGATATTCAGTTAACAAGGTGGTTATTTTGAGAACAAAATGGAGTTCTGAAGAGATGAAACAATATTGTAAAAAAGGAATAAACAAAGCAAAATTGCATCCAACATCCAGAATTCTTACCACTAAAGAAGTTAAAATATCTATTTAAACTCTCATGGTTTATAAATCAAAACATCTTTATAAGTTGAAGCCATCTCATATAAATATTGTTAAAACACATTGGAAGATGTGATAATATCTTATTTAAAACATTTTGTATAAAATGAGCTGGAATAAAAGGAGAAAATCATAATTATTTCTTAAAAAACGGATGTATTTTTCCATTTTCTTCTCATTCCAGTTCCAGTTCTTTCTCATTCCAAGCCAACTCTGATATTGTTCGATTTAAGGTACCTCTATAATATTTAGGCTCCTGAATTCAAGATTAATATATTCTTGGCTACAGTTCACATTTTGTGGTCTGTTATTTTTTGTTTGTTTTTTATCTTAATTAAAAACATCAGTGGTTTTACAAATGTGCTTAAACTGCAGACATCCCGTTTTGGAATTAAAGATGTACAATAATGACAAACAAAGAGTTCTATTTGCCAGAGGTAAATCTATTATCCCTCTCAACAACAGAAAAAGTGAAGATCCCACTTCATCCCTTCATTCTATATTTAGAAACCAGGTGCACTTCAACATGAGGCAGCTTAATCCCTTTTAAAATGTTAGAAGTCGAAATATCAAGGCTGTCTGAAAACTGATTTATCAGTGAGCTCCTGCCAGTGTGTTTTTGACAATTTACGCTTTAGAATCAATAGACACTTTTGATTTCCCATCCGAAAGACATTCATCTTTCTATAGCTCAAGGATGTAATATTAAAGGAAGACTTCAGCTGCTTTATATCTAAAAATAATGAGCACAACTTTTACTCATTACTCACAAAACAAGTAAATTATAATACTGAAAAGATTTTTGATGAAATCTATTTATACATTTTCTTAATATTTTTATCCAATTATTAAAATTATTCTAACACTCCATTTTAAAATTTCAACATTTTCAATTGAATTTCACTGTATTACTGAAATAAACAGCTATCATCTGAAATGATGCTAAAAGCATAAAGCGTTCTGTATTGTGTCTGTGTTAAAATTCCCACTTTTGTGTTTCTCTTCTAGCAGCAGGCAATACTGGAGATCTCAGTTGTGGATATTTTAAAATCAATACCTGATCAATGATGCAATTATGCACTCAAAATCCCATCTGCATTTCAAAATTGTATTAGCTGTACTTTTAGTATCCTGCTCACACAAGACTTTCAGTAATATATCTCTTTTCTTACATTTCAGAAATTTTAAAAGAGATAATTTCAACTTATCAACAAAAAACAAATTAGGATATAATGGGGATAATATTTATCCTCTTGTATTACCCACCATTCTTGGCCTCTATTGAGCAAAACATGCTCTTCAGAGTATTTTTTTTTTAAATTGAATCTGCAGTAAAATATTAGCCTAGCAAAGATTTAATGATCTTAACCAACTCCTTCTCATTTTCCTGGACATTTAGTTACTCATGTTTTTTTTCTTTTTTCATAAAATTCCTGGGTAATGGACTCAAAAACCTGTTTTGGATTTCAAATCTTAAAAAAACTTGAAGATCCCTATTGAACTTTCAGGTTCATTACATTCCTTTGAGAAATAATTACCTACTCTGAGACACATTCATTAATGTAGACAATAATTTTAAATTCTAGATTTTACTTTGGGTTTTTATTGTGGTTTTTCCTTTAAACCTAATTCCTCAAACAAGATTATTTAGGGCTACATTTTTTCTTTGCTTACCTTCCTTTCCCAGAAAAGGGGAAATTAGCCTTGTGGTGATGATTTTGAGAAACATACTCATAGCAATGTAGAATTATCATGAATTACAAAATACAATATTTTTTCTCTACCTTTGCAGGTCATACTATTTTTCAATGACCCCTTTATGCTGACATGCAAATGGTAGAGGAAATCATCTATGAGTGAGACATCCTGCAATCCACGCATGCTTCAGGCAAACAGCAACCTTAGCGGGAATTAATACACAGGTATCTCTGATAGCAGCACCATTTATATTCAAGTTAATTCTCTTCTGAAGGATAAGAGAACACCTCAGCCAGAAAGTACAATAAATTCATTACAAACACTCAATTTCTGACCTCAGAGAGTTTGCAGATTTGACTTCTGCAATGACTGTCACTGCATAACTGCAGTTCTGGCATGTTAAGACACTAGAAAATAAAACACCCAAACCACCTCTTAGAAAAAATCTGAACTAAGACAAGTGGAATGTAAATAGGGTACCCTTCATTTTCTCTCTAGACATAGTCATGATGAGTCTAATGCATAACTGTGGGAATAAATGTATAAAATGGAGAAGATTCTAGCCCCAAAACCTACACAGACCTCCAAAAACAACCAACCAACCCCATAATCAACTCACCAGAGAACCACAAAAAAAAAGTAATACTAATATTCTTAACACAAACAAAACAGCAGTAGCGCTGGTAGTCTAGGTAAGTTCACATACTATATAAAGGAAGATGATTTTTTAATACTGCAAGATACTGAAGACTGAGCAGCTTAATTTACTGGTGACCTTTTAGTTTCATTTAACATGGTTCATAAGCTATAATCTACAATTACCAATGTGACACTAGGAAGAGACCACAACCGAAAGAACATTAAAGAAATTATTTAAATTCTAGAATCTTCGTGACACTATAAATTAGGTCCCTCATTTTTAAAATTGAAGAAACCCACAAAATCATACAAAGGACCAGGCATGCCATATTCACGGAAATTTTAAAACCCATAGGTGAAGATTTTTTGGAGGATCTACAGGTTCATGAATTATTTAACTGCAGAAAATTACTAATAGAAATACCTTTGATTCTGCAAATGATGAAAATATTATTTTAAGATGTATTATGATCTATTAATTCTTAAATGGCATTGTTATATAGACTGAATTTTTTGTTAATAATTCTACGACAGAATTCTTACTTTTAACAAATAATGATGAAGGAAATAAAGAAGCAGGCAAAAAGGTTTGCAAAAAAAGGGGACTTCCATAGGGTCTTAAAAATATTGCTAAAAATTTCTACTCATTTCATCCAAATCAGTTCTTCCCACTCTACCTCACTATTGATCATCATGCCATTAAATAAAAAAATGCTGCTGATGTAGTTATTTGACCTTTTCCTACTGCTTTAAGCCATTGGGAGGAGTTATGGAAACAACTCCTTTGAGAATGAAGGAAATCAAAAAAGTCAAGTACACTAAGTTGTCTTGCAAGGTCCTACGGCCACAGCTGCAACATAGTAGTTTTGTGTGATACTTTTACCAGGAGTAATGACTGGAATTACTTCCAACATGGACAAGGATATCAGCATGCTGTTATATTATCTGTAGAGCTCAAATCTTCATTACACCCTCGTTCAATTATCTGTATCAAAATAACTTGTTAAAACCTCTATCAGTTGAGGTACGGCAACAGGAAAATTCATGGAAGAATTGATGGATAGACTTCATTGTTCACTAAAAATCTGAAGAAAATAGAGCCACAAGTATATATTTGGTATATTTTACACTAATTTTCATGACCTGAAATTACTTAATTTCTCTGCCTAACTCTTATATGCAACAGGTGGTAATTGAAAGTTATTCTTATGGAACATAAATTATTCCTGTTTTTGAAGAAAAAAAAAAGGGATATAAGACAGCTATACAGAGATTGCTGTATTTCAGCTGGCCGTAAGAGCAGTGAAATAGAAATTTATTGTAAATTTCATTTCAAAAGTCCAGAACAGGAGCAGTTTGTGACAGAAAGTTTAAAAATGTGAATTAAAATGGTATTACGCATATGCAAAAATGCACTTTGCAACAAAGTGCCATTATCTAACAGATCTGTGTATTTAATTTCTTTATAACATCTTCAAAAATAAATCCTACTGACAGACAGAAATTAATAAGCTGAGACAAGTCAAATTAACTTTTCACAAGAAGGTTCTACTAAATTAGAATATTAGTCAACGAAATATGATGAGCCTGATACTTTCTAAAGACATGTTTCAAGAGTGCCCAATGTACTTTGAGCTCTTATCTCTTATCTGAAGTGGCTCAGTTCATGATTTTCTGTATCTTTGAGATACCTAAAGATGTAGAGTAGAATGTAATACATAAATTTAACATGATTTTGTAAAGGTTATGACAATATTTATATGATACTGAGGGAAGGAGTGACTAGTGTATTCATTAGAATAACACCATTTTGTAAAGCTTTGAGATTAATTTAATCTAGGAATCCTGAATTCTTCATTCAGCCAATCAAGTATGGCACTAACATTGCAGTATGAATAGGACGATAAAAGGGAAATAAATCCATGTCTTCTATGCCAGAAAGTTGTTCCTTAAGAAGCTAAGGAAAACTATTATAAACGAGATGGCAAGAGACAGATCCCTTGTACAACTAAAGTCTCAGAACTTTTTATAGCGGTGTGGCAGGAATAATGCTTCATATTTTTAAAGCATTCTCCTTCAAAACTGAAAAATTCATAAGTCTCTAAAAACTGGGATTTATGACACTCAACTTTATTTTGCACTACAGCTGAAATTAGTCATTATTATATGACACAGAAAATTTTGTACTTTTCTTTTAATTTAGGAAATCTTCCAAAATCTGGCTTTATCCCATCTAGAAATTGGTTAGTGCTTTTTTAGTGCTTTTGATTTTTCAACAAAATATAGTTTAAGCTCCTTTACACTTGCCCCAAACATAAAAGAAAAAAATTAAGACAATCAGATGCATCATCACTTATGATCTACTTTTCCATCCCTCAAAGTATGAAAGGAGGCATGATCTTAAATTCTTTGTTACTGCAGAGCAGTCCAGGGAGTCGAATTCTACTTTGACTCTCTATAAGACATCATAATGACTCAAATTTTGGATTAAACTCAAATATTTCAAATATATATTACTTAAAACTATCTAAACCAGAATAATAAAATGGCTACATCCAGATTCCTATTTTTTGTTGTATTAACTTTAACAAAAAGGATAGTGAACATTGTTTGCAGTGAACTTTATTTTTAAAGAAAATTTTCATTTGTTCTTGCTCTCAGGCCTGTTCAAGGTTGTTTGTAAGAATATTTGAATACTGTAGTTCAACACAATTTCTTGCAAAAATATTGTTCTTATGTTTTCTATCCCCATAGCTGTATTTCAGGTAGAAAAACAGTCCCAAACAATTTCAACAATAAAGTGCACTTATTACCATTTTTTTTACTACTTCTGTGCATTTCACCACAGATTTTACTATTCCAGTGATGAAATACATGAAATAGCTGGTTGAAACCTTTTGTTAGGCTTTGTTATGCTTGAATGAATTTTGATGACAAGGCTGGAATTAGGTTCCTTGAAATAACTGTACTAATATTTCCAACTCCTTATAAATGTTCATGAATGCACAATGGGCTGTAAATATTTAAAATATTAGTGAATCTTTGATCCTATTTACTCACTTTGCTTAGGAGTAATTTAGTTCTTTCTCTCTTTTTCTTTCTTTCTCAATTTGTTTCTTGCCCTGACACCCTTCTCCAATGTCAGAATCACTCCATATTCACATATGAACAAATGATAAATCAAAAGCAGATAAATTCAATTTTTGACGTTAATGCAATAATACTGCTTCAAATTCTACCTTTAATGAGACTGATGTACTCCTGAGAATTTTTTTAAATTGTGTATATGCAACATATGTATGTGCAACACCATATTCAACTTTCCTGTGTGCCCATATAATTTTTAAGGTGTTTAATACCCTTATTAAAAACATTTTCTACAGAAAAAGTGAAGCTGTACAATGGTATTAAAAACAATTTCATAATTAATATGCTGAGAGATCCATGGTAATGTTCTCATTGAAAAATATAATTATTGCAGTAGCTATAGGAAAGAAACCAACCAAAAAAAACAAATTGATTTCTTCATTAGAAACTGAATGGTCCTGGACTTTCACAGGACAGCATTTGGTCCTTTATGTAGAAATCACTGTAGAAGTGCTTATTGTTTTTTGTTTAAAAGCAAAATATTTAAATTGTTACTTCTGCCATTTTCCCTAACATACATACATACATTAAATGCAAGAGAGTCATAAAAATATGTCATATGTTAGATAGCTCGATTTAGATTAGCTGTTAGCTCATAAAACCATGATTACCATCGGACTAGATCTTTTTTGTACTTGCTTCCTTGTATTAAATATCAGCTTTATTGAATTTTATTTGCATACTACTAAAATGGAGGGGTAAGCTTTTCCTAATTATCCTTTGGTGACATACAATCCTAGCTGCAATGAAGTTTTTTAATTTATCTGCTATTTTAATTTTGTTAGCATTACATTATGAAGGTTAAGCTGCTTCCTATACAAATTGATGAAAATAGAATCTTATTGTGTAGAGAATTGGTATTTTATTTAACTGTTGATTTGATGTTTTTTTTAACTACTGTTTGCTAGAATTCATTTATCCATTTTGATCTACTTAGTGTGAGTTCTCAAAAAGTGATTTAACAGTTTTATAAAAAGAAAAATAAAAATGGGATTTACAGTACTATATTGAACAAACTATCCTTTAAATATACTTGTAACAAAAAGAATGCAATAAAATGTATGATATTCAGTGTAATGGTAGGGTAAAAGTAATGAAAAAGACAAAGAAGTTTCCTGTACACACCAGACGGGAAAAAAATAGAGCTGGTAGCTGTTAATGCATTTAAAATTTCAGGCTGCTTTGAAAAACTGGCAGGGTAAGCTGACAGCATAATTAAAATACATGGGTTTCTTCCTACTTCAGGGAAAGAGAAAGCTGTATGCCAGTTTTTTTTTGGCTACTTAACCACTTCTATATTCAATTTTCTTCTGTCATATTTTGATCAATTAATTGTGTGTGAATATGGGGCATGATAATCACAGCCAAATCCTCATCCAGCTTATTTAGCTGCCCAAATATTAAGGCTATTCCAATGGTATGTTCACTCTTGTACAACAACTGTCTTCTGAATTTCTTTTTTTTTTTTTCCCAAGGTTTCGGAAGTTCATTAGTTCACAGAAAGGTCTGAGTTCTTGGGTATAAAGGCTCACTGTGATGATTCATAGTGCAATTAATGTATCTTTTCCAAGGGTATTGGAATAGTGAATTGGAGTGTGTGTGCAACCAGCTTGACAGCCCATGTTTGACAAAACTAGAAGATGCTGAGCTCAACAGTGACACAACCTTCTCTCCATGTGGCAAAGGGCTCTTTCACAGATTATGGTTCAAAATATTACATCAAGAATTTACAAATAGAGCAAACCCTCTGTAGCACAAGACTTCGACTGAATACTCAGCATGAAAATTATTGGCAATGAGTAGACAGAAACACATTATCAATGGTCCTGGTTGGACACTGGTATTTAAATTCCTATCACAATCCCAGGCAGATATTCTCTTAAAGCTGGCTGCTTTTTCCCTTCTGTGGGATGCCTCATTTCACCCTATAAAGAAGTGCACTTTACCTTTGTTCTTCTTTCCTTTTTGTTTCATTTACTTTCATAAGGATAGAGATGTAAAAAGAGAACATCTTCCCTAAACACTTTTTTGGTCACCTAGAATTTCAACCACACTTTCAGGATCCAGAATTTTACAACACACCTCAGTGGTAAAGTTATAGAGACAATGAGAACTTATTTTTTCTGTTTGCAACCCTTTTTTTTTTTCTTTTTGCTAGAGAAGAAGCTAAGTAGAATTGCTAATTTAGTTCAATTCCCAGATTAATCTCAGTCACAGCCTTGTAGAATAAATTTCTTATTTGATAAGTTTGACCTCTGTTCTTTCCTCTAAATACTTTATAACTCACCTGTTAAAGTGTTTATTTCACTAGGTATATTGATTACCATATCTCTGCATAATTGCTTTGCCATGATTATTCACTGTTTCACCTATCTTCATGTCATTATGCATTTCATCATAAATGATTTGTTCTTCCTTCCATATAATCAACAAAAATATTGAACAAAGTTAGCCTTAGAGTTCCCTCTGAATTTCTCTGAAAATACCTTTATATAGTAATGATAACTGCATTATGAGGTTCACCAGCTAGATCTTAATGCATTTAATTTGAACTGCATTTATATGGTGCTATTATTTAAAATTAAAAATTCATACAACTTTAGGCCAAAAGTCAAACTCTATTTATATTAAATCTCTGCATTTTATGTCTGCTAACCCCAAATAATTAAATCAGTGGTTTAAAAATTTATTTTTTCCTTAAAAATATTCAACTGCTATTAGTGTTTGGGGTTCTTTTAGTTAGTTCTTGTTAGTTAATTTTTCTATCTACTTTTCCATTGTTGCAAGCAAATGTCAGAGTAACTACTTCAGCAGTTAGCAGGAGTATTCATTAGCTGTGCTTGAGTATTGAGTATCTGAAAACTTTAGAGAACCAATGAACTAGCAATAATTAAACCACTGAAGAACATTTAATGAGTTATTCCTGGATATGTTATCACTTCCCCTAAATGCTAATGGAATTGAATTTTTTTTGTTATCATGGAGTTCAACCATATTATATTTTTGCTTTTCAGGGAGAGAGATGAAACAGTTAGCTGTTTTACTAATAATCTCTGCTATTATAATTTTTAGTATGTCTGCACATAAAGTACCCATTGTACTTTTATTTTTTAGGCTTCAGTTTTCTCTCCTCAAACCCTTTAACTTTTCCTATTGATTTTCTACATTTAGAAAATGGTTAAAGAACTATTTCATGGCAACTTCCCACATTTCTGATAAATTTCCCGCTATCTTTTAACTTTCCATTGCCAACTGAAAATGTAGGTGTATATGCATATTTAGTTTAATTCTTCATTGATGAATGACGACATTTTGAGTCCTGTGTAATCTGTGTAAAAATACTCAACTTTTTCCTGTCTAAAATGCATTCAATTTTCCCTAAGTTTTGTATTTTAAGAAGCAAGCAAATTATTGTACTAGAACCACAACTTGCTTGTCCTAGTCAAATGTTATAAGGTCACAATCACTCCAAACCACTAATTTTGGCTGAAAGAAAGAGTTGTTTTCATGCAAAGTAGAGACTTATCTACGTTAAAGGCAAACTCACTTTCAGTTATCACACAATTTCTTTCAAAACCGTAATGATGTGTTCATTTCTTCCATAAAATCACTGACAGCACTCACCATATTTTCTTAAAAACAGATTTTTTTCCAGTCTGTATAGTTCAGCATTCATTTTTTGTGTGGCTAAATGTTTTTGTTTATAAACATGTAATAAAATTATTAGCTCCGTTCCATCCAAATAGAACTTTGGTGCATATACATCTACAGGTTTTGCATGGGAAATTGATAGAAAAGAGTTAAACACAAATGAAGTGTAGAAAATGTATTCCTGGTTCCATAACAAATAATTACTCTCTACTCTCACTGAAAAATAAAGGATAAAACATAAGTTAAAACTAATTTAATTAAGATTAATTTACTGAAGACTGAAAATATTTTTATCTCACCTCACCTACAACGTTCCAAAGAATTATGTCTGAATGACCAAAAGGTATCTAGCTAAAAAATCTGGTCATATTATTAAACAATGACAAATGAGTAAGACATTCAAACCTGTACTCTGTTGAATATCGTGAACCTGAAGTACACAGAATGAGAAGGTAGACAGTCACAGTCTTCTAATTAGGCTACCTGCTGTTTTGTATCTACATGAGTTCAAATGATACCAGATGTAAGGTTATTAGCATTTCTAATGTGTGCATGCAGTACAGGGCAAAGCAAAGAAATCATAAATCTAAAAAATGCATTTTAACGTGACACAAACAACTTCATAGCACATGAAGAGATCCAAATGGGAAAGGTTTTCAAACATACATTTTTAGGGAAGACCATGAAGATGTTAATGATAATATATGTGTTATTTAAAATTCTAAAAGCATATATTACTTCAAACTAAGGGAAGTCCTTCCAGGATATATAATTTCCATTGACATCACAATTTCATTCAAAACAGAAGCTCGTGCTTATTAAATCTGCACACTAGATTAATAAAATAGACTGGGATAGTCCTTCTTCACTATAGTATTTCTATCTATCAGACACAGCAAATTTTCCAGTTAATCATGGTGATTCAATGACGGAACAGATTTTGGCAGAACAAAATATTCTTAAGACTTATTCCATATATTTCTCAATTGTATAAATTAATGTAAAATATGAGGGGAATTGGATGTATTTGAATGTCTCTATGTAACCACCACTAATCTCAATGTATTAATGCTGAATTATTAAGACTAGATTTTGACCTAAGACACAATATTTCAGGGAAGTTTCCTAGGACGACACCTTTGAATCAGTTCATTCACCAGATTCCTCACAGGTAAAAATCAAACAGAAGTCTTTATCCATAGATGCTCCTTCTTCAATCAGCCCTCAGAGCAGCTCCAGCCAATGAGTGCTCATGTTTTCAGACTGCTTTCCTTAGGCTGGGAAGTTGAGATTCTAACTTCCTTGTTCCTAGACTACACTGTCGTTCATGGTTGGGATTCAAACACCCAAGAAAAATTACTTGAAACTGTAACATATGATCTTGAATTTCTAAACTGTTTTCATTTCAACCCAGAATTAACAACTGACCAGTAAAATTCACTCACCCTCTCTTCGATTAAGCCTTGCAAATCCAGGGCTGTGACTGCTGGACAGCTCTGATGAGCTACTGAATGATGACTGAGGCAAAGCAGACACCAGCTGATCATCACAATTATCTGCCAATGAAAAATATCACATTCAGGTTAATCCAACAGACACCACTTACTGGACTGTAACAGAATCAACTCTGCATCTGAGAGCAGTATATCTCTCAGTATTTCTTCTTGCTGTATTAAGTGTAGAAGTATCAGTACAGAAGCGCACATTTTGGGGGTTTTTACCCAATATTTCATAAGACTACCGGACAATAATTTATCATGTTCTTTAACTAGCTGTTTTTACCACTTCAAACTAAACTTCTCAGATTATACCAAGTAATGGTTCACTTCTCACTCACACCTTGATTTACATGAATAGCAAGTGACACATTCTATTCTCTGTTGCAGCCCCAAGCTACAACCTCACCACATGCTTTTTATTTATTTTTGACTTGATGTCAGCACAGGTCTTTGCAATCACTTCTAATGCGCAATGCATTAAATGTAACTGTTTCTAAAAAAAAATTAAATAAATAAAAAGTCAAGCAAACTGAACCAAATGTAATAAAAAAAGCAATCTTATCCCTTTTAAACACAGTAAGCATGACAGAATGTTAAATCTTTTGCTTTGCCAGTGGTATATATGTGTTTGACAAAGACGCAGCAAAAAAATCATTACCTCATAATTATTAGTATGCAAGTCCTAACATCATACAGAATAAAACCTGAGTGTTTCAGAAAAAGATTTAACTGCAGTTCACAATCAATTGTGCAGAAACAAGCAAACGCTAATCAATACTCTAGCTTTAAATGCCCCTCCAGCTGAATTACTATACAGGATATGTGTTCATTCTCCCTTTAAATTTGAAGCATATCAATTGAGAATCAATACCTGATCTAGTTTAGCTGAAAGAAGATTAACTTTAGAAAACTTAAGTGCAATAAGTCCTTCCCTAGGCTGGGATCTCTCCTTTAGAGAAAGACGAAATTATGTCAACTTTAAGTCTTTATGAAGCGTTTCTATTCAGGACAATCATATTCTTTGGATGCAACTGATATCTGAGAGGTCATAGGTCAATTCTTCTTTTTCCAACACTTCTATTGTCTACTAGGTTTCACTGTCAAAAACTGTAAATATTAATTAATATAAAATCTTTCCTGACAGTAATAATTAAGTATTTCTTCTAAGTAATTATAGATATTTCTAATTAGCAGCAAGCCTTTTATATGAATGTCCAAAGGGATTTTTTTATCATATTCAATTTTTTAAAGTTTTTTTAAAATTTGGTTATTTGAGGAAAGCCCTGTCTAAAGGAAAGGCCTATAGCTGGCCTTGACTGTTAGAGTTAGAAGTTCTCTCCTAAATCCCATAAATAATATCCATTCACAACAAACAACAGGTTTTATTAATTGCTCCTGATAAAGTCACATATGCCATATTCTACCAAATTCAGAGTATTTCACCCATGGAAAAAAAACCAATAAAATTATTCTTTATTTCATGTTCTAGGTTTATACAATAAAATGGGCAAAATTCTATTAGTCTTTAGTGCCTCACTGCAAACTCATTTTTTCACTTCATTATCCACAGATTAGATTTACAATAGTGAAAGAAGCTGTTCTACTTGGGACAAATTGTCCTACTGGTAAGCACAAAAGAAGAAATAAATGAAGGTCTTATGAGTAAATGCATTGCACTGGTAAGTCTTAGAAAAGGATCTCATTAGTGAAAGGTTTCTTTACAGCATAGAAAACAGAAAGAACTTATTAGTCATAAATTGCACTAGAAAGAGAAGAATATGATGATGCTGTGCTTCACATAGAGAGCTACTTAGACTGCTGATGCAAAGGAACACTTCAAGCGCCACAGATCCTTTTTCTACTGCCAAAGCCTATATAGTTAAGTCTAGATACCAAGATGAATATTAAGAGGAGAAAATAAAAAGGCATTTTTACTCCAATCTATGTCCATGATATACAAACATGGAACCACAGAACCACTCAACAATTTGAGTTGGAAAGGACATTTAAAGGTCATCCAGTCCAACCCTGTGCCATAAGCTGGGACATCTGCACTATAGCAAATTGCCCAGAGCCCCATCCTACCTGATCTTCAACACTTCTGGGTGTGCAGCATCAACAGCCTCTCTGGGCAAACAACTCTAGTGTTTTACCACCCCTATCACAAAAAATCTCTTCATGGCATCTCATCTAAATCTACCCTCTTTTGGTTCAAAACCATTACCCCTTGTTCAATTGCTACAGACTTTCTTACTTAGCATTGAAAAGGCCACAATAAGGCCTCCATCGAGGCTTCTCTTCTCCAGGCTGAGCAATCTCAATTCCCTCAGCCTTTCCTTATAGGAAAGGTTCTGCTCCATCCCTCTGAACATTTTTTTCAGCTCTCCTCTGCTCCACAGGTACCTGTCTTTCCTGTGCCAAAAACTGCAGAGCTAGTTGCAGCATAATGTCTCATCTCTCTCAGATGCCTCATATTTTAGATGTTGATCTTCTGGTGAGAGGTGGCATGTGTTATGAAATGAATCATCAGGAATGAGACTGTGCCATTAATACCTAGAAGCACTAGTAGATAAACAACAGCAGGCACACTACTTTTAAAACACCCCTGGGTATAAGTCTTCACAAATTTCAATTCAAAATATTAAAAAAAAAGGTACATTTCCACTGGATGGATGATACATCTGCCTTTGTAATGTTTGCTTCTGCCAAACACATTTTTCACCCTTTTTCTATTTAATGTACATGTTGGAAAGGAATCAATGGTACCGAATTAATCTACCCAGATGGTCTAATACATGTGTATTTGTGAAATACACATATTGCTTTGAGATATTCCCAGAAGAATTCTATAAGCACTTAGCATTTATGGTATAAAAGCTTATGTCAAACTCGATTTACAATAGAAAGGCACATAAAATTTTGAATATTATTAAAAAGTGTTATCCAAAAACCAGCAGTTCCTGATATGGCTTTTCGCCTTTGCACAGTATGAGAAATGAGCAATGTATCACAAATAGATATACCCTGAATAATTATACATTTATTCTACAACAGCCGCTGGTCTTTATTTCAGGAAAAAGACTTCATATGAACTTCTGCTTTATTGCTTAGCACATGCAGCTTAAAACATGTTCTTGTGGCAACTTCCATTGTGCAATTTAATTCAAATTTCAGTATAAATTCCAAATGAAATTAAAACATTTTGCAGAAATTGTCAAAAAAACAGATGGTCAGTATCAACTTACTTCTCAATGAAAATAAAAACAAATGAAAGAATAGTCTCTACAGAGTGACAATTCTGTATGCTTTCACTTACATTGGAAGACACATTCTGCACAATAGAAACACCGTTTGAATACAGTGCTTTCTCACAGGCTACTAGTGACTCTCCATTTCTTTTGGACAGCCCTCCACTGTACAAGAGAACACATATCGATGCTGAAGGTAATGTAGGGCTTTTTAGTGATATTTCATACAGCTTCTCCAGGCTAAAGGAATACTTAAGGAATATATTCTAAAATGAAATTTAAAACAAGGAGTTTTAGTTAAAAGTTGCCCATCATATAGCATTTATTACATTTTTTGTGATAAATGTATACTTTTTTTTAAACAATACATGAGGACACCAAAACCATAAAGAAACCCTAGGTTCTGTAATATGCACAAAAATCTGGTAACTAATAAGGTTTTGTGAAAGAAAAAATATATAAATAAAATAGATATTACCTGATATTCAAGAAAAATTATTCGTTACATAAGGCATGCCTTTCCATATACCATAATTCCAGTGTGAGTTTAATCAAATTTATGAAGCAACTGAGGCATTTTAAAGAAATAAAATCTTAAGTGATGCATGAATAAAGTAAGCCTACCATTTCTCTTCCAGCTCCAAGTAATATCCCATTATGCATACTCAGAGTAAACCAAGGAATTTTTAATACAGAGGTACTATAAATTTTAATACACAGGTAATATAAATTACGTAGATCATATGAACTACAACAAAGGAGTTCAAATAGGATATCATCCTGTAATAATAACAATTATAATAACAGTAACAGCTATCAGGACTATGTTTACAATGTTGTTGTTGATCAAATAAATTTTGTTTCTTGCACCAAAGCAGCTGATTGCTGAAATAAAAATAGTAATAAAAATGGCAGAATACTGGGACAATACAAGATTTATTTATTCAGAATTCATAAGTGTATATTTTAATTTCCATGGAATGAAAAAAAACCCTGTTTTCATTTACAGGCATTCAGTTTTCTTCTCTTTTCTGTGAAAACTTCAAGACTATATGGCACTGATTTTATTTTCAATAGAAATTATCAGCTTGGTCCATAATAAAGACTAACAGATTTTAATGTCTTCCAATTTGAGTGCAAATTTACTCTAAATAAGCAGATGTCAACATGTAGTGCCTAGCTACCACAAACTGATGTGCAAAAATAATATTCTGTTCGAAATTATCTAAAAAGTACATGCATTACATCGACCCATTGACTTTACTTATGACATATCTTAACTCAAAATAATACATCCCAACCCAAGAGCATACACAAATTAACATATTACAATTTCACTTATTTAGCTTTTAATTAAATTATTTTCAGCTATTATATTGTTGCCTACACTTTTTTTTTCTTAAAATTCAATTTACTCAAAACTCTCTCAACCAAAAAGAACTACAAATTACTTAATTAACTATTAAACTTCTCAAAAGGAAGAAGTAGCATAGGAGGAAAAAATATTAAGATATTTGGCTTCCCTAAAAACCTCTGAAGTTCTTTGGTTTTATCAAGGAGTCAAAATATTAAGTACCTAAAGAGCAAAGCAACTCTTCCACATTAAACAAACAAACAAACAAAATTGTACCAGTAAACCACATGAAAACAAGACAACAGTAACAAAAAAAAAGCAAAGAAAGTTTTGCAACCTTTCCTTAAGCAGGTAACACTAAATAACTAAT
This sequence comes from Petroica traversi, assembly GCA_025920805.1. Lineage (NCBI taxonomy): Eukaryota > Metazoa > Chordata > Aves > Passeriformes > Petroicidae > Petroica > Petroica traversi. Next base: position 372,186 of record JAHLSL010013742.1, on the reverse strand, counting down.
CACCAGACAAGTAGAATAACTAAAAACAAATACAAATGCAGTCACAGTGAACAGAATAGACAAGACAATACTTCTGGAAGTCTTTCAAAAGTGTAATAATGCTCATCTTTTCCATGCAGGTAAGCTGTAAGAAGGATCAACTTTGCTATCAAATTTTAATACATTAATATCTATTATGAAAAACCTCATAAAAAGGAATGAGACTCATAAAAATCAAGAACATGCCATACTATCAATAACACTAGTTCTTGTTAAAACCCAAAAAGAGTGCCAAAAAACCTGCCCTTCAAAAGGTATTTATTAAATCTTTGGTTCTGTCATGTACACTTCAAAGTTTCTTTTCCCAACACTAGCCTGCTCTCTAGCCTGTCTACTCTTTTCAACAAAAGATGTTTTATTTTCCCCAGGAGTGAGCACCTATGACATCTTACCTAATAGAATTTTTAAATATGTTAATTGTGGTAATTTTGTCTTTGGTCAGTGTGCAGGCTTGTAATTAGTTTCAAAAGATTCATTGAATTTAATGAGATTCCTGTGACATAGATAAAAAGAGATTTCCCCTCTCCTTGTATTCCTGAGAGGTATTGTCCATTATACTGGTCCCAACCTTAGTGAAATCTTCATCAATAAGAGAAATGAGGAGAAGTCGACAGATTTACAGACCACTAGACCTTCATAGTTTCAGGCCTTCTAGCTACACAATTTGCTAAGTCTTTTAATATGAACCAGGCCTGCCATTACTGCTGTTGCTATATGCTTATGCTTGGATCTGCTTCCTGGAAAGGGATAAATTATCCCAATTCAGAGAGCCTAAGAATTTCTTTATCTCAGGTCTACTGCTGCCAATTTATTGAAGTTTATAAGCAACTCATTAGAAAAGTTGCACTATTTCATTCATGCCTCTTGAAGATGTTCATAGCCACCAGGGTTTCCCATTCTTCAGTTCAGTTTATGGACAATATTAGGCATTTCCACATAATTACCTTTCAACTGCATGTAATAGTCAAATAAGTTCATAATGCTTCACTTCACTGAAGTTTTCTGCTGCTTACTTCTTTGAAAGATGTCAACATTTCAAGCTGAAATTTTAATAGTGACTGGCTCAGGCTGGTTTTCTTAATTTATTTTTTATTTAAACACAAGTTTTCTTTAACAGATTACAGCTATTGCTTGGAGGCAGTGGAGAGAGAAGGCAGGGAGCTGACTGCCTAAGATAAAAAATGAAGGTTCTACAATTTTGAAATAGTTTCTCCACAAAAGTGAAGACTTTATCAAGGAGATAACCTGCATGGCAGGGCTGGTGATTTTCTTGAATTTGAAACAATGTCTTCCATTTTTCTGATAAAAAATTTTATCTTTTCCAGATAGCAGTTAACACAAATTCAGCATAGAATTCTGACTCTTAGCAGTCAATTGTTCCTTTTATATCCACACAGGCATGTGATTTTACCTTAACAAAATACATGAAATGCTATATTTCCTTCCTTTCAAGGAGCTATCTCTTTTTCACAATTGCAGCTATTTCATGCCAACAAGAAATCAAGAACAGCCAGTGAGTACAAAAAGCCAAATTTCCTCTATGTTCACAGACAACCTTGTTTTTCTTCAGGGACATAAAAGACTTTTTGTGACTGAACGTGGCAAATTTAAAAAGACAAACCAGAAGGAATAAGATAAATGCTGCAGTTATATAGATCAGAATTTAATTATACAGGAATGGAAAGGATACAAAAAAAAATGTTTCCCTACTGACATCTGAAAACATTCACACCTTGCAACTGATCTTCAATTGCTGGCACGGTTGTTATATAACTGGAAATTATGTTTTCCTTAGGTTTTTATTTGTTTATTTCTACTTCTTTATTTTTATCTGATTACATGACATTTTTGTTCCATATATTAGGGAAAGGGAGCATGAAAATCCCAAAGAGTTCTGAAAATCCATAAGAAAGGGAAATAAAGGACTCGTTCTTCATACTCAGAAACCAGCCACAAGTCAGAAACTCCACTGTTAACTGATATTAAAGAAGCCTTAGTAACAACTAAGTTAACTCACTTCTAATTCTCTTGATCTTTTCCAGAAACCTGCAAACAATTATTTAATGTAAAGCAATTACTATCACTAAAACTTAACTCTTAATTCCTAGTACCATTTGAAACCAGAAAAGTCCTCATAATAATTTCCAAGATGATTGGATAAAGACTGTTTTTTCCTAGATTCCAATTACATTTTTTGTTTGTGAATTCAGTGGTGAAAGAGCATATGATTCAATAAAACATTAGACTAGGACAGATTAGATCTGAGAAGTGATGGGAGAAATGGGTAATTTCTAGTCAGGATCTTCTTATTCGCTTTATAGAAACAAGACAAAATGTATTAATTAAGCAAATAAGCTTCAGTAACTTTAGTTTTAGATCAACTTCTTCTAGATGTATCCTACAGTAAATCAAGCAAACTTCTACTAGTTAGGCAAGTTTCATGTCTTTTGACTTAAAGGCCTACTTCTTCTCAAAAAATAAGTCAGAATGGCAAAAATATGATAAACATGTTCCAAAACATCACAGAATCACAGTTCTGTGGGTTCTTATTTGCCTTATTTGGTTGTTTAACCTCAAAATAATATTTAATTAATATTTATATTAATTAAATATCATGCATTGTCATTGCATTTTTGTGGGGATCTTATCTACATGGACAATAGGTTGAAAAAAAGCTTTAAGTATAAAAAGTGAGTAATATATTAAACACTAGTAAGTATGATCTTATGGGGTAAATAACTTAATTCAGTATGTCTAATGGGTTTTTTTGGGGAAAAATTATGAAAGACTAATGCACTTTATAATGCTAGCTGGAAGTTTCTTAAGTTTTTATGGTAGAAAAGATTTTTAGAGAGAATGAAAACAGATACATATATTGTAAGGGTCTTGAAAAAAATATTTACAATTTAGAATTAAAATACAACATATTGATCAAAAGCACATAAACTTTACCATCAGAATGCATCTTTGTCCATGTCATCATGCAATATATAAAAACTAATTTTGTAGCACCATTAAATGTTCATTCTCAGGAAGTATGTCTTTAACTTTCTCGCTGGATGATTAAATTTTCACCACCTTAGTGCTATGTCACAATATTGTTTCAATTTGGAATATTTTATTACAGATTAATTCTTTTCATCCAGGATAACATAATCAGATAATACATACATGTTTCTTGAGATCAATAAGAGACTCTTTTTTGAGAATTTACACACCTTGTTACCAGAAGTATGCAGAAATAATTTTTCTTTTTCCTAAACCAGCAGAGACAGAGAGAATTCACACAAAAGGGGGAAAGAACTGTTTGTTTAAAAAAAAGCTTTGACTGTGATTTAATTACCTCAGACTTTACTCAGGTGTGGACAGTTTCACTTACATTTCACTCAAGCAACAAACTTCCCATTTTTAAAAATAAAAAGAACAGTTTTCCTCTTAAAAAAAAAAAAAGTAAGATTTCACAGGGAAACAAGCAATGAAATTCAGTGCCTTAAAAAAAAAAAAAAAAAACCAAAAACCCCAAAAAACCTCATTTAATCCATGACTTGGACAACAGGCTCCTCACTATGACATCCAAAGGTATGTGCTAGTTGTGCTCTGCTTAAAAATATGTGACCCGCTATGAAACTAAAGAGGCCAAAGAATGCTGAGAGAAGCAAAGACAAAATCCTTGTTATGGCAGAAAAAGAGTAAAAGAGGAAAAAAGTGTATGCACTTATTCATTTCAGGACTAAAAGGATCAATACCAAATTGACTCCTCTTACAGACTGTAAAAATGGTCCCAGAAACTAAACAGAAAGCCAGTAATTCATACATACACACAGAGTGTGCAATAGTATTTTACAATTACAAATTCCCTTTTTCCCCCATAATTTTATAAATCTAAATATCTTTACTGCTAGAGAATAGTATCTTTTTTCCAGATCTAAGATTTCCACGACAAGATCTTAAGTTTACCTGCAGCTGTAAACCTTTGGATTTTGCTATCTTGTCTCTTTACAAAGGAAGTAATCTCCTTTCTTCACTATCAGACATATTATTTCAAGTAGAATTTTATACCAATGGTGATAAAATTACCTCAAGAATTCTTTAATAAAACAAAATCTTTCAGTCTTATCCCATAAACCTTGTTTTCCACATCCCATATCACTTTGGAGGCATACTTTGAACAGTCAGCATTTGCAGCTCTGTCTTGAGGGAAAGGTGCAAGCAGAAAATCTGGTAGCAGGAGTCAATGCTCTGGGCTGAAAGCAAATTTTCATCCATTTTTGCATACCATGTTTATCAAACTTGTTTATCTCAAGGCCCAAGATAATGTTCCAGGCAGAGGCATGAGACACAAGGTATGCCTCCAGTCATCCTGTGGTTGTTTCACCATTGTCAGCACACAGTACTTGCCTTGTCAGGTCTGCAGGAGTATGAAGTAACTCATCTGCCAGGCCTCCCCTCATCTGTATTTTGACCTAAGCTGAGTTAGAGCATGGTGCTAACAATGCCAAGGTTGTAGGATTTGACCCCTATATGGACCATTCATATAAGAGTCAGACTCAATGATCCTTACAGGTCCCTTACAGCACTGAATATTCAGTGCTCCTGTGACCATTGTCCACCATACCACATGGGCTTTACTCATTTGGCCTGCTTGATCCCAGCACATGTTTCACAGTTATGGATAACCTGGGATATAGAGTTCATGGGTAAGCCTATCCCTTGATCACAAACCCATCTGGATGTTGCATTTCTTTCCTGATGACCTATGGTACCATGGGCCCACCAAGTCAGAAATAATTCCCCCTTATGCTGTCAGTCCAGCTCCTCCTAAGACATTTTGATTTCAGCAGCTCAATCCACCTGTCCGTTGTTGTGATGTTCTTCAGTAGCCCAACTCTTGGGCATATGTGCATCTCAAGATGTACTTTTACAGCCAACCTCTCTACCCAGGCTGTGACATCATGCCACAGTTCAGCAGCTCTGGGTTTGTCTCTGCACTGCCAATTGGTCTTTTTCCATCATTCCAGCCACCTCCACAGAGCATCTGCCACCATCCAAGAGTCAGTGTAGAGACAAAGTGGCCATTTCTCTTTCAGCAATATCTAAAGCCAGGCTTTCAGGTGGCTCTGACTTGATCCACCTTGTCCCTCAACAGCTTTTGTGATCCATCATGTAGGGCATCCATTTTTGCTGTATCCTTACAGTATGGCAAGAACCATTGGTTTAGAACCATTGGTTCACTTTTCATTTTCAGGTAGCTGATTATATTGTGGTGTCTCCTCAGCACATGTCATCTTCCCCTCCTCTGATGATGATGGTCCAAAATTTTTACCTTCAGGCCAGTTAGTGATGACTTTCAAGATCCCTGGGAGACTGGGGTTTCCTATTTGAGCTTACTGTGTGAACAGCACAACCCACTTACTTCATGTCACATCAGTGTCATGATGTGTGGAAGGTTTTTCAAACCTCCAGCCCAGCACTGGCACTCAGATTGCCAGGAGGAGCTGCTCTTCAGTGTCTATCCATTCTGAGGCAGCTCAAACCCCTTCATAAGCTCCCATTATTTAGTTTAAATTCTGTATATAACAGACTTCAGATATTTTGTATCCAAAACCCCATGAGTTTTCCTTGAGTCTCCCTGGATATTTTTTGCTAGTCTCCGGAAAGGGCAATTCTCTCCAACTGAAGTGTAGAGCACATTTTTCATATCTTGTCCTATTCTGACTGGCCCAAGGGCTACTGCATAAACAATGCTTAGTTTAATTTGTCCAAGAGCTTGTTGTTGTTCAGGACCTTACTTAAAATCATTCTTCTTCCAGGTCACATGAGAGAGAGGGTTTACAAATCTGACTGTAATCTGGAATATGCATCTTCCAAAACCCCACAACACCTATGAAAGCCTGCATTTCCTTTTTGTTCGTTGTGGAGGACATATCTGCTATTTTGAACACATTCACTGGAATCTGACAATGTCCCTCTTGACTGCTTCCCTCCAGTACAGGGTTAATTTTTGCAGCAGCCAGAAGGAGGCTAGGATATTCAGGTAATTCTGTACCCCATCATCTCACTTTTGGATGCAGGAGAAGGGGATATCTTCTTTGGATAAGGGCTCCCTTCCCATCCAGCAAGTGCAGTGGACTGAGAGGTAGGGTAGCTCCAGTTTCATGCCAGAGGGAATGGTTTGGGTGACACTGGTTCTGTTCCAGAGGGAGTGGTGGGGGTAGTGCGGCAGAAGGGGCAGTTGAGTGTTGTCTGTTTTCAGGAGTTTCCTTGGTGAGCAATAACGTCTTCTTGTACACTCTGTTGTTAGTGTGGTTGCTGTTATTGTTGATTTCCTTATCTCATTGCTGCTTCTCATAAACTCTTCTTATCTCAGCTTTGATATTTACTTTTTGTGCCTCCAATTCTTCTCTCCAGCCTGATGCAAGTGGGAGAAGGAAGGCAGAAGGGAGCGAGTGAGCAGAAGAGTGGTTTGGAGAGTCTCAGTGAGAACACTAAATTGGGGAGTACTATTTCTAAACCATGACACCAGTTTATTCCTAAAAACTGAATTTATGGAGTAGGTCACTTCACCTCACTCTGTTTTCTGGCAAAACCAGCCTTCAGGAAGATTTTGTCTTCTCCCCTTTCTCAAAACCTTCTTCTGCTGAATTGCCACACACATTAATGTACTGCAAGTGCTCTGGAGCCTCATCTTTTTCCAGTGCAGTCTGGATCAGTCCATGGCAAGTAGCGGGGCTGTGTTTCCATCCCGGGGGCAGTCAGTTCCAGGTGTACTCCATGCCCCTTCAGGTGAAAGTAAACTTCATTCAGACCATAGTCTGTCACTCTCCACTTTTCTCTGGGCTTACTCACTGGCTGTAAATGACTGTTAAATGGTGAGTGAGTCTTGCTGACCACTCCCTGGCTCTCCAGCTCACAAATCCTCTCATGGATGGAGACCACAGAGCCTCAGCTGATGCAGTTTGATGGCAGTGCAGTGATGTTGTAGCAATCAGTGCCTGTAGTTCTTCAACCCTCAGCAGCTCCACAGCAGAAACGTCCTCTGAGAGACCAGGCAAGGTATTCAGTTGCAGAATTTCCTCCATCTCCACAGCTCAAACAATTGCCCTCTGGGTCCTCGAAATACCCCCTCCAGAGGTAATCTATGCCAAGGATCCATGTGACCTCTGGGCCAGTCACAGTGGGGTGGTTTTGCCATTCATTCCCAGCCAGGCTGACTCCAGCTATCAGTGCAAGTGTTGGGATTCCTTTGTCACCCCAGAAATAAAGATGGATTCCCCTACATTCCTTGATGGCAAGAGGGTACATTGTGCTCTGGTTGTCAACTAAAGCTTTATCCCCTTGTGAGTCTGATGTGCCAGGAGATGGGATACCCACAGTCCAATAGATCTGACTGTCTCTTTCCTCTGCCTGGCTGAAGCCAGGGCCCCTCTAGTCCTTACCATAGCACTCACTGCTCACTCCTTGTAACTATGAACTGATGACACTTCAAGAGGACCAGAAGTAACATCAGACCTTTTATTCTGCCAGAGGGAGGATTTGCCCATTGGAAACTGGAGCGGTATTTTGTTTATTGGGTGCTTATTAGATCACCCTTGAGAGAATACCCTTCCCTCATGCTTGACAGCTGAAAGTTTCTGTCCTCTTCCCAATCCCTTTGCCAATGCCCACATGCCAGAACAGTTGCTTGGCTTCACTACCATCTGATTTCATATAATGGGCCATGATATCTCAGCCTCAGAGCAGCCAGGTCACTCAAGGCTCATTCAACTGGTAGTTGAAATTTATTTATATATATCTCAGCTCACACAAGAATAGAGATTGAGTGATTATCTCTGGCTCTGCCACTTCCTCCTGTTCTGAGGGACCTGCTTCCTCTTCATCTCTCACTAAGCAAACTGATTTGTTCTAAATTTTATTTTTGTATAGGGACAACTACCACTGGCATGGGTTGTTTCTATGGTTCAGCCACAGTTTGAATGGCCTTGCTGCTGCTGGTCTGCTTTGCTTTCCTCCCCCCTGAGAGTGCTGTGTAATAGTGAGCAGTGCCTGATAAGCAGTAGCCGGAGCCCAGCATGTTGCATAACTTCGGGCCTCTCTGGAGCTGTCACAACATTTTTCTTTCAGACAGTCTTCCACCTAATCAGGGTCCTGTAGTTCTTCAGGGGTGAACATCTGAACAATTGGAGCAGAACAGTCCTTTCAAAAGCTGGCCCATTTTCTTCCACCTCCCATGCCGCTCATCAAACCTCGAGGGCAGGTGTCTGAAACACCCCCCTAAAAATACCTTTTCTCACTCTTTTGTTGACACAAACACGGGTGTGAATCACATTCAGGAAAACCAGCAGACCTATCAACGAGAACATGCTTTCCTTAACACCAAAGGGAAATTCAAAATTCTCAAAAGCTGTTGTAACAGGCTTGAAGGAAGAAAAGGGGGTGAAAGGCTGCAGAAATTCATGTTCCCCTGTTCTTTCCAGTGGGTACGTTGGGTATTAATGGAATCCCAGAGGTAACAACCAAGGTAAGGACAGCAGGGCAACATAGAATACACATTCCAAATTACCTCCATTGTCCTTGATGTTATCACGTCACAAGCTGGTATTGTACAGTTCAGCAAAAAAACCAATTGTGAACCCCCTCCCTGCTCTGAGAAAGAAGCACATCGTGCATATATAGGAATATATATAGGGTTAGATACAGCAATCACGGGAAGGGACCAAGCAACATTGTGACCAGTGACTCTGGACCTAACCCAACAGAAGATTAGATCAAATTTGTTTCCAATCTGAAAACAGAAACAAAGTAAAGCAATGAACAGTAACTGTAACAATACTAATATAAAGTGCACCAGAAAAGAGAGGAACGACTTACTTGCAATTGTTCACCCACTGTGGAAACCCCTGACAACCCCCAAAAGCTCCTTCTGTCCCATACCTGACAGGGAAGGGAGCCCTTCCCCCATCCCCAGAGGATTATGAGAGGTGGTACAGAACAACTTCTGGCTCCAGGCAAAAATTAGTCCTGTCCTGGCCGAACCGGGACACCTCATAAGTGAGATGTTTCAGTTCCATAATCAGCTTAATAGCCCTCTGCTGGGCTTGTTCCAGGAGCTCCATGTCTCTCTTGTTCTGGGGAGCCCTGAACTGGACACAGCATTCCAGACGTGCCTCACCAGGGCTGAGTAACAAGATCACCTGCTGTGATTTTGTGGCAATCCTCTTCCTAATGCACACCAGGATCCCACTCTTTCCCGGCCTCAAAGGGCACAGTGCTGGCTCACGGACAACCCTCAGGTCCTTCTCCACAGAGCTGCTTTCCAGCAGGTCAGCTCCCAGCCTGTACAGGTGTTTGGGTTTATTCTGCCCCAGGTGTCCTTGTTCCACTTTTGTATCATCAGCAAACTTGCTGAGGAGGCAGTCTACCTCTTCATTCAAGTAATTTTATTATTAGTAGCAGACAATTTTTATCCTAGCATTTGTTGTAGACAAAACAGGACAAGATGAAGTACCTGTCTCTTAGACACCCTTCCAATCAGAGCTCAATCCAGTGATCTCACCTTAGTTACACCTACATACTTTGAGATTGGCACTGAGCCAGTTTTAGGAAATTTAAGATTTCCTATATTAGAAACACAGAAGGCAATTCTCTAATCAAAAGTTTTACTCAGCAATACTCACCTGACTGAGTTATTCAAATATATAATATTAAAAGAGCTTTTATAATTGATTTTAACTAATATGTCATTTACTCCTTCTAATTATTACTAAATTTTTCAGTTTAAGAATTGATCTGAATCCTACAGCCTGAGCTAATGTCCTTCAGTAGACCAAACCCACATGATGTTACACCAGTTTGTCTTCTTATGTCATATCCAGATCTTTATGAAGATGGTTTCTGCCACTAAAAACTTTCATTACAACTTCATCAAAGTCTAAATACAATTCCTTTTCACTAACAAGTGTTTTAACCACTCTATAATTTGCAAATACCAATAGGAAATACTGGTATTAAGAGCTTTTTAGAATGCATGGACATGCATGGACCACAAGGAATAATACTTTTTTTTTTTTCTGGTAGTATTTGGGATCTATTGAGATCTGATATCATCATGTAAAACAAACAATGTAATAGTCTTTCAGCTTCACTGGCATTTATGATTAAATCTGGTATACTTAAACATGTAATAGAAACCTGAGGGGGGGGAAAAAAAAAAAGAAAGAAAAAGAAAAATCTTTACCCCAAACCAAACCAAACCAAACAAAAAAACCAACTAGGAACATCAACGAGAAATGCATGAAAGCATGCTACATTTGGAAATATACAGAATGTTCTATTTCAAAGGAGTACCTGTGCAAAGTTACTGTACTTAGTTTCTAATAAAAACAAGAAGTACTTTGAAAATAGGAAATTTTAAGAAGGGATAATATCACCATATAACTTTCACATTTCTCTACCATGATGTATAATGGTACAACCCAAAAAAAAAAAAGTACTTACAGCAGAAATGTTACACACTCCTTACAAATCCTGAAGCTTAGGTTTGCACACCCCACTGCATGTCACTGCATGCTACAGTGCATTCTCAATTATTATGTTTTGCTGGAACATACTTCTCTTTCATTTTTTGTGACATTTTCCCACTTGCCCCTTCAGCTAGAGTGAAGTCACACACTATTACCTTTTGCATGCTTTGAAAGAATTATTCTGAGAAATAACATTCCAAACTATCTGCACAGACAGATAATGTCTAGTTCTTGTCCAGGTACTTTTGATCTCCTTAAATTCAGTTTCAATTAAGACAGAAGACAAAGAAAGAATTTGTAAAATTTCTTCTTATGAAAAGTGAAAGCCCATAACATCAGACAACAATGACTATTTTTCGATTTCTCTTTCTCTCTCCAGTTTTTGCTCAATTAGTTTACTGTTCAGTCCTTAGAAACCATAGCTGTCTGTTCAGGACTGTTTGTCACAGAAAACACCAGCTGGGGAGAACTCCTCCATTAAAGAACACACTGTAGTGCCCCCTTTTGAGTGCTTCACTAACTCTTTCAGGCAACCTCGTCTTCCAAGTCTTCTGGGGAATTCAGAAAGATTTAATTTTTCCTCCCATATTTCCTTCTATTCTCTTCTTGAGATGACCACTCTTCGTAACTAAAACAATCTTGGTTTCACTGCCTTAATGTATCTTTCCTAGGCTGGCTGACATATCTACTTCCCTAGGTAGTGAATAGCTCCTTTCTCCAAAGGGGTAATACCCAGTCTTTTGGATTGGAGTGTGCTACCACACGTCTTTTGCACTGGATGGGTTATTCAGTGTTTATCAATTCACTAGGGAAGATTAAAAACACCTGTGTGTGACTACCCATTAAATCTGTTTGGGGTGGGAGAGAATTTGAGGTGACCTACATTATGCTACATCACAGGCACATTTTAAAATGTCCTGCGGATTTTGGCTGCAGTCCAGTAAACAGAGAAGATTGAGTTCTTTGTTGAGATAAAAAAATGTTTGAGTAAGTGATGTCTTTTCCATGTTTCCCAAGAGAAAATATTCTATAATAATATCACAAATGTTGAAATACCAGGGAGGATTCCACAAATAAAAACCCTTAAAATGCGGACTTAACAGAGACAAAACCTAGCAATTTCTTCTGTGAGTGGAGATCCAGCATGGATACAATATTTTTCTTGGAGTTTCTATTAAATACCTCAACAATTACTTCCTCTCTAAAATAAAGCAATATTTTAAGTGAAACCCAATAGACACTTATCTAATCTAAGATGAGTAAAGATTAGAAGGAATAGGGAAATTTTCACTCCTGTTTCAATGCACACCTCTGTCAAAGGAAGAAAGACAAAGGAAGATATGCTCTTCTCCATAACCCATTAGTTTTGCAAATTTACTCCACCTGCCTCAGTGCTAAGCAGTGAAAGTTTCACTTAATGCTGTATTTCTTTGAGGCACTTTCCTGAAAATCCTTCCAAATAATTTTCTCTGTTAAACTGAATTTTGGCATAACTCTATCTGAATAACCAGATAGTGTGACAACTATGGTTGCTATATATGCTTCATATAGCAACCATAATTGCAGAATCTCTTATAAAACTGGTGCCATTATTTCTTGAACTAAAATGAAGTGGAGGGAACTACACTATCCATGTTAAGTAAAATAGGAGACTCTAGACAATGTTAACTTATGATATCTTAGCCTTGTAACTTCAACCGTGATCTGGGTAATAATAGCAACAACAATAACAATAAAGAAGTCTTCTTACAATAAGGATTTTCTTCACAATTTTAATTGAAACTGCCTTTGTAACTGGCATTGAAATCAAATGTTGCCTAAGAAAAACAGTGGCACCGTATTTTGCCAAGTCAGTCCAGCCCAGAGAAAGGACCATAACCACTTTATGTTACATGCATTTTTCCATTGCTTTAGCACTGTAAATGGAATTGAATAAGGGGACTTCCTAATACACACCCAAACTGCTGAACAGTGTATCTCAGAACAATACTTGTTCTATGGTGTGTACGTGTACCTTGAAATTACTGCTTAGTTTATGAGGATAATATTAGTACAATGGGGCACAGAGTGAAAGGAAAAAAAGAGTACCATCAGTTTTATACACAATTAATTCTATATTTTTCCAAGGCATATTTGTACAAAGTAGGTAAACAATTTCTTCTTCCTTTTCCTTTTTCCCCCTAATAAACACTTTTAATAATTAAATTATTAAGCAAACCTTTCAGAGTCACTTACCTGAAGTGACTTAAAGCATGTCACATAACAGACAGTTTACTATGAAAAGAACAAATTTATAATGTACAAAACACTCCTTTCTTCCCTGATGGGTTTTTTTTAACTTCATTTCTAAGAATGGATGGCAGGGAGATATCATGTTGAACTGAACTGGATTGCAGGATATTGTTTCATCAACATTTTATTAATCATTTTTTGACATGGCCTGAAGAAACTGTACCCTAGACACCAAAATTCTTCTTCTGAGGAAGGGATGAACATAGGAATCTGACTACAATAAAGTTTTCTTGTTGAAATTCAAATAGAAGCCATACAACACCACACAGGGCAGAAAAGCAGTGGATGCCAGCCCATTTTAAATTATGGTGTCTTTTCACAATGACTTCTGCAGTGATTTAGTAAAGAATTGCCTCACAATAAGGAACTTTTGGTTGGTTGGTTTCTCAGTTGGTGGTTTGGTATTGTTACAAAAGTTCAGTGGAAGCTAACTCTGTACTTGGAACATAATTTAAACTGTAGACTAGGAAGCACGGTGGCATAATAGTATTCCAGATTAGCCTAATCATCACTAAATTCAGGAAAATTTAAATGAAACCACTAACATTATATGTCATTATATTTTACATGATTTAAACTAAAAAGTAACATCTCAGATGTTTCTTTTCTGTTAATAAGTTATTTACTGCTTTTTCTTGATCACAATATGGCATTTGCAGATTTTTATGCCCTATAATTTTCAAATTAAGCTAATTCTCACCCAGTCTTGTTACAACAATGAAATAACCAGAAACAACTGCCTCAGATAATACAGTTATGTAGCTATATCTGTGCCGATAAAAGATAAGCAAAATAATTCAATAGCATTGGTATTTTTTGTTCATTCACTCTGCCTACAGAAACCTTCAGAGTCAAGAATCATGTAGGTTTCATTTAATATTAATACCAGGATTGCAAAGCTAGAACTGACATTATTTAGGACCTTCTACAACACCTCAAAGCCATGTAGATCTCCCTAAACAGGATGATTTTCAGGTCATCAATTCACCAGCTTCATGACTGTTTTAAATTATGAAAGCAAGGATAGTTATCTGCTGTAAAGTGTTACAGATTTTTGTGTTTTCCCTCAGTAGAAATTAAAAGCGTGAGAAAAAAATCAAGTAATTTTGACCTCACTAAGTTTTGAGTAAATCACATCCTCCTTTCAATCATCACTCACCCTTCTGCAGCCATATCTCTGAGTGTGTTTTCCATAGGAAAGGTCTTGCAGTCTTTTTTGTATTGCTAGATTATTCACAACATTAATATACTTTGTTGTTGCTGTTTTTTAAAGCACTTAACATCAAAACTCAAACCACTAGAACATTCCTTTGATTTCAGAAATTTAAGGTGAGACTTTGTAGTGCTTAAAGTTAACAAGCTTTCACTGATAATTACGTTAGCATACAAGATTAAAGCATATTGGATGCAAAATAAGTTATGTACAACTGTATGGGGGAAGATTGACTTTATTGATCTCACAGCAATTTTTCTTCCTTAAAAATACACTTGCATTAACTATGGGATCAATACAGGATTTCCAAAACATAGGAATACTTTCTTCTAAGTATGAAAACACAGTATGTGCTGATAAAATCCCACAGAAGGAGGGGGATTTATTTCTCTAAATCATTACAGCTGCATTTCTTTGCTGAATAGTAAGCTTTGCCCATCAGAGTGAATCTAACTAAATATGGGACATATCACAGTTGCTTGGGACTAATACACGATGCACGTTACCACAGGGAAAATTAATCCAAGCCCCATTTTAACTATATAAAAAAGTGGTAGAAAGCCAAGCAATAATAGAGATACTCAGTCAGCTAAAAAACTCATTTTCACTCCTAGCTACAGTACTTGGCTGAAATTCTTCAGTTTAATTTTTCATTTTTTTAAAAAAAATTTGGAAATATGTTTCCCCTTTCTAGAAAGCTGAAAATGAAAATTCTTACATTAAAAACATCTTCTACAGTTACCTGAAGGTAAAATTTCATGCTTGATTTTGAGGAATTTTACAATTTTCATATACAATAAATTTGATGCTAGCACATGGTTTATCTTATCTGTAATTCCTATATCACATTACACTTTAATATATTTTTGAGGCCTCTTATTAATCGGGTGGTATGGAAAAAGGTTGTATTAAAAAAAATGTTCCAGCAGTTATGGAAGGTTACATGGAGAGTAAGTAAGGAGTAAGGCTCCAAACATATCAATAAAGTGATCATAAATCTTTCACAAGAAATTACTCAAAGCTGAAGCACTACATTGAATATGAATAATAAAATTTACTGAAAAATAAGGGAAAAAATAAAGGCTAGCAGTGGTATGAAGAAAATGAAAGCAAACTTTTATAAGTTTTTAAATTACTGAAAGAAATTATTTCATGTATCAATTAATTAGATCCACAGCAAAGTACTCTGAAAAAGAGATAATTCTATAATTAATGACAAAAAAATCTGTTAATACAGCATATAGGAAAACCTTCATTTTACTTTTTTTTTTAATGCATTAAAATGTGGGCAGAGTAAAAATGAAGTCACAAGGCAAAAATTAAGTCCAGTAGGTGGTGAAAAAATCCTAGAAGAGTATGTACTTTGTAAAGCAAAGTAGTACCTGCCACCAAAGTACTAATCTGTACCAAGCTGGTGTCTTCAGGAATTGTAGATCACAGTTAACTAATGCTGAAAAACATCTTCACCACCATACCACACCATATGGTGTGATGCTCAGTGTAGAAAGCAGGGGTAAGAAATAGGAAGGAATGGCCTCTGGAAAAATTCTCTTTCATATTTCCAAGTCACCATTACATGAGGTGAAACCCTGCCTTGCTGGAGATGGTTGGACACTTGCCTGCCAATGGGAAGTACTAAACAAAATCATTGTTTTGCTTTGCTGACAGTTCAAGGCTTTTGTCTTTCCTATTAAATTGTCATCATCATGACCCATGAGATAAACACTCAAAAAGCCGAAGTTACACCCCAAGCTTACCTTCCTTTCATTTTATATAAAAGAGTATGTCTAAATGAAAGAGAAGAGCTAAGTTTTTCTTTCTTACAAACAATAACAATCCTACAAACCTATCTATGCAAACAAACACACTGAGTTTTCAGAACAACCTGGAGTTTGGTAAGCTACTAGATAAAAGTGATAAAATCAAACAAGAGATACATGATTGACAGTGGAAATTCTATACTGTCATCCAGCACTGAAAAGAAGGAAAAAAATTAGTTTAACCCAACATTTCCCCTAGAGCATTAGCACTGTCACAGACTGATGCAAAAGTATTAGAAAGGTTTAAATAGCTTTATAGTATACATCATGTTTTATCTTTCTTTAGCTATACATAGATTAAAAATACTCTTGATTTTATGGACTATAACTTTGAATATATTAAAGTATTAGAAGATAAACACTCAAATATTGAGGTTGCTTTTGGAAGTAAAGCGTGTTTGTATTGAGTCTGATATGTAATTACTTTACTTTAAAAGCCTGTTCATTTTTTTTTCCATAAAAAACAAATCTTTCTCTTTTCCATAGGAGACAAACAGGGTTGTTAGACTTCACAAATAGGTAGCAACTCACTGTTGAAAACTGAATGGGAATTTTTATTATTACTAATTTAACTCTACAATTTATAGAATTCTTTTATTCAACCATACACAATTCAGTGGAATTAGTTATTCACTGGAGATTTGTTTTTAACTGATACTATGAGATACTTGTCAAGTGTTTAATTCTGCAAAAAGGCCACTTAGAGTTCATTTCAGAAAGAGGAGCTGCTGGAAGAGTTTGTGATAAGTTGACAATTATTCCAAGAGGAAAAATGTCACCATTTCCAGGTTAGTAAAGACTATAAATATTCACTTATAATCCTTTTCTATTGTCTCTAGGTAAGTCTGGTTTTAATTTTAAAAGGTATGACTGTGTATAAACATTAAGGAAGTGAACAGAGCATAAAATTGCTCTTCCTTTTTTATGCTGCTACAGGACTGTTTTATTAGTCAAGAACTCTGAGGAAAACACACAAGTTTTAGTATGTCTTTTTTATTTTTATTTTTTTAACTTGAATACTGACTTGAATTGAAATTCATAGTATTCTTGGAAGCACTCTATTTTAGACACAGATGACCTTCAAAGAAATAATACTCCAGAAGAATAAATCAAATGTGCTTCTGATGTGCTCAATGTGGAGGTTGTTCTGCAACAAAATTGTTCTGTTCACATAGCTAAAAATAGACCAGTTTAGCACAGGGTGTCTTATGTCAACTTTGTCTTCTCTATTCCTTATTATCCCTATCACCCTTTCTTGCTCTTGCTCTTTTCTCCCTCTCCTCTCCACATAGATAGTTTTTACGTTGATTCAGGTTTTGGATTGATTGATTTTAGAACTTAGTTTGCTTTTCTCAGCATGACTCAAGCATCTAGCAAGTAGTAGAATAAACCTTGCCAATGAACTCTGTCGTGATTTCGCTTTTACATTATTTGCTCAAATTCGCTGCTACCTTCGCGGGTGATTCTTTAAGTGACCATAAGACATTCAATCATGACAGAAAGGTTCACCCAGATCTTATTTGAATGAACTGTCTTGCTCTACATGTCAAGAAGAAATGAATGAAGAAAAAAATGGGAATAGTCCTCTCTCTGGCTAATTCATGGTTTTTCCCCCTCTGACTGTGAGTGGAAAGTATATATGAAATTTAAAGATCTGTGATTCACAATCTCTTTGAAACAGGAATCTAGAATAATTAATTTGTATTTTGTTTTAAATTTTAAAAAATATTCAAGGAGCAGTAGTATACACATCTATATTTTTTTCTGTCAGATTTTCTTGTTAGACTACTTTTATGACATGCTCAGCTAGCATCTCAAAATATAGTGCTTTACATTTCCACTACAAACAAGGCTCTATTTAAGAGCACAAAGAGATTTTAAAGGGTTGAGAAGAAAATTATCTTTAAGCCACATGATTAAAATATTTCTGTCCCTCAGAAAAGAGAATTTGAGTCAAGTTTAGTTTATTTTAAAGTAACACATATTTTAAACAACAAAAATTTTACAGTTACATAATTATTTTTAGAAGGTAAAAAAAATAAATGTTTTTCAACCATATCCAAGAATGGCCTATTTAAAGTGAAGAGGTACTTAATTTTGCCACACTAAGCCTACCTGCTCTTGGAGATGGTGCACAACAGTATTCAGGAAACTACACTGTCCTTGCTCAATCTTCCAAATTCATAATGTTCTCCTTCAAAGCAATCTCATAATGTTTACAGTAAAAACAAATAACAGCAAACAAGAAAAAAAATCACAGACTTATGTTTATTTACTTACTTTGAAGAAAAAATAGCCAGCAAAGTATCTGCCTATCTTCATGTTCAGTTTACTTTTCATGACACTTGCTTCAGATTACAAACTGCTAAAGGCTTGATGCTTCCTTTCTACACTTAGAGCTGTACCAGAAGCTTAGCCTTTTGGGTGCAACACAGACCAAAACTGAAAGAAATTTCTCTCTCTCTTATTTAGCTCAAAATACCCATTGCTGTGACATCCGAGCGTGTAATTTTTCAGGATATTTACCTCTGCAAAATTTCTGACATGCCAGATGGTGTGAATAAACAAAGAAAAGGCTTAGTGGCTTAGTCTCACAAGCAACATACAACTAGACAAGTCATTTTCTCGCAATTCACACAAGAACTTAAAAAATTTACATGACTTTAGAATTAACTTGGTTCCCTACTGAAATGAGGTACAATAATTCTGTAACTGTACATTTCTACAGTGTGTACAGAGGCTATTTCTACCTCTCCTTTATTCTGATGTCCAATTTTTCTTTGTTTCCTTATTTCAACTCAATTTTAAGAATAGGAGAGTTTGTAAAGATATTAAAGTTCATAGAAATTTTGAGATCATAATGGAAAGAGATTTTATTAATGATGCCAGATGGACTTTCTTCTTAAAAGGCACCAGAGAATCCACGCAATCAACTGCAAATAATCACAAACACTGGTTAATGTAGTAGTAATACTCAAAATGTCTTTAATCAGTTATAGGCATCCAATTTTATACTACAAAATGTAAATCCATGGAAACGTGGCTTGTTTAATGCTAAGATTTTCTTTTTTTTCCTCAAATAGAAACAAAATTTATTCATTCATACAACATATTTCCCATGCAATTTATTGAATTAGAAAATCCCTAGGTATTTGAAAAAAAATATTTTGCATTTTTAATAAAATTTTAAACCAAATTTTAATCAAAGTTTTAAATAATTTTTTTAAATATAAAATTATTTTTTTAACCAGACATATTAAATACAAAGTCCTAGAAATTCAATTCCACGTCTTCTTATTTCAGCTTCATTAATTACTCTCAAACCAATATATTTATTAGAGACAGGACCAAGCCACACTATGACATACCTCCATGCACACATTTGCAGTCTTTGAAGGGTTAAAATGTTTAATTGGCTGCTGCCAAGCTCTTCCCCTTACAAAAATTCTTACTTGTAGGAGTGTAATGATTTTATTATGATCATATCAGATCAGTTTGTTTTTGTTTGTCATTCTATTTACAAATTTCAGGTTTTAATATGAGGGAGAAATAAAACTTGAAAGAGAGAAATAAAACTTGAAAGAGTAGAAAGAAAATAAGTTTTTTCCTGCTACAATAAAGAACCATATATGTGCTCACAATCACATGTGCACACAGACTGCCAGACATGTAAAATCAGTGTGTGTGGCAATTGAAGAAATCTGCTGATGATGTCTTAAATGCTGGTGAGAAAAAACAAACTTGGAAAAGGCTATATCAAGATTGAGAGGTTTCAAAATTTTCAACTGCCCATGAATAAGCTTTACATTCATCATTTCAGAGAGTGCTAGGCACCTTGACCTTTAGCAGGAGAGTTCAGGAAATAAAATTTAAAACAAAACAAGAACAAAAAGAACCAACCAACCAAAAAAATCAAGTAACCAACAAACCAAAACAAACAAAGAAACACACCAACCCACAAAACCCAAACAAAACAGAAATGCATGTGGGAGGTGAACAACTGACCCTTACTCCCCAATATTTTTTTATCATTGTCGATACTTAGTGCACTCTGCTGAAACTCACTCTAAAGAGGTCAAAATTATTTTAGGTCTTAGCCCTTTAAGGTTGAAGAAAAAATACTATGTTTTCTCATAAAATTCATAAATATTTACAGTCTGAAAGCTTATAAAAGCTCCAGTCAATCATGCAAAGTCATCAAGTTTACTTCCTTCCTTCCTGCATTTTTATTCAGGGTTGAGAAGGCACTATGTTGCTATGGAATACTAAACTTTTTCTTTAGATAAATGAACAACCAAGCAAACAAAACCTTAAGTCAAGCAGATAAATACCCACTCTGATGATAATATCAAAACAATATAAGACAAAAAGGAAAGAAAGCATATCTTATATAAGTTATCTTAAGGGACAGAGTGTCATATAAAGGCATGTTTTAATATAAGCCACTGACAATTCTTTTCATCTTAAGTCAATGAGGTACTATTATAATACTCATATTGTTCTCTAATGTAACAGTTAGACAAAAGTTGTTATATAGTAAAAGCACCCTAAGATTGGGAATGAGCCAAAGTAATTTTCATAAAACCATCATTACATTTAACTGCTTGTATTTATTCAAAATGACGGGCCATTACTGCTATAATGCAGCACAATTTAATAATTTTCTTTTAAGTCTATATACACTGAAAGAAGTAAAAAATTTGGTAATTCCAGATAAATAACAAAGACAGTATTTTCCCCTGCTTCATCTAGAAAAATGTTTATATACTACTATTTTAAGTATTTAAAGTTATTAATGTGTATTATTTCAAGATCTACAAATACAATCAAGTATCACACTTAATGAGATCTATGCAAAATTTTGAAAAGACTTGATTAGCTGAGTGACATAAATTAATAACTCTTACCACAAAATCAAGAGGCTCTAAAAATTTCTATGCAGGAACTTGAAAGGGAGACATATTTTTAAGTATTAAAAAAATCTCTACTCTAGGCACAACACATTTAGGATATTTAACTGCTATTAGATCTGCTTTTGTTTGGTGAGTGTCTAAATTTTACTAGGTATTTTTATTAAATGAAAACCATTATTCACTTACAACAGATCAAATACATTACTTGATCTAATCAGATTAAGAAAAGCAAAAGAAAAGCCAACATTACAAAATTAAATTAAATTGTTCCCTCATAATATAATAAAAAGCAAATATAAAGTACATGCAGAGTATTTTTAGAAGTAATAATCCCAGAAAAATTTCCGATATTCATATTACTTAAACATTTATTGGCCATCTTATGATGAAATTTAAGAATTAATTCTGAGTACATCTGCAACTTTTAATATCCATGCTACTGCATATCAGTATTTCTAGCAGGTATAGAGTGCCTATGTTCATTGATGAGACATTCTACTTTCCGCTACACATCTCATTTCCTCTTGAAATATGAAAACATCAAGGTTTAAATGTGAATTTTTTTTGCTTCCCCACTGTCCTGGTTTAGGGCAAACCCCTGGGGGCGCAGGGGGGGCTGTGGGGTGTGTCTTCTCTAGAAAATCTGATTCCAACCACCCCTCCCCCAAACAGGTTCGGGGAAAAATAATATCCAGCACAAGCAGGAGGGACGGTTGAGGATACAAAATATCATATGGCCAACCAGGACATTCAAAAATATAATGTTAGCTTCTAAGTTATATAAAAATTTCTCTCAAACCATTTTAGGTATCAGACTGATGACCAAAGATACTAAAGTAGAATGAATAATATGAAGAAATCAAAACCAAAAAGAAGTCAACTGCAGTGTATTATACCACCCCAGCTCTGTTCAGAAGTCTTTGTCTCTGAATTCTGCAAACCTGATACACATTACTACAGACACAGATAAAAGAACCACGAACTAATCTAAAGGGTGAATTAGAACTGAATAAGACAAAACCCTATGTAGTAAAAATACAGAGAGGAGAGGATAAGAAAGGGAGAAGGGATACAAAACTGGTAGTAAAGAATCTGTAAATCTGACTTCAATAACATGAGAGAATTTAGGGAAATTCTCAAAGAAAAGACTATTTGAGAAAATGAAGGTAAATCAAAAACTAGATCAAATGGAACAAAGGTCCTCTCATGTAGATATGGCAAAGTAATCTGTGGTTTTCTGTGACAGCCAATTTTTAGATGGAAAAGCAGTGGCTGATTTTATCTATTGTTATATAGGAAATTGCTAGCCATTCATGAGTACATGAGGAAAGGAACTACATGCTGAATAAAACCAGGAAAATGGTAATACTGAGATGGAAGATACTGAGAAGGGAAGAATCAAACCAACCATGACTTAATGATCACAGAATCAAGGAATTCCTAAACTTCATTAAGACCATGAAACAAAAACTGTAAATATATTTAGGAATTCATCTCCCTGTACCATTAGGTGTCATCAATACAGAGCAAAATCAAGATATCAAAAGAAAGAACTAAGTGACGGCAGTGTAACAGAGAATGAAGTCTGGCATCAGAAAATACAAGGTCATGTACCTGACAGAAAATAACAAGAATTTCCGCTCAAGTCAGGAGCTTATTAGGCAGACACGACTGAAGTGTACTAGTCAGTCATAAGATGACATAAAATTACCTACAAGTATGAACATCTGTGAAAAAGCAAGTGGATGCTTAAGATTTATCACATTCAATTGCTGTCTCAACATGAAGAATTACAAATCCATGCCCCAGCCCCAAAGATATGGATATAAACAATTTACTGTAGGCCAGTCCTAGTGGATAACATCTCATCCACAACCCTCAATCATCTGGACAGACAAGAAAGAAAAAGAGAGCAGAAAATAAATCAAGATTTTGTTCACTCTGGATTAAGAGACTTATAGAAAGGTTAAAAAGTTCTTTTTTCAAGAGTCATTTTCACATTTTTCATTACATGTTCACAAGGAATATAGTAGTGGGATAGAAAACAAAATCCAGTATTACTGATTGCTTGTTCTCAGATGAATGATAGAGTTCTATTGAAGTAATGACACACTATAAAGCAGTAAACTATACTGATGAAAGCAAGCCTCATCTTAAAAAACAGGTAAACCAGATTTTTAAAAATGAACTTTTTAATGAAAACCAACATCTTATACCTAATGCTTACTTCAAGTCGGCAAGGACACTATAATTGATGGCCATTGAGGAACATTTGGACAGTCAGCCTCAGAAGTTCCTGCTTTATTTTGATTACTGATGCTATCATATTTATCTAAGTATAAGTAAACCTATTCAAGTTGCCAATGTGAAATAAAGACAAACACAGGTAATGCACAAGGATACTCCCTTTCAATCTATTTCTGGAGTAGAATATTGCAAAATTAGGATGAGAGCTTTCAGGAAGAAATAGAAATATAATAAAGGAAAAAGATCTTTATTATGCTCCCTCATATTTCAGTAGAGATGAAATACTGTGTTAAAATAACATTGCAAGAATACCACATTTTAAAAATTGGTTTTAAAGAATTAATAAGGCCTTTGAGGTATAATTTAATTTTCAATTTACTTGCAAAATAAATCTTGCAGTCCAATAAATCTTTTTTCAACAAGAAAGATTAGTTTAAAAAAAATTTGCCTTCACAGTTATAAGACCAGCCTGCTTTGTTAGCTTAATTATCACATTTCTTATCATTATGTTAATTTTTTAGTAGTGAAACATTTATATGAGATATCTACTGTTGTGCTTACTCAAACTATAAATAAAAGGATCATTTTATGCTGAAGATGGTATCTTAATCTCTTGGAAAATTCTGAAATCTCAAAAATATTGCAGATAAAAAAAATATGGGTCCTTTTTTTTTCTGAAGAGTGCACACTGTTTGACAGAATTAATTCATTTTTTCTCTTGCTCCTAGTTTGTGAAGTCTTTCTTCACCCTCTTCAATGAAGGCAGTCTTTGCATGGAAAGGAAATCCCTTGCTGGACATTTCTATTTAGTAATCCCTTCTCACATTTCTATACACAGCTGTAAAAATCAGTGTGAAACAAAAAGTCTGTGCTGAGCTGCTTGTCTTATCTTGTTAGTCTTCATAAAGAAACGTGATTCACCTTTAGAGAAAACATATTGAATGACCTAATAACATAGCAGAATGAAAAATACTGCATTTCATTATTGCTTCATGAATTTACCTGAGGTTAAAATAAAACTCATCTTGTCATTGCACAGAATGCTCCTGCTCTAATTATTAAAGTATTATCTATCCATTTTCTCTTCAAGATAGTACCTAATTATAATCGCAAACCAAATATTTCTTACTATTAGATCAATAATTTAAGTTATGTTGAGGGCAGCTGGAATGATGAGGGAAGCAGCTGTTTTGAAGGGCTTAACGGAATACAGTACTATCAGAGACATACATATCTACAGGAGGTCATGGTTGGTTTTTTCCTCTTTTGACATAAACCGGTGGTTTCAATTTGTTAAACAGTGATGCATAAAATAGATACAACTGCTACCTGTGAGGAAAAAAGGCATATTAAAATGAAGCTTTCTGCTATTTGAAAAGGTTTCCCTTCTTAGAGATGTGAGCCCAACACACAGCAGCTATGAATGACACACCTGAAAAAACCACAGAAAATGCTTGTGAAAGATGTTTGGCATTTGTATTTTTGCTGTGAATGCATATCAGAATTAACTCTGAAACTTACTCAGAAAAGTAACAATAGATATTTTCTTGATCATCCTTAGGCAGGATCTGCACTGATATCTGCAATTCAATCATTTGCATCCTGTGTTAAATTCACAAATGTGAATATAAACACATAAACATCAAAATGAAAATTATGTTAAAACTGAGCACAAAATAAAGGTCAAAGAGAACTCTTCAGTGTAAGGCACATTTATAAAAGTAAAAGTATGGTAGCAATTTCATTAAAAGAAATTTTAAAATCATGATTATAAAATTAATAACAAAAGACTCTACCAATTTGTGAATTAATTCTTCACATATAGATTTGTGAATACAGTTACAAGTGCTATCTCACCACCCTAAAGAATTGCTATTATGTATAAAAATATTATGAAGTTTAACTCCTGACAATTAAATGAAGAAATGTTCTTTCTCAGTGGTTTGCTGGATTTGTGGTTTTCTTTTCCCCTGATTTTGAGTTACTTGACAATAGAATCAATTTTACCTGAAGTTTCCCGATAATAAAATCAATTCTCAAATCAAAACCATAAAATAGCTAAGATCCACAATCATTGTGAGATTCAAAACAAGAGAAGAATCAGGCAATACATTCTTGCTCTTTTAGAGGTGCTGATGCCAGATAGGTTAAATCTTTCCTTAGACAAGGATGGACTGGGAGCCCAGAACACTAATCAGACTTAAAATCCTTTAGAGCCACATGCAGATATTTCATGCCTTCACTGAGATAACTCATTAAGCAGTTTTATTCTCTTCCACAATTTGAAAGATTAATTCTTAATTTAAAAAATCCTTGGAAAGACTTCATTTTGTGAAACTGTTTGAATACTGGAGTTACACAGAGGCTGTACAATATCCAAAAGGCAGCATAAAAGCCACACAAGGTAGCAACACCTGTTCATGCAGTGCTGACGTGCACAACCAAACGTTTTTACCAAGACACAGATGACATGTTACAGACAGGCTATCAGCAGTACACACATTTAATGACTATTTAGGCTCTTCTTCTTTTTAAAGAGTTGTTGTTTCAAATATTCAAAATATGCACGACTTCCAAGTTCAAAGGATCCATCTACTCATATCCCTACGAAAACTGCATATTTCTCACTAATAGTAAGAAACAGTAATGAGCAGAGTAGCCAAGGCCCATCTTGGCAGCCAAATCACATGTCAGAAATAGAGATAATTCCAACTCTTGGAAAACTTGCCAAGGGAACAAATGAGGCCATGGCAAAATGAAACAATCAAGCATCAGAATTTCTGATGCCTGCAAAAGGGAATTGAGGGAGTTTGCAAAATACGAGTGTCCCTGACAGTCTGGCTCCAGAAACCTTTGTTTTGACCGATCATGTAACATTATTTCATATTACAACAAATTTCACCACTGTAAAAAAAACTAAAACCGAGTTAATTTTAAAACAACTAACATACACAGAAAAAAATTCCTGTATGAAAGTGTAAATATTTCTAAGTAAATGAATGAATTTTAAAGTTCTAGGCATCATTCTTCAATTTTAACATTCTTTGAAAATATAAAAGACCAAGACATGGGCATTTTGCCCCTCTCCACATTCTACAGTTGGGTACAAATTCTATTTTAACATTTGAGACACAAAATCAGACTTCTCAACTACAATAAAAAGCAGTTATCTATAAAGCTACACAAGTACAAAAGTGGAAAGGGGAAAGTAAAATTCTAACTAGTCATCAGCAGTAAATTTGTAATTGAGTAACAATTTGGGCTAGAAGGCCTCAGAAGGGATTAAACAGTCTAAGACCAAGATTGGCAAATACATGACTCCCTCTTGCAGCAATCCAGGAATACCAGAAAGGTGTCTGGGTCCTCATTTGAGCAGCAGAACTGGGCCGGCCTCAAGGGGGGGCTGAGGTGCAACCACCCACAGGGCTGGTACTGGGGCAAGTGCTTAGAAGGTACCTGCTCAAGAGGCATCTATGCAGACTTGTTTTAGAACCACTTACTGAAATGGGATTCTGCTCACTGTGCTCTTCATTAATTATATTTATATGTAAGCATGAACATGTGTTTTACTTGCCAGAGAAAATAAAAATTCCCTGACAGTAGTTTAAGCAGAAGACCACTTACTATTTTAAAAAATGTTTTATTTTCCTTTGAGTTGGGCAGCTAAGCATTGAAAATAAAAATTCTGTTTAGTCTGAAGGAATACATCAATTCTTCTTTCATAAAAATTCCATATTCTAATACTGATAATATTGATCTGGCATAGGATTTCTTCTGCCAGTAATGATAGACTAATTGCCAGAAAATGACAATTAATTAATTGATTAGAAGAAATGTAAGTGGATCAAGACCCTATCTGTCAAATATTTTTAGTCAGATATTAAAACATGCTATAAAACAGACCACTATTTATACTCCAAGAAGGTAACACACTGAGTGAATATCACCTACTGCTATTTACCACCAATTTACTAGCTATATTTTATGAGAAATTACAGTTCAAGAAACAGCCAATATTTTAGAATGTTCTAGTCTGAAAAAAAAAGATTTTTGACTGAAATTGTCCATTTCTACAAAAGTGGTTCTAAAATATTTTTAGCAGTGGGGTTCCAAAGTCAGAGGAACACCATCTTCATCATCACTTTCTCCTACACTTAGCCCTTTACTGGCAAGAGGCAGGGTAGGAAGGATGACAGAAACACTTGAAAATTCTCATGAGTGTAGGACTTCCATGTTTAAGATCAAATTTATTAGAATTCTTGATTGTGAGTTAGTGAAAAAAGTGAAACACATGTCCAGTTGTTTTCCAAATATATTTTTACATTAATTAAAGCCACAAAAATAATATAAATAATTAAATGTAAATGCAATCAGTAAATGCTAACATACAAACAAAAATTCAGTTGAGAAGGATGAATGTCTCATTAAAAAAAATTCTGTTGAGAAGGTATTAAAGCATTAGACAAGACATGGATACATATAACAATAAAAGCCAGCATGTAAACATGAATAGTTATCCACAGCACTGGTAGATTTTTTAATAATACCTTTGAACCTGTAATATTAAAGTATGCACAACCATGCACTGAAACTTGCATAATTTGATTCTACTCAATGCATGTTTTCAACACCTGCGGCATTATCTTAGAAACACTTCCACTGAGACATTACAAAAATATATTAGAAACATCAAAACAGAGACTACTCTCTTTGGTACTTCCATCACACATACACACTTTACTAGAGGTGAGAGTTAGATCAGAGGATTCTCTGTTAGAATTTCTCAATCTGTTCTTGTGTAGAATATCCACAGAGAATATACTACCATCCTTCCCAAGAAGCAGAATATTGTCAAATTTCTATGCAGTCACTGCAAAGATACAAGAAGAAAAGTCTTATTTGCCATAGCAGATTCCCCACCTCCACTCACCCACCCACCCAGCCCCAACATGACACAAGATGATGAAAAAAATGCTCGTTTTCTACTGGAGTTTCCTAAGTATAACAGAGATAAAGTTCAGCATGACTTTGAATCCATCACTCACCCATCACTCTAAATTTGGGGCAGTCTGATTGGGTATCCACCACTTCTGGGCTACAAAGAGCAAACTAGCAAAGAGATGTAGACAATTTGCAAAGGGTTCAAAAATAACAACATTTCTTTGCAGACAGCACAGGAATGTACATATGGGTACTTGCACATCAATCTTCCTTTCCCCCAGTCTCTGCCTCTTAAATTCTTTATTTTCCTGTCCACAGAGAATGAATCACAACACAGAAAAGCACAGCTATACAGCATAAGTATGATCTATGAGATAATGACTGCTCACAAAAGTCAAAACAAGTTGAATAGAGATGGGGGGTTTTGAGCCCTTGGGAAAGAAAAGCGAAAAAAAGAAAGAAGTCAGCATCCCAAGCACATTAACAATATACAAGGAGTTGATGCTAAAAAGTGATATTACATAAAAGAAACTTACATATTTCGTATCATAACGAAAAGGATTTTTCAGGAGAATGCTATAGCTACCTTTAACCTGTCACCTGTGTCTAGATGAGAATTTTACACTTAATTATTGTTATATGCACTGCAAATTTTACCCAGATATAAAAGTACATCGATAGTCTCTTATGGTAACAGTGGGTCTATCAAAACCTAACAAAGCTCTGGTGGCTGATTGATCTATCACTGAATTCCTTCTGTATTTTATTTTACTTGAAGTCTGAATAACATTTTTACAGAACTGCACCCTGAGAAAAACCCTGTCAAAGTCTTGTGCCAGGCTATCTAAATCTTCCAAAAGTACATCAGAAAATGAGATGACAAAGTACCATGGTTCTGTCTTGCAGGGAAAGAAACATATTCAGTGACACACATATACATTTACAAATATGTTTTATGTAAAAGCAGAATCTTAATAGTAAATTTATGGGTTAACATTTGCAAACAAGTTTTATGATAATCACTCCTTTCTCCAAGAAGCTGGTTTGTTCTCAGTCTTAATTATTGAAGGACATGCCTACTCCGTGGAAAAGTAGTCTCCACAAGAGACTTTGCTTGAGGACAGAAATGTAATCTCTGTATGGTATGGTGGAGCTCCAGAGCCTGCTGGCATAGTGCAACTGAAAAACAGCCCTAAAACTTCCACTGTCAGGCTGATAAAACTAAGAGTTTACTGCAACATACTTTATCAACTGCAGGGCAGAGCTCAGCAATCGTCAGTGTGCTCCACTGCATCCAGATAGTCCTGAAAGAATTTAGTTTTAAGGGCTATTTCAGCCCTGAAAATTAAAATCAATCAACTTGATAGTGTTTTTTAAAAAGTTACCATTGGCTCAGAAAAACAGCAGTAGTTTTTCGCTACTGGGCATAGAAATTCCCCAACCACAGGAACTAGCTGAAATTCTAAATGTCTTTTTCTTCTCATATTTATTTTTTGTCAAGTGGGACAAATGAGTAATTCTTGTTTGTTATACATTTGTGTATCTGAGACCTCCAAACAAGGCATAGTGAAAGGAAATAAAGAGACCAGTTATATTAAAACTATGCAGAATAACACTATTGAATGAATTTTCAGCTCATTCATTCTATCTAATGATTTTGTTCAATATTTATTTAAGCAAAGCTCCCACTGATTTCCCTAGGAGCTTTAGTCACAAAGAATAAGGACGACGACATTGTTATTTTTAATTAAAATAAAAACAAAAAAACAATGCCGCCCCCAAAAAAAACCCAAATTACTAAAGATTGCTTATTCTTTTAAAAAAGGAAGGGTAAGTAAATCTCAATATGATTACAAAACTGTTGCAAACTAGACTGCTGCATAGCAGACAGGCATCCTGTCATCGACTGGAAACAACAGTGGGAGATACAGTTTACTGGCTTAGGGCTTCCTAATCTAAATACCAGCCAGTCTATAGTCATCACTAGATGCTGAATGGTAGAAAGGCTTTAAAGTAACCATGAAAGTATTAGGATATTTTTATTAGTTTTATTATTGTTTTATTAAAAGAAAAGCTGTAGGGCTCTGGTGTTTTTGTTTTTTTTCATAATAGAGTCTCTTTCACTCTATGGTTACTTTAGAAGAAGAAAAAAGAACCTACGGGTTTTAATAAGACTGGGGTTAAAATGGAGCTTTTATCAAATGGGTGGAAAGATCAGACTGTCTCAGGTGGATAAAACAGTCAGTTTCAGCTTATTTAATTTAATGAGATTGCACTTAACTACAACATTGTGCATGGTCAAAATATCCATTTCACACTTTCAGGAATGAAAGACAGTCTCACTGGTAGGACATTTCCAGATCCTCATTTAGTCCCTATGTTTTGTCCAGGACTAGCAATAGTAGCAGCCTTACCCCCTGGGAAATAAAGGAGAACCTTTGTTACCAAACACAGAAAAGGGAGACTCGGGGAGTCTCAACAGCAAATATGAATGAGTCACCAGGTACAGCTGGTGATTACTGTACAAGGTAATCAATACAGCTTGAAATGCTTTTTTCTAACACTTATTTACAGTAGGATTTTTTTACGGCACTGGAACCCATCTCATCAAGTGTAGATGTCTACAAAGCATACAGATGACCTAGTTACTTAGACTCAGTCATAATCATAGTGAGCCATAGCACTTTTATACTGCAAATTGCCTTTGCATGTGATTTCTTCCTTCCATCTTTCTCATGACTTCTTCATGTAAGATATACTTTTTCTTTCATATGACTAAGAAGGATTTAGTTAGCTCACATAGAAATATCTAAGTTTCAGATATTTTAATTTCAGACAGATAAATCTCGATTTTCCTGTCTCTGCAGAAGACAGTTAGTCATGTGTCTCAAAAGTAAGTCATATTTGCAAATAAAAGAAACAATGAAAATCTCCCTCTCCTCCTCCTCTTAAATTTTATTTCCAATTCCAAAAGTCTTTCAGCTTTAAATTGGTATTTTCTTATTAGTACTCCATAGCAGTAAATATCATCTGACCTCTACCATAATTAGTAATCCTGAAGAAAATAACTTCACCTATCTCCTTAAAATTTTCTGATAAGTATAGAATATCCATACTTAGCACATCCAGTCTAATATAACTCGGGATACAGCAGAATGCTGCAGGTGAATTAATGCAGTGTTTTGGGCTCCCTGTATGCAACTCGGTTTGTCTCGAGCATCACTTTTATAGCGCATGTTCCCCTCAAAAGATTTTACTCTTCCTGTGTTGCTCAGAAACTCTGCTCCAGGCCTTGTTTAATAACAATGTATTCTGTTTTCTCTCCTGGTGAGGTTTATTAGGTTATATTGCAACTGAGTAATATTAATTTTTGTACCCTGTTTAATCACATATTTTATGAGACTTTTGTTCTTTAGAATTTTCTATAAAGGTATTCTTCCACAATAATTCTGAACAGGTCAAACAAATACAGATGGGGCTTTCTTCTAGCAAATATTAAACCTAATCAGAAAAAAAAAATAAAAAAATCTTGCTTTTAGAAACCACTAAGGTTTCGAAAAACACTTTCTACTTAGATTTAGAATTGGACAGGGAAACACCTGGAAAAGTGCAAGATCTTCTTCAGCTATTGGCTGAAAAAAGAATGACATTAAGTAATAAAAATAAATCCAAATATTCCAACATGCTGTTTCTAATCTACTTTTCCCTCGACCTCATATGTAAATATTTTAATTGCTAAAATAATATTTTAGAAACAAACAGGCACTTCAACAACAAGGAAGAAGCAAAATCTTATTCTTGAGCACAACTAAACAACAAGATCTACTTAATGAAAAGTTATTAGACCCGTTTCCCAGCTGGATAGATTTTTCCAGCCATATTTTTTCTCTGTCCTTTGAGACTTAATGCCCTAGAGGAAGTTTGCTTCACTCGTTTATTAAGTGAGTATGGTATTTAAATAATAATTCTGTTGTTCCTAATTTTAATCTACTTAAAATTAAGTTTCCAGGATTTCAATCACTTTTCAAATTATTGCACTAAAACTGCTCACTAAGTAGATTACAGATAGTACGGTTTTTACCTCCAGGTCCACACAATATTATGGTTATTAAAAAAATAGCATACTAATTTGTAGTAAATGCTGAAAACTTTCTTCTGAAAATCAAAATAATTGGACACCAACCCTCCACTGTGTTTCACAGATTTAACCCAAAGTTACTGGCCTCAATTTCGACAGATAACAGATGACCTACAGAGTATTCTATATTCTACAGCGTATAACATTAGTCTGTAAGGCACACTCACATGTATATAAAACACACACACATGACAAATTATACAATACATAGATACAAAACATTGCAGAGGTAAAATTTCAGTAAACCACAGTTGGTTAAACCCTAGCACTAAAGATGCACCATTTTTTACAAACAAATAGAGCAAAATATTTTCATCTTGACAGCATGCAGTTTTTCCTATATGTTTTATGTTACTTCTCAAATTTAGAAAGACAGCTCTTGCTGTAATGATATTTATCTAATACATACTGGTATACTGAGAAAGACATCTCTCCTTCAGTTTTTAATCTAGAAGTCATACATAGGTCCTGACTGCCAAAATTATGAGTTATAAGTTACAAAGAAATTTTATATTTAAGAAGTACCAGATCAATTTACCAAAACACTTAACAGTGCAAAATAGAAGCAAGTGTACAGAAACTCATCATATTCAATGTTTTCACCATTGTTTATGCTTTTCCAACCTTCTTCATAACACAACCAAAAACCCAGAGGAAAAAGCAAATTTTAACTTTTCACTTCAAAAACATCTTAAATAAAGATTATGTGTGCTTCTGGAGTCAGTGGCAGACACAGACATGATTAATTTTAGTACTTGTTATTTCTTCATCGTTTTTAAAAACCTGCCTGGAGAGTTCTAGGAAGGAAAGCCCTTTGAATTAATGAAGGCTCTCAGAGCTCCCACCTCTGTTATCACCTTGTTAGTTGAGAGCAACTAACATTAAACATTTAAACTACCGAGAAGCAGTTCTAACTTTCCCACAAACCTGTGTGATGCAGCACACTGAACTCTCAGATCTATAAGCAGCACCAATGCACAGGTTTATTTGAGGGGTGGGGGAAGAAAAACTTGAAAGATTTAATGTTTCCTGACTATTCAATTGTTCTTTGATTTGCTTGTTTGGAGTGAGGAGGCAGCAGAATTGAGAAGGATTGGGGGGAAATATGTGGCCTATTTTTTCTCAGGGAAACTTATTAGAAGGTGAGATTTAAGTCATTTCAGAAGATGTGTCAGTAGACAGAATACTGGCAATTATATGAGATATTGCGCTGTTTTTTTCTGGGGTAGTTAATTTCCTTCACAGCATCAAGTATGGGGTTGTATTTTGGATTTGTGCTGAGCACAGGGTTAATAATACAGACATTTTTTGTTATTGTTGAGCAGGGTTGGCTCACACAGAGCCAAAGCCTTTCTGCTTTTTGTACTGCCTCGATGACAAGGAAGCTGAGTGCATGGAAGGCTGAGAGGAGACACAGCCGGACAGGTGACCCAAACTGACCAAAGTGATACCCCAGACCATAGGGCATCATACTCAGAACATAAAACTGAGGGAAGTGGGACAAAAGTGGGGGGACATTTAGAGTGATGGCCTTTGTCTCAAGTCACTGTTATGTGTGATAGGGCCCTGCTCTCTTGGAGATCAGTGAACACCTAGCTGCGCACGAGAAGTGGTGAAAATATTCCTTGTTTTGCTTTGCTTGAATATGTGAATTTTGCTTCTTCTATGCACAGAATTTTAGAATATTCTGAGTTGGAAAAGACCTACGGGGATCATCGAGTTCAATTTTTCTCAATCCACAAGTTTTCTGTCTTCACCTGCTGGGGGGGGCATCACTGAGTGGCTGTGTTGGGCTTGGATGCTGGCTGGGGGTAAAACACCACATTCCCATAAATAAAAAGACGGTTTGTGGATTTTTTTTTTTTAATACATCAGAGAAATCCGGGAAAGAATATTAAACTTGAGCTTTTTACCTCATATACAATGCATTGTTTTGTGAGACTTTGGCAAATCATCTTAGTCAAAACTTGTCTTTCTTGTGGATGAACATAGATGTAGGCTTATGTACTGTTATGTAGGAAAGAAAGAAAGCAGAATGGCCATGACTGAATATTTATGAAGACATGAAGAAGTTAGTGCTTCCTCTGCAACTTCTGACTGGCATGTAACCAAAATACAGTATATCCGAGTCTACACAGCAAGTGTTATTACTACTACTGCTTATGATATAATTAGATTATAACCTACTGCGTTTTCTTCTTGTGGTTGATTCTATCATACTTTGAGAATAATATGATATAAACTCATCTCTCTCTCACTTTCCTCCAATCATGACTCCTGCGATCATGACCAAGTTTTTTCCACCCATCCGGCAGACTGGGCTCAAGGACAACTGTATTCATGGGAATTTTAAAGCCTAGAGCAATGGAATGTGAATAGTTGATTACACTCAATGTAATCAATCCAAGGTTTTTCTGTCAATTCTAAGCCTTAAAAATCTGAAAAAAAAAAAGTTAAGATTTTTTTTCTTCTGGTATTAGCTTAGATTTGATGTTGAAACAAGTTTTTGATGTTACTGTACAAACAACATGCCAAATATACCAGAGATGTCTGTAATGTTTTATTCATGGAAATAATTGCCCAGAGATGGCCTGATCTCTGATGAGGTCTCCATTGCTCTCTCATAGCAGAGATAGATGATAATAAACAGAAAATAAATATTAATGAGGCTAAAAGAAAATTAAGGAAGTGACTACTTTCTCCTCCCCTCCAGTTCATATCAACCACAAACTACAGTAAAATAATTACATTTTAAATTAAAGTGTATTTGATAAATAGCACTTTAGTATATTTTTAATGTGATTCTATAAAATTGTCAGGTAGTCTACGGAACTGTTTGGTACCAACAATTAACATCAGAATGACATTAATTTCAAAATTAATATACAATGTTTTCCTTGTAGCAAGCAATCCCTTCCCTCGGGATAATACTTGTACAATGACTTGCATCTGATGGTATAATCAAGGTATATGTTCACTCAGACCTCAATTTGAAAAATTCAGATTCATTAATAGTCATGCTCTCTCAGCTTTAGAGAGGTCCTCTAATCTAGCATTAATAAGAAATTCTTCATACATAAAATAAAATCAACAGCAATCATAGGAGTAGTAGGAGTAGGAGTAGTAGTAGTAATAGTAATAGTAATAATCAACATTTATACATTTTTAGTAATTACGATCATCATAGTACATATGTGAACATCTGAATTCAAAAAAGCTTCCATAAAACTGGGGAGTTTTAACAGAGAGAAGTAGGTATGCAGAAGTGAGAATTTGCATGGAAACTCCCCAATTCCTCTTTATTTCCAGGCATTGTAAAAGTTACGCTTAATGATTTTTAGTCACATCTGATTTGTTGTGTATAGAGGATTTAATTATGTTTTCTGCAACACTTCAGTTTTAGAGAGTTTTAAAAAAAAACTCTGCATCTATTGGAGTACCAATTTCTGGCAGGTTCTCAAACCATGATTTAGAAACTTGCTGATTTACAAGAGCAGAGACAGTTACCAATAAAATAAAAATGTCTCATAGCTCGAGTGGAAAAAACTTACAGCAGTACTTGCTTTAATCTTTCATTTAAAACTCACACTTGACCTTAAACAATTACTAAAAAAGGCTGTGCACTTCAAACTTCTTTCAACTACCTTGGAATCGCAATTCTTTGGGAGGAAGAAAGTATAGGAAAACTCTAAGCAGCACTACTACAGAACTTTCAAAATATTTGAAATTTCAGTACCAATTATTACTTTTCTTGCTTGGAAGTTTCAGCACTAATTTTTGGGGGAAACAGTCAAACCACAAAATATGACCCTAGAAATGAAATTTCATATTTTAGATGAGAGAGTCTGTTAGTTCCAGACAATCTGATAAATTCAAAATAATTTTACTCAAAAGAGGATTATTGTGATTTCTTTAAGACGGAAACAATTTTGAACACATCAATCCAAGAAATTTTCTTTGGACAACTGTCTTAGTAATATTACCAGTAACACTTCAAGATTATGGTTAAACGTCTTTTACTTTTGCTTTTTCTTACTGGCTGGACAAAGCAAAACTTACGTATACAGGATCTATTACTACAGAAAGAACCATAAAATTAAAACCGGAAAAATATATTAATATAGAGGAAAAATTAAAAACCCATCCTTTTGCCTCTGATGATTGGCATCCTACTGGAAAATCTAGCCATCAGAAGTAATTCAAGAAAACCAAACTTTACCTGGTTTTGTAAATGTGTTTAAATACATTACTGCTAGTAGTCATAGCATCTACTGAAACATATTTCAATTCCTGGTTAATATCACAAGAAGAAAGGCACAAAGTCCATTCCAGTAGGTAAAAATGGTTCTCGCATGGATCTACCATAATGAATAATTATGAAAAACCTTTTCTCCTAAGGTAATTTTATTAATTGTAACACACTAACAAAATTCATACCATAACATTTCAGATGTAAACTATCACTTGTAAAACAAACTATCTCTACTATAGAAATTTTCACTTCCAAAACAATATATAAAGGGACTTTTTTTTCCAGATTAGATATTGAAAATCAAAAATATGCATTAGGCTGGCCAATTATCTCCCTAGGTTATTGTTCATTGTTTGACTTAAATAATTTAATTTATTCTTCTCACAGTAAGTTTCCTTTCCTGTAGCATGGGCAGAGCTCTTGTATTTTCAAATCAGTGAGTGTTTTGACATAGTAGCTAGGACTCATTCCCAAATAAAAATACTTGACATTTATAAATAGTAGCACATATGTGAAAAAATCTGTTCATTCAATTCAATCATTTGACAAAGGATTTTGCCCTGTTTTTGTGATGTATCTGAGAAAGCCAGTAGTAAGTGTATTTTATACTTGTTTTATCCTTCAGAATTCTGTATTGGAAAGAAGCTTGAGCCTCTTCCTCAAACCTTGCTTCCTAAATTGTAAGAGTGACCTCTAGTGCTTTACTGCTTTGCTGCGTGATGCAAGTCTTTTTTGCAATGGTTTTAATATGCTTCCCTGTAAGCAACTGATTTAGTTTCGTGCTTAGTGCCAAATGCTATTAATGTGCAATTCAATTATCATGGTCTTGTGAAAATGGATGTATTCATAAACTGTACAATGCAGAATGATGAAGAGAATTAAAGCTGTGACTGGATTGCAGCAGGGTGTTTAACAAGAGGAACTTAGTATTCATGTTTAGGGCTACACTATGCACTTGAGTATCAAATGGGATATCATTAGTGAATGACAGCACAAGATCATTTTGGTGCTGCAGTGTGAATGTCTGGCTCATGGGAGCATGTTTAGTTTACAAACCATCCATATGCAAAACCCTAGGCTATAGATCCATTGAGCACTTCAAACTTCTCTGACATTGCTTAAATGTTTCCAGGGAGCTGTCTCCTACCACTGGGCTGTAAGGTTATTCCTGAACATTCCTCCTTGCTTTGGCATGCACTTTCTTCCCATAGAAGCATTTCTTCTGCCCTTCCCAATCCTGTGATGCACAACCAGTGCCTTATCAGGAAGGGAAGAAAATATGTTCAGTTCAGGTTATGAGCATCTGGCATTTAGGCTACTGCACTACCACAGAACACAAAATGACATCCTTCAGCTTGTTGAAGCTGAATCAAATGGAACATGAATAACTCAGTTCTATTACTGAATTATAAAAGCCCTGAAATTCAGTTTCTTAGTAAGTTTTTTCTTATTTAGTTTAAAGATAATTAACCTAATTCAACACTGAAAAAAGAGATGTACAGATACATGTATATTTGTGTGTGTGTATCTATCTATCTATCTATCTATCTATCTATCTATCTATCTATCTATCATTTGCCTCCTAGAGAGCAGATTGTCCATAGAACTGTAACCACAGTCTTTATTTTGTGATACCACCCTACTGGGTAACTCATTTTAAAAAAAACAAACTTTCTATTGTAACTGTTAGCATTCTCTTCTGTAGTCATGCATGAACAATACTCCCCCTAAGCAATCAATGCAGAGACCTTTAAGTCTTGCTATCCACAATTTTCCTTGTTACATTTCTACTGCTTCTGAACTGCACTGTGATTGCCATTAAAGTTGAGTGCCAGCTTAATTCAGGATATGCAGATACTACTAGCTTTCAAAATTTTCAAATATTCAAATGCTAAACCCCACTAAACAATAGAAACATTGCACAATAATAGAAGTCTGCCAGTAATTTCCATGTAAGACACAATTCCTTGGAATATGCTACACTTCAAAAGATGAAATAAAAATGAAAATACGGCTGAACACGCATCCCTTAGCAAAACGCTGCTTTCAGACACTCTTACACAGTAAGCTTTATAAACAACATTCTGTACATAGACTCATGACAAAAATCTGTAGACAGATTTTAGAACATTTTCAGGCTAGCAGCTTGCTGTCATGATTTCAAAGCACAAATGTTTGTCTCAAAAATTATATTTATTCTAAATGCAAATAAAATATCCCAGAAGTTTCCAACACACTCTGGATTGAGTTTTAAATCATATGCATTACTTACATTTATTCCCTGCCACTGCCATGTGCCGGTGATGAGCAGACAGGAGAAAGAGCAGCTTCAAGAAGATTTCAGTGACAGAATCCATGTTCACATTCACTGAGGCACCCAAAAGAACCAGAGTATTCGGAAACAGCTGCTCTGTACTTCAGTTCTGCTCCTGCCTCTTCCCACCGCCTCTCTCTCGCCGGGCTTCCCAGGGGCCAGGCACCTCAGCCAAACGCGCTCCGCATCTCCTGGCACAGTCGCGCACACCTCCGGATCTGCTTCCCCCTCTGGCAGCAGCCAGCCCTGAAGAGCAGGAGCG
>JAHLSL010013742.1:259421-332835 GCA_025920805.1 Petroica traversi | reverse complement strand
GCCCTGCCCTGCCGGGGTGCTGCCCAGCCTTGCTCAGCCTGCTATTTCCCTGCCTTTTCTTCTTCTTCTTCTTCTTCTTCTTCTTCTTCTTCTTCTTCTTCTTCTTCTTCTTCTTCTTCTTCTTCTTCTTCTTCCTCTTCCTCTTCTTCTTTTTTTTTCCCCCCACACTTTTGGCTGCAAAAGCGTTACAAGTTCTGCTCTCTTAAAGGGAAGCGATTTGTCTGTAGCAGAGAAGCTAAGCCTGACAGTAAAATGAGCAGCCTGCCTTTACTTGAGAAGTGAGCATAGGACTGAGTGATTCACTGCTCCTAACCACTGTCCCTGGAGGGCTCTATCGCTATTAATATTGGCAGTAAAGAATTGCATTCGCAACTCCCAAAAGTAAACACCTGAACATAATAGGAACGTGTAATTGTGCCTGGCTTCCCCAAAATACTTTAGCCCCCAAATACCACATAGAGCATTTTGCTTTCTCTACTTTTACATAGGACAAGCTCTATTTTAAATCTCCTAGTGCTTAATCTTGGGAAATAGCTTCATTTGAGAAAGAGCTTAAGAGGAATTTTAAATCATTGCATTCAAACTATATCCTAAAAGTGTGGGGGTTGGTTTGTGGATTTGCTTCCTTTTTTTGTTTATTTGTTTGTTTCTTTGTTTGTTTTTTTTTTTGTAGGTTTTGGTTTTTTGGGTTTTTGTGGGGTTTATTGTTTGTTGGGGTTTTTTTGGTTTTTTTGGGTTTTTTTTTTTGCAAAACAGATTGAATTACTGTGTATGCTGACTCTAGAAACATTATTTCTCACGTGTGGAGAATTCAACTGCGTATTAGCAAACTCATGACGTTAGTGAGAGTAAAAGCTGCATTAAAGGACCACATGAATGGCCCCATCACTGCTGCTTCTACAGTGTTTATGCTGTATGAACTTTCTGTGTTTTGGCAGAAATGACTATGACAATACACAACAAAACTACATGCCTTGTAACTGTGAGGTGTTTCAAAAGCAGACTTAACATTTTTATATTCAGCCCAGTAGTCCAAGCTTTGCCTTCCTACTTCATGTGAATTATCTAGCAGCTCCTATTTACCAATGGAATTTTCCATCCTAAGTGGTACTGGTGTCTGTGGGTTAGACACTGGGTAGAATATTGTTGAGTGTCCACCTTCCATGTTGTGGAGGCTATAGAATTTTCTGCAAACTGCCATGTAGAACTGCTTGGTGTCAAGAATAACTGTGGGATAGAGATGAAAGATGAATAAAGCTCTCGAAGCTTCTGAATTTTTGCTGCTTATTTAAATCAGTTTCCTCGGCCCTTGAAGGATGCTCTTAGTCATCTACAGAAGTAAAATATGTTCTTGTTTCATGCTACCTAAGCCAGACTATGTTAGGTGTTACAAAAATGTATTTCAGCTCAGCTGAAACAACTAAAAATAAAAAATTTGAATGGCGATTAATGTAGGTTTTTGTTACATTCTTTAAAAATAGCAAATCAGCACGATTAAGAAAAAAAGGCCTATTTCTAAATTACTATATTGGGTAGAAAGTTTCAAGTGAAGCTAATAATCTATTATGCAGCTGGCCTTCCATTTCTCCATGTCAACTTTTAGTTGAATGAAAATGCATGGAGAAACTGTATTAAAGATTATGTGAATCATAACCTGCCTTCTAGCTCTCCTAAATCATTCTTTAAATTCCACATTCTCTTTCCAAGGTTTAGTACAACCATAGAATCACTTGTCCAGAAGCTGGATTTCTTTGCTGTATAGTTTCTTGAGTTAATATTGACCTTCTAACTAAATTAATATGAGCATAAAAATGTTCCATGTGCTGTATCCCATCTCTAAAGGATATCCCATGAGATGGTCCTTGACTCTGCAGCTAGACAAAATTTCATGCTTAAAAATAGGACAAATATCACATAAAATCTTGGCAAGGACTTTCAATGTAATGATGTTCTTTAGGATTAGCTCTAAGATCCTCAGGGCTTTGAATCAGGAGAAATTATTATTCTGATAATGTAATGCAAATTCAGTAAAAAGGCCAGTGCCATTGTGGGTAAATATTTGTCTTATGAAATAGCTTACAGTCACCAAAAAGGAACATCTAACAGATAAAGGTCATAGGATTTTTCGCTCTTTTTTTGGTCTGAATTCATTCAAATATACACATCAATATAATGTACTTTTATAATTAAGGAAAAGCCAGTCTTAGAATAAAATGGTATGACAAAATATGTACATATGTTTCTGTTTGGACTGACAGAATTACAGAAATCTATACAGTATGTATCTGGAATATCAAGATAATCATCTGTTTATCGGCGGATGAATCTATGGTATCTGGAAAGTGCATAAAATAGCGTAGCTTAACTCACCCAGAATATTGCAACCTCCTCTTTGCTTTTGCATCGAATCTCCCTCCTGCATCCATGAAGTATTTCTGCTCACATAATCTTATCTCGGAATGCGAGCGCCTTGTTTGCCATTTTCTTTCCATGCTGTGTCCAGATTTTTTGCTAACTTCTGAGCTCCTCTTTGTGGAACCCAGACAAGTCTTTCTATTACTTACAAGCCTCTTCCTACTGTAATTTTAAATTTTTCCCCACTCTTCCACTGTTTTGTTTTCCTTCTCATATCTTGCTTTTGAAATTTCCCTCAAACACCAAAAATCTTATTCATTTTATTTGCCTTTGAAATGTAACATCATGACTACTTTATTTGATAGAGGATCCTTCCCTGTTGATCTTCATATATGTATTCTTTAGAAAGAATACAAGTTCCCCAGAACAACTCTGTCTTGCTACATATTAGTTCTTACAGTTAAAATATCTGCAAAATTTAGTTGTTCAAAACTTGAATTAGTTGATCTGGGTATTTCCAGCCTTCATTTACAAATGAAGGACCTTGTAGTGAAGTCCTTTTTCACAGCAGACAAAAACTAATAGAAATTATTCCTCTTTAAAATTATTTATACTGTGACTTTTTGTCTGTAAAGAAGAAATGCTTTTAAATTCTTGCTAATCATAATTCTGCTACTTTTGTGATCTTATTAATTGTAAACCAATTTTAAAAGGACTGTCTGCTGCTCCTAGCACAAAATCAATTTTACAACAGGACAATTTTTTATCAGTGTATCTCAGTTATTCACTACTTATTATTTAATAAGATCAAAATAATAATTTGCTTGAGAAGCAGAAAAGCAGAAGTATGAAAATTCGACAGCGTCTGACTGAGAATATTTGCTTTATTCCCTTCCAGTAAATTCCTCATTCAAAGACATCAACCAAATTAAAAATTAGCTATTCACTTACTACCTTCTTCACCTCACCTTTCACTTATTCAGCTCCACCAAGCCCACATTTACTATTCAACTACCTGTGACACTGCAACTTTATTTCAGGAGACTAAAAAGAAAGATAAATTTTTTAAACGTTTATGTTCGTCTTTCCCTATTTAGTTTCCTTGGTCCCCTCGTCTGCGTCACGGCCTTGGTTAACCCTCCTTCTAGTGCCACCTGCTGCAATTGTATTGGCATTACAGGTTTCTCTTTACAGCATCTAGTCGTATAAAGCAGCTGGAGAATGTATCTTTTTCATGCAATTGAGTTCTTTCATGATCATGTAAAATCTCCTTCCCAGTACTATTCCCAACGCTGCATAAAAACACTGCTGTAATTGTCTGCAGAGACTGCAGAGAGAAGAAATGCTCAAAGACAAATATAAATAAAAAATAAATTAACAGAGGCACATAATGCCAGGTACACTAATAATGATATTTGTAATGATTTTGAGCCATTTTTAAAAGAAAAAATAAAATTCATATCCACCTAATACTGCTGCATGTATTTTTTAATAATAGATATCTATAAAGTAGATATGCTGTAAAGTAAAAAATTATTTTCAGAAATAAGAATAGCATAACTA
Organism: Petroica traversi; assembly: GCA_025920805.1. NCBI lineage: Eukaryota > Metazoa > Chordata > Aves > Passeriformes > Petroicidae > Petroica > Petroica traversi. The sequence goes on along the minus strand of JAHLSL010013742.1, from coordinate 328,917 downwards.
CTAGTCTTAACAATGTTTTGGGTTTTTTCGGTTTTGTTTTGATTTGTTATTTTCCAGTAGGGTCAGGATAGCACAGTTGGTCTTATTGTAAAGCTGCAAATTTCCTTTCAGGCTGTATTTGTTAAAAGGGGAGGGATGGAAGCCATCTGTGTATGGCTCATTTTACCACTTATTGCACCTACATTTATTGCACCTATACTAATGACTTCATTAAGGATTTAAAACCTGGTTTTTTCTCAGATGAGACACAAAACACAAACCAGAGCAGACATGGCTCCATGCACCTACAGAAGAATTCATGCCTTTAACACTGTTGTAAATCTGTGTTTGAAACCTGTAGCAAGATCTGTGGCTGCACAGACAGTTCTTTTGCTGCTGTTGTCTAACCATTCAGATTATTCACCTGGAAGAATGTCATGAAAATCCTGGGGACAACTTTTTTTCAGGGTTTGTGAAAATTCTTCCTCATAGCCCTTGTGAGTCTTCTCATTTCACAGTCAAGAATTTTATTATTTACATCATAAACACTCTGTAATGTGGCTCCCAACGCAGCAAATAAATACAGGGTACTGGAAAATGAGCTTATACAGAGAATTGTAGAACCTTCAAGGTTGGAAAAGACCTCTAAGATTATATGTGTCCAACCACTACACTGACATTTATGCTGTTAAATCATGTCCACAAATATCACATCCACGTGCCCGTTACATTCTTTCAGGTACAGTCTCTCCATCATTATCTAGGAAGTCTGTTACAATGTCGGACCACTCCTTTAGTCAAGAAATCATTATTAATTTCCAGTCTAAATCCCTCTGGTGCAATTTGAGGCTATTTCCTTTTTCTCTTGCTGGTTGCCTGGGAGAAGAGGCTGACCACCCCCTGGTTGCGTCCTCCTTTCGGGTGATTGTAGCAATGATAAGGTCACCCCTGAGCCTACTTTTCTCCAGACTAAGCAACCCCAGCTCCTTCAGCTGCTCCTCACAGGATTTGTGCTCCTTGTTGCCCTTCTCTGGACACACTCCAGCACCTCAATGTCTTGTTGAATCAACTGGTCCCAGAATTCCAGGTGTGACTTCACCAATGCCCAGTACAGGAGGGAAATCAATGTCCTGGCCAAACTACTGCTGATACAGGCCAGGATGTCATTGATCTCTTGGCCATCTGGCTCATGTTCAGCCGCTGTTGACCAGCACCCCCAGGTCCTTTTCTGCTGGGAAGCTTTCCAGCCACTCTGCCCTCAGCCAATAGCACTGCCTGCAGTTGGTGTGGTCCAAATGCAAGGCACATCACTTAACCTTGTTGTGCCTCATGCTGTTGTCTTCATTCCATTGATCTAACCTTCCTGCATCCTCTGCAGGGTATTCCCACTCCAGCAGATCAGCACTCCTGCCCATCTTGGCATCATCTGCAAACTTACAAAGGATGCACTTCTTTCCCCTGTCCAGGTCATTGATAAAGGTATTAAACAAAACTGGCCTCAAATATTTTTTTAAATAGTAAATATTTAATAGTGACAATAATAAGAATTTTAATCACAACAGTAATAATAGTAACAACAACAATAATAAAAGCAACAACAGTGTTTAATGAGTATTTTTAATGTCTAACATGTGATATGGGCATTTTTTAGAAAGGTATTATTACAAAGTAATTTGTAGAAACAAAAGTGTGAATAATAAAAGGAAACAAGAAAACAGTGTTGAAGGACTTGCTGCCAAGGTGCTTTGGTGATTTTTTTTCCTAATTAGACCATGTCTTGAAGGATAGAATATCTAAAGACTTGGAGATTAGAAAGACAGGGTGAAGGCGTTAAATATAATATGGATTTATCAAAGGCAGATCATAGTACACAAAGCTCATAGCTCTCTTTGATATCTGATTCCTTCCTAAAGGAAGAATATAAATTCTTGACATTGGATGCATATGAATATGATACTGTTATGATGTTTCTTTGATAATGTAAAAAAAATGGAGCATAGCAAAGCATATGTGCAATGAATCAGAAGGATAGGCAGCAAAGGAAGGTGGAAAAAAGTGTCATTTATGTATAAGCCTTGCTTAATGTATTCATTCATGGCTACAGTGCAAATAGCAGGAACAGGCTTGTGGGGCTTATGATTTGGGAAACTTTTAGAGAAATACAGCCAAAGTAGGAAAAGTATCACATAGTTGACCTTCCTAAAGAATAAAGGTGAGAGGATATGCAAGAATGTGCATTATATGAGGCTGATATTGATGACACCAGCTGTAAGTTGGCTCTTTGGTTGGAAGCACATGATCCTAGCTGAATCAGCCAACTCTGAGATGAATATAAGCTTAGCTTGAACAACAAAAAAATTGAAAAGGTCAACTGAAAGCTGCACCAGGAAAGTATCTGAGCTGGGAATGGAGTGAGAGCCAACAGGTCTGAGCAGAAATGGACAAGGGATCCAGGGACTCCCTGTCCCATGCTGTGTACCAGTGTTTTGAAATACGGAAATCCTCAAGAATAGTAAAGAGCCAAGAACCCAAGATCCATGCCCTGGATTGGGATGCCAAACCCCAGGTGTTTTCAAACATTGGAATAATTCTTGCTTCCTTTGCCAAAGAAGTAAATCTTGAAGAAGACTCTGGGTTGTGACTTCTATTTGATATAGATTTCTTCAACAGAAACAGAGAATTAAGATTATTCTCTTACTTTAGTGTTTTATGAAGACTAACTAAGATCATTGCTCACTGAGTGTTTGGGTTGCTATAATTCTCATTCCCAACTAGCATTCTCTGGGAATAAGATAGGGAGTTTAGTTGCCTGGCTGAATACTGGAGATTTCAGGCACCTAAAAGTCAGGTGAAGCTGCTTGCTGTTGTTTGCAATCATCATGCTCAAGGATATGGCTACAAACACAGGTGCAAATAAGAAAAAAAGGCACCCGATCTGGAGCTATCCTATGTCTGTCTACTCAGTGAATGACAAATTAAGCTCAGCTCTGTCTTTCTCTGTTTAAGAAGATATTTCCTGTATTTCTTTGTATGCCAAGCCTAGATTTCATTGCCAAGAAAGCAAGACTCATGAAACTATGTTTCCATAATGGGCCTCAGATTATTTCTCTATGCATATGACAAGTCTTCTTGAAGCAGGAATAAACTCTCATTGAAGAGGAATGTTAGGAAGGTAACTGAAAGCCCTATTTTGTTATATATGTAACAATACACATAATTAATTCCCTTCCAGAAGTAGATTCATTCTAGTCTTAGATGATTTGAATGAAAAACATTATATCATGGCAGGTTTTGCCAAGACCTCAATTGAGTTATTAGTGCAACAGTTGACACAAATAAGTTGTTTACATAATTTTTTTTGGACTGTAGAAAAATTAACTCTATGAGACTTTAGTTATACATAATTATTTCATGTTAGAAATCTATCAGTTCAGTGGAAAGAAGTCGAGTGTTCAGTTGTTATGCAGCAGATAATGTAACTTAGGCAAGCCTTATTTCCACCATGTTAGGAGAAAAAGGCTTATAATATGTCTTCTCTATCTTAATTTGTGTGAAATTGTTCATTTGACAACAGAATTAGGATACAAATCTGGTGCTTTGTTGAAGCAATGTGTAACAGAGAGATAATATGGAAGAAGAAAGGTAGTAAGCAGGTTTCTGCAGGTTGAACCCAATCAAAAATATGGGACTCAGCTTTTTCAAAAATGTGACTATCTCTGAATTGAATGGGCAGGTCTCACCTGCATTGTCAGCACTAAGAGTAAGCTGAAAATAGCCAATGTTTCATTGATCTGGACTGCATTTTACAAACCAGGGTCAGACTCTACATACTGTAGGTTAACTGTTGTTGACATTGTTCAATGCATTGAAACATACACACAATTCTCTGAAGGGAAATTATTTAATTCCTTTTTTCCCCTCCTGTTTAGAGATTATTTTGCTGGCATCAGAAAAGGGAAAATAGCTTCACTCTATATATTCATTTTTCTCTTTTCTTTATTATATGCCTATAGGGTTTATTTGCAAAGTATCCAACCTGAATATTTTGCATATTTATATATATATATTAGTAACATAAACATCACATGATACAATGAACAACTCTTAATATTCCAGGACCTAGCTGGTAAACATGATCATTATCTCTTCAAGGTGTAAGATCACTTTGGAGGTGTGTTTCAGGTAGGTAGTCTTTCTTTATTTCATTGAAACAGACACTGAGAGGAAGAGACATTTGGGATATGAGCAGCGACAGAAAGATTAGCAGCCACATGAGTAGTTCTCCCCATCCATATCACTGAACAATCAAGCTTTTGCAAAGGCAGTTTCATTCTGAATGTAAAATGAGCAATTGTCTTGTGTGATGCTCTTTTATATAACAGAAAAAAGAAAAAACTTACTCTTGTGCTTTTTTATTATTATTACGACTTGACCGGACAAATTCACTCACTCATTTACTGGCTTTTTTGCTGAATAATGTAGTAAGAACCCAGACCGTCTCTTGCCTGAGCATAAGAGAGCATAATCCTTGGGAATTATTTTTTTTCTGTGTTTGATCTTTAAGGAAATTTCATGAGATACAGCGTCTCAAAGTCCTGGGATGACACACAAAATGCAAATGAATAAGATGTGCCTAGCTTTTCCCAGATTTTACTCCATCCTTACTGCCAGCAAGACTTTTTGCACAAGATTAGAAAAAAACCCCAAACCTAAGAAATGTAAGTAACCAGTAGTTTTAATACACAGTGTCATGCCCTGTTTGCTCTTGTGCTCAATACTTACCCTCTGCACACTCGCCTTTCTCCTCATTCTGAACGCAGCACCTGTCTTTATGTAAAAATCTCTCAAGCCACGCTGCCACTGCAGTTTGTTTAAAACAGCACTAACTTCTGAGTCCAGACTGATGTGTTTTGAAGCAAGATCTGATGCTCAGCTTGAAAGCACCAGAGTATCTACTAAGCCTAATACATTGCAAAGCTGAGGAATGTCTTGAAATGAGTACTGCAGAGGCTAAATATCTATATCTTTGCATTAGGAATCAAGATTCCCTTCAGATCCTCACACTTGATGCAATTACAGGGAAGCTTATGTTCTTTAGGCCTTCATTTTCCCATTTATCCCTCCTGAAAAAGTAGATAATGCCCTGGGTTTTCCACAAACCAAGGTTTAATATTGATCCTTCTTTGTGCTTTTCCCACAGAAGGGAACGATTTGTCTGTAATATAACATTGATTGAGCTTTGTGTGCCCCTGTTGATATCAGCAATACTGCTAATGCAGTTAAAAACTGAACAGATTTAGGAAACACGCAGATTTTATGGAAATGTAGAAGAAAGTAAGCAAGCAACAGACTGATGGACAAGCATAAACATTAATTATGTCATGCTGGAGAAAACTGCAAGGGTGCTACAAAATTTGCTACAATCAGCCAAAACAATCAGGTACAGTTTTATCATAATCTCAGAAGTACACATTGGTAAAGACTGGACATGTATTTCTGAGATGAAAAAAACAAGAAATACAGAAAAAGAAGAGAGCTCTTTTAGGCTTACCCATGTTTACTCCTAACTTTACATCAGTAGAGGCTCTACAGCATTTTTCTGTTGCTGCCTTTTGCAGAAACTCTCCAAATTTAATGAAAATTAACAGAAAGAGGTTCTATAATCTCTTTAGTCCCCAGTCCTGTTTTCTTATATAGAGTGAAAACAACACAGTGAAAGTCATCTATGCTGCTGATATGAACTTTCTTCACCTCAAAATTTATTTCTTCTGAAACCTCTTTATAAACTTCAAATGCATAGTCAATGTGATACAAGACACTATATGCTGAATATTTGATACAGAGATTATAAAAGGATAGGGCTTTTTACTTTTATAAAGTCCTTGATAAAATGTCCCAATGTTGTATACTGACAAATCTGCTTATTCATTTGTATGTTGTACATGATCAGACATTAATCTCATATACGTCATGTTCAATATGTTTTATAGTTGTTCTTTTCTTTTGCTATTTCATGCTTTGATAATAGGGAAGAAACAAATTAAGTATTCTACTGGCTTTGCTGTCTTTTAGAATGCAACTTCATCATGCACATCCTGAATGCAAATGATAATATGCTTTTTACTTCTTATATAATCTATACGGGAAACAGGGATAGTTAAAACCTGGGACTTTATATTAAGGACAGAGTAATGAGACTTAACAGACTTATAGCTTCATCTGAATGATAACTTCATCTGAATGGCACTTACTCTTTGCATTTAATGAGTAGATAGAAAAGAGCTGGTTGAGACACCTTTATATAGATCTCATTTTAAAATTTCTGACGAAGTCATATTTCAAGAATATTTTCATTTTTACCTCACATTGTTTACTTGCCAGAAATTTAGAATACTTGCAAAGAACAAAAGCACTACAAAACCGTCTCCTATGTCTGTGCACCGGATTCTATTTCAGGGTTCTAGTCTCAGCCATAAAGCTATCAATGGGAATTTTATAAAAGCAGAAACAGACTGAAAGCAGAGTAATAATGAAAAGCATAACCTTTTATACCTAGATTAACATCTTTAGAACATGTGCCTATGATTTCATTTCTGTTACCACATATGATATTTTATTATTATTAGACCTGGATATCAAGGATTTGATATATTCTTGGTATTTTACTAACTGAAAATAACTAACTTCATCTTAATATTGGCTTTATATATGATTTCTCAGCCTTTGAAATTTAGTAAACTTGAAAATTTCAGTCATCTTAAATAACAGAGGAAGCATAAGCCAATTCTTTGATGCTAATCTAATTTGGGCTATTGAGTATTCTTTGTTGGAACAGCTTTTCTGAATAAATCTGAGTCATTTAGGACAAGAGAAAAAGAAAGTCGGAAAAGGCTTGTGAGTTAGGTATTCCATCCCAAATTGCAGAGCCATCTACTAGTCCTGATATCGCCTTTAATCATTAAATTGTATCTGTCTTCCTGTGCTGAGCAGGGAACAATTTTCCTCAAACCTGGATGACCTCCATAATCACAGCACTCAACCTACTGCATCTTTCACAGAGCAGTCATAACCACTGTCTGGTGAATATGTAAGGAATTTAATTATTTCATATAGTACTGGCAAAAACACCCTGCTGTCATGGCGTTCTATCTTTCCTTTTTCACAATGGCCTAAATATGGCCCCATGAGTGGCAAATACAATGCAGCCTCAAGAGAAATTGAAGCCATGTCACTCAGCTTCTTAAAGGATAGATTTTCAATGGTAGAAGGCTGTCTTCCCCATTTTCTGAAGCTATTCTACTGTCTAAAAAATAGTTAAAGATTTCCTGTCCCATAAAAAAATAAGGGAAAAAAGCAAGCTAGCAAACAGGATGTTACAGACTAGGAGTCAGGAGAATACATCTGAACTTCCCTCAAGAATCATGGATTTTATCTATCTTCTGGGAAGGAACTGCTGTATGCAGAATGCAGAACAATCCCCAGGGTAAGGCTCCAGGTTTGTTAATTATCTCTCATATTATGTCAGCTGTGGAATTGGGCCTTCCCTAGTTCCCTCCCACTTTTAAATATATAGAGACTAATATTCTCTCAAGTCTGTAATGTATATTAAAAAAATCTGTTAATTATGATTTGCGTGGATAATGCAATACTGAAACCATTTAAATGTCAAATATAATTAAATTTAGTAATGCAGTTTTCAGACAAAATACTTCTCTTTTTTGTGGTAAAATAATTTGAATTGTTTTGGTTTTTGTTTTATGGTTTTATCTTAGGCATAGTTATAAAAAATTAGAGAAGTTGAGAAGTGGATAACTACTCATAATATATATGTGTAAGAAGTTGCCTCATAGTTATGGGACACAGTACTTGTGATAAAAATTCATGTCTCTTGAAGTAATCTCTTTGAAAATTTACACCTTAAGAAACCCCAAGCTATATTTTACGCTCAGTTTTCTTAATCTGTTCACTTTTTCCTCATTTTCAGGTTCTTTACATTGGTTTATTACAACGGACAGTAAAAGAAGTTACTAATTTTTCTTTCTTATTTTTGCCGTTTTTCCTGTGTTTCAGAATTAACTTCAAGGGAATCAAACTCTGTAAATAGTGTAGTAATACACGCAGTAGTACTATCACATGGAAAAGCAACAGGGGAAAAATAAAAAAAATCAAAACCTAGAAACCAACAAACCAATAAAAACAACCAACAAATCAACCGAAAAAACCCAACCAAAAAAAAAAATCCATCAAAAAGAGAGCAACTCTGCCAATGAGACTGCAAAAGCCTGCAAAATGTAAACTTCTTCTCATTTATTTAAAAAAAAAGTAAATACATTTACCATCTCTATGATCTCGTTCTGCTTTTCCTAATAGAGATTTTAGACCAAAATATTTATAAAAGCATGCCTTTTGAGGGTACCACAGAAGGCCCTATTTTGTTATACATGTAACAATACACATAATTAATTCCCTTCCAGGAACAGATTCATTCTAGTCTTAGATGATTTGACTGAAAAACATTATATCATGGCAGTTTTTGCCAAGACCTCAACTGAGTTGGTGCAACAGTTGACAGTGGTCAGAGCCAACAAATCATGTTTCTGTTTTAAGAATCAAACAATTGAAACTTTTAAAGCACTTTTAAAATTGAAAGCTAAATAAAAAAAATGTTTATGTAAGATTTTAGGTAAAATAATTATTAGAACAATTGTAGTTTGAGAAGAAATGAACTAGCAAGTAGTATTCATGGTCTCTAAATTTAAGTCCAATTCCAGAATATTTTCAAGTAATTAAACTTTCACCTACACTAGATGGCTCAGATTCGCAGGTGACTCCAATTCTTCAAAAAATTGAGATTGAAATAGAGCCTGGGTAGGATACAGTTGAATTATGGAATACCAGAATAGCAGGTTGGGAGGAGAGCTTGAGGATCATCTGCTCCAGCCTTTTCTGGCAAAAACATTATCTAGATTACATGGCCCAGGACCTTGTCCAGATGAATCTCAAAAGTGGGAATTGTTCACTGTTCTCACTGTAAAATATTTTTCTCTTCTTTCTAATCAGAATCTTCCCAGGTTTAACTTGCACCCTTTGTTTTTTCCATGTAATTCCCTGAAAAAAAAGTATTACCTGTCTTCTTTGTAACCACCTTTTAAATACTGTAGGATGGTAATGAGGTTTCCCCTGAATCTTCATTTCTCAAGGCTGAACAAATCCAGTCCTCTCAGTCTTCCCTCACATGGCAAGTTTCCCAGTCTTTTAGTCATCTTTGTGACCTTTTCCTGGATCCTCTCCAGCCTGTTCATATATCTTTTGTATAGCAGACATCAAAATTGAACACAATATGCCAAGTGTGATCTGACAAGCACTGAGTAGGGGATGGTAATATCTTATTTATCTCTGCGACTGATGCAGACCAGCATCCCCTTGGTTTTCTTTGCCACAGCAGCACACTCTTCACGCATTGAGCTTATTGTTGAGCAGGTCACCCAGGTCCTTTTCAACAGAGCTGCTGCCCAACTGGATAGATCCCAGTCTGTGCTGGGCTTCCAGATTATATTTTCCCAGGTGAATGACCTTATACTTGTCCTTGTTGATGTTCTCATTAGCCCAGTCTTTCAGCCTATCCAGGTGCCCCTGCAGGTGCTGAAATAGTCACTTCCCTACTCAGTTTTGTAGCAGCACCAGATTTCTTCAAGTTACAGTTGATCCAGATCTCTTATTAAGACATTAAAAAGTTTTGATCCTTGGGTGATTCACTCAGGATAGATTGCCCATGTGAAGAAGAGTGGCTTTCTCTTCTTAAGGGATTGCTGAGCAACAAGACCAGCACAGTTTTCAAAAAATTGTCTCCTGTCACATAGTCTGTTGTATTTATTTAGTAGCATTTTCTGTGTATTCAGTCTGTACAGAAAGTACAATTGCTCTTAGTGTCTTGAAATAAAATATGCAGGTAACTATTATGTGGGATATGAATAAAAAAAAAAGGAGAATGAAAAAAATGAAATGTCAAAAATTAAATATTAAACAAATTGATACTTGTATCATGATGCTTAATGAAAACATATATTTTTCTAGAAATGACCATTGCCAAAATGTCAGAACAATCATCTTACAACATGCACAAAACAGAATTGTCTTAAAGGACTATATAGCACCATTTTCCTCTCTTTCTTGAATTTAAATCTGTAAGGATAGCTCATCTGATTTGAGAATTGTAACATTTGTAAGCATGGGTTTTGTATTATGCAATTTATAAAACAGTTCCTTTCATCTTCAGCTTCTGTCATCTACAGGCATCCATAGACATCCACAGCCAAAGATACTTCTTTTTTTCTAGCTAATTTTTTGTATCGAATTTAAAAATTTTGATTATCCAAAAGCTGTAAGAGATCTATGAGATTACTCGGGACGTCACAGGGCCAGGTAGTGCTGTGCAATGAGTTCAGAGCGAGCAATGTCTGAGATTAGTAGATGCAAAGCCTGTTCTCCAGCACAGGTTGGATACAATAAGAAGTGGGAAAGGGATAAATGTCCACAATAAACTGCAGAAGGTTAAAGACTAAGATACAAAGAGATGTATCAGAAAGGGATCTGGAACAAGCAGAAGCCGAAGTAGATTTTATAAAATCATCCAAAGGAAACTGAGAAACTTTATACCTGATAGGAAAATCTAATCTTAGAAACAAGTTATCCATGTGTCAGTTCTCCTCTGTGAAAGTTCATGAAACTTATAGCGGAAAACATCTCTTTGTTTTGGCAGTACTAGTGCCAATAGTTGCTGCGCTCATTTGTACAGCATGGGCTACAATGGATTTAAAGACTGCCCTAGCTCTTGAGATTTCATCAGGGTTTTTTGTAATTATGGTTCAGTACTAACAACGTTATCCTTATTGCTGCAAAGATGTATGCATGAATATAATAATGTGAAGATGAGAATGTCCCAATTAACCAAAGAAACATTTCACAAAAGTTTAATTTCTTATTCCAGAGCCATTATTTTGCTCTTGGAGCAAAAAACCAGTTTAGAAGGGTAACACAATGCATAAATTGTGATTATCCCTTCCACAGAGAGTGACATTATTGTCACAGTAATCCTTAGGTAACAAAATACATTGTTTCCCCAGATTAACACTTTCAGAATGCCTAATATTTTGATAATTTAAACAAATTAAGAGTGTTGCCAAAGAATTCTAGCTATACTTTTTACCCTTAAATTAAAAAACAAAACAAAACAAACAAAAAAAAACCCCTCACAGCAACAAAAGAAATAAAAGAGCAAAAAGGACAGTATTTGTTTTTTAAGAACCCATTTTCTCTATGACATCTTTATTATTTCCTGACTTTGTTTAATCTCCAGTAACTATCCAAATTACATTATTCCTCAGTACTAATTGAGGGGCAGAAAATGTAATTAAAAGGTTTTGGGGAGATGAAACTTTATGTCTAACCAAGTGTAACCAAAAGCGTAACCAAGAACTTAGAAACATTGTTTCAGAAATAAGGAAAGCTTTTCACAGCCTCTTATATTTCTGAATCATCCTGTCATCACTAATTCGAATGTTCATAGCCCTCTGTAGAAAAATATTCACAAACTGGGGGCAGCAAATTATGCCCAGAAAATAACACACTGAATTAATGTATGCATATCCTGACGTTATGAGAAACTGTGAGTATAAATTTATAAAACACTGTTCACTCACTTCTGCAAGTGGTCATTTAAATGCTGCAAGATTAAGATCCTTGTGCAAGAACCATCCACCATTGGTCGTGCCTGGTCTGTTCTGTACAGTTTTTATGCCCTCTAATCCAGCTTGGGTGTATATAAAAACTTTTCTAGTTTTTATATACAGCCTGCAGTGATTCAGAAAACAGATGCTGTAAAAGTGATATATCTGTTTTTATATGATGACCCAATGAGAGAATTGTCTGGCCACCGATCTGTTTCACTGTTTGTTTAAACTTTGGAAATGCTTCCCAATACTCTTAATTTCCCTAGAGATTTCCATTTCTAACTTTACAAAAGAGTACTTAATGTAATATTCAGGCTCCAGATACCTTGTTTTTGAAAGTCCTAAGCAGTGTTTGTTTTTTTCTAATTTATCCTTTTTCACACTCTAAAACTTTTATTTTCGCTGGAGAAATCCAGATTGCAGTGTAGGTGTGGTCAGTTTCTGCCTTTGAGATAGCATTACAGTTAAGGCATAATCGTACGTAGTTAAAAGTGTCCTACAGTTAGAAGTGTTACCCTGTCAAGTGACAAATGACAGAGAACAAGTTTTTTATCCCCTAGGACAACACTTCTGTGAAAGATGGCGTGGGTGGTCATGGCATCATACCATATCAGAAGAAATACCAGAGGTGGGATATTTTTCCTTTTTTTTATAAAAAAAAAATTCTGGAGGAAAGAGATAAAATTAAACCAGTCTTTTGTGATCTAGATAGGTTTGATAAACAGATTGTCTTTCTTGAATGTTTTGATCTGTGCCCCTGCAGCATATGAACACAGACATTCAAATAAAAACAAATAAGCAAAGTCACCTTCAGGCTTAGTATTTTTTAGTTAAAATTTTGCACTTTTGGGGTTTTTTCAGACTTGATGTTCTTTGTGGCTGTTTGGAAGGCAAATACTTAAAATCAGGCACAGAATGTGCTTCTTTGTTGACACCTACATCATTAATTGAACTAGTTTCTAAACCTTGTGAAAATAATTCTGAGACTTGGAACTGAAGCTGGAATTTTCATAAAAACAAGCAAACAAACAAACAAAAAAACCACCTCAAACCACTCCCCCCCCCCCCCAAACCAAATTAAAACCAAACATCACTGAGTTGACATAATTTCATTTAACAGCAAGAGTGGAGTTCTGTTTTTATTACTGGTGTTAGGAAAATGAAGCTAGACACGGTTAGAGGGTTGGGGGTCTTTACCTCGGTATTTTAATCAGGATCCTGTTTGGTGCATCCACTTCAACCAGATGACAGCGTGGCAAAATGCACACCCACCATCAATCACACACACCAGTTATAGACTTTACACATTAGCATATCTAACAAGGGGGCCCAATAATGAGGTTGGGGTGGGCTAACCCCTTGTTTAGAGAATCCTCCTGCCAGGAGACCTTGGGTTCCTGAGACAGTAGGAATGTCTGCTCTCTGTGGCTCTGCAGTTCTGGGGTGTTTAGTCTCAGGCCAGCAGAACACTTACAAAACACTAAGCACTAAACTAAGTAAAAGGTTGCAAGTATGCATACTGCTAATACTTGTGGATAGAAAGAACGGCGTAAAAGGTATATAAAAGAATAGACAAAAATCATTCCAGCATCATAACTAGATATCTACTAGTTAATCTACTATCCAGCATGATTCTACAGGAAGAAATTTATTCTAGCTAGACTTATAATAATTTCCGCATTTCTTGTACCAGTGACTTGTATACATCTATTTCATAGAAAGAATGATCAAAGGTTATAGACGTAGAATATTCAACTCAGAAAAATTTGAGTAGAAAGGGAACTTTTGAAGGTTCTCTGGTCCAACCCCAAATTCATACTGAAAATTACTTCATGCTGTTTGACGTCAAAATTCGTACTACGATATTAATGATAAAAAAGTATAAAAGAAGGCCATGAATGTTACCTATTCTGCTTCTAATTGCAAACCTGCATTAGTGAAAATGTCACCATACAGAAAAGCCAAATGCGACATAAATATATCCATTTGACTATGGCAGAAATGAGATATTAATTGGAGGAAAGAAAGAAAAAATTGATTTCTGGGCCGTAAATACCTCCTCATACAACACTATGTATCACATACACTGATTTTCTTTGCATTTGTGTTCAAGGAGCTCCGGATATTTGATATGATCTAGAGTCTAACCCTCGAGTCCCAGCCATTGCCTTCATTTTCCAAACAACTTTGTGCCGCAGAATGATAATCTGCTGAATAGGTGCCTGTTGGTAAGAGAGTCAGAGATATAGGTAATATTCCTGCTGTTCCTATGTCTCCTACAAGTATGTTTGCATAACTGAAATAGTAAGGAACACTTACTTAAAGACCCTTCACTTGTATTCTCAGTTTTCTCACACTGGCAGTCAAATCTGACACTTAGTTTCTTTACAAAACATGTTCTTTTGATAAATTGTTTCTTTGTGAAAATGGGGAGAGCAGCAGAAGAGGAGGGATTGTAGAATACATTATCCAGGCATCTTGATTGAAGGTCTGAAGAAATCAAAACCTGCAGGGGGCAAAGCCATAGCTTGCTTGGTTTTCTTTTCTGACTTTCCAGTCTCTTACAGACTTCTGGCTTTTGACTCTCAGTCTGGCAAAGAGAAGTTGAACAACAGAATGCAGAAGGCAAAACAAACACAAAGTGGAAAACCTCCACCAACCAAAACCACAAAAAACAAGGTAGCAATGTTGGCTTTATACTGATTAATAAGAATAAGCTGATTTATTGCACAGAAATCTTCTAACCCCATTCACTTATCAAAAAGCAGATGTTACAATCATCACTATTCCTTGTAATTTCTCCTTTATTCATATTCTCTGCCTTTTGCCTTTCTTTTTGTTTAAATTCCTGCTTCACCAGTAGCTTTCTCTCTATCTCTTCTACCTCCTTGTCCTCTATCCTGCTACGGCTGGATTTGGTAATGAATTTATCATTTTAAGATACAGACTCTGCTCTGCTGCAGAAATATATGCAATATAGAATACAGAACATAAAGGTAACTATCCATGAAATATGGGGGTAAGCAGTCAGTATGGTGTCAAGAGACACATAGTGTTAAAGTAATACTAAAAGACATCTAAGGTGATTTTAAGAAAACAAAAACCCTGCTGAGGTAAAGAGACATCTCAGACCTGAACATTCATCACCATGAAAGTAATGAAGGTCCTTTAAAGGATAATTACAGACCCTTTTGAATACTTAAAGCCCTGTTAAGAGTCTGAGAAACATTTAAATGGCTTGGTGGAAACATTACAAGACAAAATATATGGATAGAAAGAAATACACTATAAAGGTGATGGTGCATTAGAGCTAATAACACATCATTTTTTTTATAGGATATATATAAAAAATATTTACATAATAAGATATTATTGATGAAGTTCGACCATGAAGGAAATGCCACCTAAATCAATTATTTCAAAGGTAAATTCTGTGGAGCTAGCATGCAAAATTATTACATATTCTTCATAGCACTATGTTCTACATATTTGGTAGTCTGAAGGGGGATGACTATAGTCCTTAATCTGTCCTTTCGTGCACATTTAAGAAAGGTCTCAGAGATTAGGATTCTCTAATTCCTCTGCTCAGTACAGACACACAAATTAAGTAAATGGGTTTGCTTTTTTTTTTTTTCTTTTTCAAAACACAAAAGAAAAGAGCTTCATTATGGTTACATATATATACCATTGACAAACACGTGTAAAACTAGCAGTAGTTTGTCCCAAACCTATACCTAGGCATAATCACTTGAAATTTGTGATGTAAAATACTAT
The DNA here is from genome assembly GCA_025920805.1 of Petroica traversi. Taxonomy (NCBI): domain Eukaryota; kingdom Metazoa; phylum Chordata; class Aves; order Passeriformes; family Petroicidae; genus Petroica; species Petroica traversi. The sequence continues at coordinate 313,435 of JAHLSL010013742.1, read as the reverse complement.
GTATACAGTTTCTGTAAATCTATTTATGCATGGTTTTCCTGCTCAAATACTGAAAGAGAAATAGACATATATTACAGATTTTAATTTCACAGCGTAATTTTTCACTCTATGTATGTGGTCAAATTCTTTACTTTCTACAAGCTCATCCTTATAAAATGAAAAAGATAAATTCAGCCAACTGGATCTGACCTCTGATCGCATGGTGATACCTTTATTCATAATTGTGAACCCACTGAATGACTCTACTGTACAGTTTCATGAAGCCACATCCTCTGAAACTGGTGATAATTAGGATTTAAAGACTGGTGCCAGAGAAGATATTTATAATACATACAAAAAAAGTTGCAGTTTTGTTTTTCAATAAGCAAAATATCTGCAAGGATCTCCTTTTTGTCCTGACTTGCCCAGTCGCATTTACTTCTAGGATTCTAATAGCAGACAGAAAATTTTGAAGTTAAGTTGCTTGTGAACTAATAATACAAAATGAAATTTCAAAAAAAAATTATTCCTCATTATATTACTTAAAAGATATATATACTGATCCATCCTTTCACATCAGACCACTCTTAAATTTTGAACCACAAAAACACAAAAATGTGTTTTATCCATTGTAGAATGCTGGTGGATTTCTATAGTTTGTTTAATTTCTGTTGGTCATTTCATGGAGCAAGGTAAATAGCATTCAAAAACTCAAGAGCGTGCCTGATCTTGTTTTTGAGATAAATATCTGAATATATAGATAATAGCTTGTATGGACACATATTTGCAGCTAGCTTGTATGAACACAGATTTGCAGCTGGCCCCAAAATATTTTTCACAGTATATAATCAAATGAATAAGTAAAGCCATCAACGATTTTCTCTATTTGATAATGACTGGGTGTACACTGGGCACAGCAACTATGACAGGCTTCCTTATGCATAAAAGTTTGTTTGAAGTGTCTTTGCTACAGAGGTAGAGCTACTATTAGAAGTACAATAAAGAAGGAAGCAGAAATAACCCCTGGAAGGTGCAGACACGTAACCAGTCTCGGCTGCATCAGTAGCCTAGGGAGTCATGGGCTAAGAACAGCGCACTTGTGCCAGGAGCCTAGATGCAGTACAGCTTCACAATAACAGAAGTACAAAGATGTCTTTATATTCCTCTCTCCTCAGCTACAGCCAGGGATTTCTTCCACCCTGCTCAATACACTCCAGATCCATAATAAAGGTGAAGGGCAAAACAATTCTGAAACCCCAACTGCTGTATTTATTTTGAAGATATGCATGCTCAAAGATGCTTTATAGTCACAAACACAAATCAATACTTGACAGATTCACAGCATTTCTGGAAGGTGTACAGGAAGAAAAGCAAAAACGTCTCCTGGTAGGGGTATCTGTGCATAAGTAAGTGTATAGAAACTACAGATAAATGTGCAATGTAAGTTATAGCTGGGCGTGAGTTGAACAGCAGCACAGGCATGGTTGCCTTGCAACAGCCACTATTAAAAAGCGTATAGCACAGCTGAAACTAACCTAACTAAGTAAAAAGACAGTGTAAAATGAATTATCTTTAATTTATGCATGGATTTTTTAGGATGAATTTTTGATTATTTTTAAAAGGCTGGTTTTCCAGATCATATCTTAGTTGAGAAAAGGAGAATTCTTTTTTTTTAAAATGCTATTGGTTATTGCAATAAATTTACATCCCAGAAAAAATCTATATATGAAAAATAAGACTCCCCCCAGTTCTCTTAAAACAATTAATCATATCCTCTAGTTATGAACTACGTATCCCATGAAAATAGAGACATGTTAAGGATTAAACACTTTCTCTAAGAAAAAAAGGCTGTCAACCTCCCAATGTTTCAAACAAGATAAGTCGTGGATTAACTGTGCTATGAAGATTCATACCATAAAAATTAAGTGAAAATGCTTTAGAAAACAGCAAGTAAAAAGCCCTACACATACTCAGGATTCTCAGAATAGATGTCTAGAAAGCAAGTCACACTCTTAAATATTTGAACATTGCATTACAAGCTGGGGATTTTTTAAGGGAAAGTAGCTGTCACATACAAAAATTCAGCGTGGGTGTTTACTCCCCTAACTCCCTGTCAAGGTGAAGATAAGCTGATGTGTATTTCACCTTAATGACTGTATGTAGCTCCTATTAACTCTAACTGCCTAATGTATTTGTCAGAAGAACAAGGCCCTGGAGTCAATTTGCAAAGTTTTCATGAATTTCACTAGTCAGTTGAAAGTAAAATGCAAAAATAACATATTTACTTTGCTTAGAGAAAAATTAAATAATGCTAGGTGCTACAAGAAAACAGAAAAAACTTAATCCTTTTCTATTGTTCCATATTTTACCAGACCACAGTTACATTTAAAATCAATTCACAATTGCTGAAATAAGTAGTGTTCATTTAAATGGGAACAATTAGTCAAATGGAGCTTCAAGCTACAGATGTGCTAAACTATCTGCTGGTAATTTCATCTCAAGATGCTTCAGGATGGAAGACTGACTTCTGAGCTTTATTTTTCAGTTAGTTAAAATCTGTTCCCAGAATATCATGGCAAGGTATATATCTAGAGCTGCGCACAACTTATATTTCTGTTCTTATGTTTTGTGAATGCAAATTCCTACTCTGATTAGTTCAGAAAATGTGGAGGTGTCCTCCATAATCTTCATGATTATTTCAGACCCCTGTGCCTTGTCTGCAATTACGAAGTTCTTATCCAGTCCTGGTTGAGCAGGGAGGTCCCAGAACACGGTGACCTATAGTTAGTCACTGATTACTCAGTGTGAGGGCCCATCTATGAGGGCAGGAAGGATGATATGGGAAATTAAAGGACTGACAGCCTGGTCTTGTTGCCAGGGAAGGTTATGGAACAGATCATTCTGCATGCAGTCATGTGACATATAGACGACAACCAGGGCATCAGGGCAGCCATAATGAGCTGTGAAACCCTTCTACAACAAGGTGATCTGCTTAGTAGATGAGCAAAAGGATATGGATATTGTTTATGGACTTTGGTAAAGCCTTTAACACCATATAAAACCTTTAACACCATAATACTGTGGGAACACCGTGTTCTTCTGGAGAAACCGGCTTTCCATGGTGTGGTGGGTGCTCTCCTCACTGAGTAGAAAACTGGCTGAATGACCAGGCACAGAAAATGGTGGTGAATATAGTTAAATCCTTTTGGTCTCTGCTACTCAGTGGTGCTCCACAGGGTTCAATATTGGAGCCAGTCCTGCTTAATGTATTTATCAATGATCTTGATGAGGAGATGCCCTCAGTAAATTGAGAGATGGCACCAAGCTGAGTGGGAGTATTGATTTTCTGGATTATGGGAAGACTCTTCTGAGAGGGATCTGGACAGGCTGGATGCTGTACAGAAGTCAATGGTGTGAGGCTCAAGTGCTGGCTTCTGCCTTTGTGTCACAACAACCCCAAGCAGAGCTACAGGCTTTCATGGCTGGAAAGTTGCTGGGTGGAAAAGGACACAGGGGTGCTGGTTGATAATGGCTAAACACAAGCCGACGTGTCCCCAAGTGGCAAAGAAGGCCAATGGCATCCTGGCCTAGATCAGCAGCCAGCAGCATCAGGGCAGTGATTTTCCCCCTGTACTGGGCACTGGTGAGGACACACCTTGTATCCTGTGCTCAGTACAGGAAACCCCTCTGAATTGCTGGAGGATGTCTTCATGTCTAGAGAAGGGCAATGGAGCTGGAGGAGGATCTGGAGCACAAGCCCTGTGAGAAGCAGATGGGGAGCTGGGGTTGCTTAGCCTGGAAAAAAGGAATCAGAGTGCGGACCTTAACACTCTACAGCTCCCTGAAAGGAGGCTGTAGAGGGGAGGGCATCAGCCTCTTGCCCAAGGTACAACAAACAAACACTCTCAAGTTGTTCCAGGAGAGGGTTAGATTCGATATCTGGAAAAATTTCTTCACTTAAAAGGTGGTCAGGCATTAGAACTGGTTGCCCAGGCAAGTGGGGAATCACCATCTCTGGAAGTATTCAAAGAAACATGTGTCACTGATATTTTTGAGTGCTGTTTAGTGATGAGCATGACAATACTGGGTTAATGATTGGACTTCCAACCATAGTGATTCTGTCATTCTAATTTCTTGTAAAAGGAGGAATTGTCCTGCTCTGTTCTGCACTGATACTGTCTCAAGTGCTGCGTACAGTTTTTGGCACCTCAATATGCTAATTAGAGAGTGTCAAAAGGAAGGCAACAGAAGCTGAGGTCACTTGGTCTGTTCAGCCTGGAGGAGACGGAGGACAGATATCATTGCAGTTACAACTTCTCATGGGGGGATGAAGAAGGGTAAGCACTGATCTCTTCTCTGAGGTGACCAGTGACAGGACCTGAGGGAATGCCCTGAAGCTGCGTCAGGGGAGGTTTGGGTTCACACAGAGGGTGTTTGGGCACTGGAACAGGCTCCCCAGGAAGGTGGTCACAGTACCAAGCCTGAGAGAGTTAAAAAGTGTTTAGACAAGGCACATGGTATGATTCTTGGGGTGTCCTGTGCACAGAACTTGGACAATATGATGGTTTTGGATCAGGATATTCTACCATTCTATGATTCTATGCACTGATTATGTCAAACTTCAGTATTTTGTGTTGTAAAGGTTCAATCAGAGCATTTTTAGGCAATGCTGAGAGTCTTTACATCCCAACCATTACCTTAAACTTACAAAGTTAAAATGGAAATCTTAATCTCTTTCTTCAAGCTCTTTGAAAGCTCACTTTTGTATTTCTCTCTCTTTTTTTTCCTTTTCTTTTTTTCCCCCTATGGACTACTCATTGCTTTGTCTGTCATCTTTTGCTAACATCTTAATACAATTTTTAATGCAGCTCTTTCTCTAATCTTCACTCCCCTATGTTCTAATAACTTTCTGCATAAGCATATCACATGAAAATGGCTCCTCTTAACTAGATGCATAAATAAATATATTGTGACAATTTTTTTCTCACTATTTCATTTATAAGATATGTTTTAATAGCCTTGGTAAATTTGCCTCACCACCCCATGAAAAATTCATCTTAGAGGCCGTTTATTAGCCCTTTTCTTCTAATCATATTTCCTCATGGAGTGGTCCCTTCCATCCCACCACTTAAGTCACATTCCTGCACTGAAACAGTACTATGGTTTTGCAAATGCTAAACTCCTTCATAAAAATATTAATATTGTAATGTACTTTTTGACTAAAGGAAGTAGTGTCTGAACACACACCACTTCAAACTTAAATGAATCTATAAACCCAATTCATAAAGACTAAGACCAACAAGGATTTTTTTAGTCAATGATGGTAACATTTATCCCAGCAATCTAGAGTAAAAAAAACCAAACCAAATCAAACAAACAAACCAACAAAAACCAGAATCAGTCTCTTTAATACTGATCCAACCTAAATATAGTCTTTTCCAGCATATTCATTGAATTCCAAAAAATTCATTGAGGTTTATTTTTGCATAGTTGTAGATAATAGTATTTATTAAGCATCAACATTTTCTAAATGTACAGTCAATAGCTATCTATGCAATTGAGCTACTGTATTACACATTTTTCTTTGATTTTGTAAATATACTGATGTTCCTTGCATAAACCACACTTGTAACATAAACCCTGTAGTTTCAACATAGAAAGGAGATCTGTGATGTGTTCAGAAAAAATGTGGGATTTTTCAGTTTTTTGAGGTTCAAGACATAGGCCTTTTTAACTTTTTTTTCCTTCTCCATAGCACTGAGGATAGCACAGGAGTTTTTTAAATGACAGATGGGATGATGGGTAAGCAGTTATGAAGCTGGTGTGTCTTCATGGATACCATTCTGCCAGATGTTATATTAAAACTGGTATAATTTTAACTTACTGCCTGCTAAGAAATAAATTCTCTCATACAGCCAGGTCACAATATAGATATAGACCCCCTTAAACCCACTTGGAAATAGAAAGGAACAGAGTGGATCTTCAAATTTATGGATTCATTTGACAATTGACAGTCCCAGTGAAAGCTTAGAAAGCAAACTTGCAGTTAATTATGCATATGAACTGTCCACTTTCTTATACATTTACATGCTTATTAGTCAAACACCTCAAATATTAATATGTTTAGGGTTTTTTTTGCTCAAAATTCTTATTGTGTTTTCCATCTGTAGTCCTGCTTTCTGTAGTTATAAGTTGTGTAGGTGATATGTGCAGTGTGAGAGCACAGTATGTTATGCACATGCTCTTACAGTACGGATGGAATAAGATAGCTTCACTACATTTAATACATTACCAATGTAGATTTTTTTTGTTGTTGCGGTTGTTGGGGTTTAGAAGATTTTAGCTTTACTAGTGTATGCCTCCAAGAATAAGAAAATTCTGACTAGGTTTTGCTTTGCTAGACATGAAATAAAATATTGCAAATTTTTCTAAGAGAGAGGTATTAGAGTTCTCTTAATTTTAATTTTTTTTCTAATTAAAAAAACCCAGAACTTTCTGACTAAGAAAATGGAACTATAAATAGCTGAAGAAATCAATAAATTCACTGACATTGCAACAAAAAAAAATCAGAAAATTCATTTTTTGAGGGGCAGTTATTGGAATTAATAAGGAGTTTGATGATTGAAGGTTTTTTAGATAATTAAACATAGAAAATTTTGTTAATAAGCAGATTTAATTTAATTACAAAGCATTTAATAGATTCTCTCAGTCTTCTGAAATACATAGTTTGTAATTTGAAACAATGAGGTAAATGGTGTTCCAAAAGACGTGACAAACTACTAAGCAGCAACTTAAGTTTTTTCTTGGAATGTGCAGTTATATATACTGTCACCCACAATGCATTTTTGCTTTTAGGTAAATTCTGTGTACAGAATAAGTTATCCAAAACTAGCCATTATGCCGAAATATGCTGTATATTGTGTGGAGATACGGGTCCTTTTCCACATGGAACCAGCAAATTTTGTCACATCTAAAAAAAACCAAAATAGTATTTAACTGGATAGGATGTCATCTAAAGGTCAAATCTTCATCCAAGCCATCCATACCTTTTAATGGATATTCACTTTTAAAATATGGAATAATTTTCCTGTTAAATTACAGTCTTTATCTGGTTGCTCATATAGATTTAATTTCACTGATACGAGGGCAGGGGAGCATCCAAAATGATTGAGGGTAATCTTACCTCAACAATATATCTATCTGTATGATATAGATATATCATGCTACCAGGTTACAGAAATCCCTCCCTCAGTTGTAAATACAACCAAATTACCCCATTTTAAAGGCCTGAAGAAAAAAGCTACAGTATTCAGACAACTATGAGAGAACAGTGAGAGGCTTCCCCAAATTCCTTTAAAGAAAAAAAAAAAATAGCCGCCCATATGTACTTCCTTATCTTCTACAGTAATATCTAAACCTTTTACCATGCAAAGGGCTTTTATAGAGGACTCTCAAGTGCACCTGCTACTGTTATGCAGTAATCTTGCTCCAGGGATCCCCAGTGTGGAAAGCCAAATTGGAGACAGCTGCTTAGGTCAATCCACCTCTGACTCAGTGACTGCCAGCACAGGTGGCAAAGGAAAAAAACCTCACCCACACATTCCGTTCTGGTACTTTCCAACAGCAGCAGGACAGTCTTCTGTAAAATGTAATTTGAAGTGTTTATTTTAAACCTCTAGACACTGAATCTAGCATCCATTCAGACCTCTTCTATACTTGCTCCAAGTATTGAATGTTCCTGCTCTATCTCAGCCCCGCTATAAGCTTAGAACCAAAACTGACAGTTAAAATTAAACTACCTTATTTGCTCACTATCAAACACATGGAAGAAAAGTACATGTAAAAAATTTCCACGTATCAAAAATTGTGAATTTATTTTAAAATATAAAAAAATCTCTAAATCTAACTTCTGTGGAATAGTGTGACAAGTAGCATCCTTCATCATTATTATTCCAGGCATATGCAACCCTGATCAGAAATAGATATAACTCATCACTGTTGACAAAGTTCTCAGACAAAAGAAAAATAAAGTTACTAGGCAAAATTGATTCATAGCATAACAGTAGGTGTATTAGCACAAGGAATCAAAAGGTTACACTATGCATTAAGTCAGTGTTGCCAATCAAAGTGATAGTAGAAAGCCAAGGAAAGCTTGCAAGCCAAGTAAGATTTTATTGCCATCTGTTGCCCAAAGAAAATTTTTCTTCCTACTTCACACTATTCATTTGGTCTTCAGAACAGTCTAAGCCAACTAAAAGTCAGACACAGAAGAATTTTGCAAATTTGTTGGCTTCTCATGCTTGCCCTGCAAAATAAAGGGAGAGAATGAGAGAAAAATAACTGAATAGCAATCTGTCAAAGATTAGAAAAGTAGGCCAGGTGACAGTGGGGCAGAAAATCATCCTTTTATGCCATAATGGGTTGAAATTTCAGAATAGAAGACTTGTACATGAATTCAAGAAAAAAGAGAGTGTGAATAAGTACAGCACCTCTGAAATGTGGGAGAACTGGGCTGAAATCAAGCTACTACAGTATACTGAGTTGTCACTGATTTAAAACTCTATTTTAGCAGAAAATTTTTGGTAAACCCTGGGCACCCTGTGGAACATAGGAAGGCATGAAGACCCATGTGATGGGTAATGGGAAGCCATGGTTCTTCTTGAGATATTTCCATTTTCTTCGTGTTATAAGTCTCTTTATATTGAACTTTAAATTCTTGGAGCAGACAAAAATGCCATAATTTCCATGTAAAAGCAATGTCCAAGAAGGAAGCTTTTTGCATCTGGAAAGCAAAAGTTTACACATTGCTATGTGACTTAGAAACTCTAAATAACATGTATTAAACACTAACAAAAATTTGTTTCTTTCTAGGAAATCTAAAGCAAGCAGATGAAAGGAATAATTGTAGACTATTTGCCTACAGTCATATTATATTTGAAAAATTATATCAAAAACTGGAAAAAAATGCATTTAATTTTTGTGATAACAATCAGAGGAATCACCTAAATGCAGTAGTATAAACAGTAAATAAACCTCTTTGAGAAACTTCTTATGAAAGAATTTTGGAGAAAACAATTGGGGTGCAGCTAGTACAGGTTGAAGTATTAAGGGATTTGTATTGTGCATTTAATGATATTATTTAGAGTTAACTAGAAGAATATTTACTTTCTGTAAGTTACCAGTAACTTGAATCTCACAAATCCTATTATTAATGATGTAATTATGAAGCTCTAGTATTCAATTTTTATTATATTTTTTGGTTTAATTACTGATCTGTTAACTCTGATGAATTGAGGATACGGACTCTATGTTCTTGCTGCAGCTGTAGAGAAATGTATTCTTGTTAAGCTAAAGATCTATTCTCTTTAGATTGCTAAATGTTTTCACTCATTGTCCAATTTAATTTTTGTATGTTCTTATTTTATACATATATCATGATGGTTTTGATCTTGGCTGAGTCTGAACCTGGATACACAGGAATGTAATGTGAAAGAAGTACAGTTTCCCATTTTTTAATGAACAATTAACAGACTAGGCTATAAAGTTTTGACACCTGCTGGGAGAAGCCTCGCCTGTCTTCTATCCCTGTCTACTACTTCTAAAATCTACAGTATTCTAAATTACAGGAAGAATCCCTTGGCCATGTGTGCTCAATTATCAGTACCCTAACAGTAAAGGAGAATGGACAATAGATCTAATCCTAAACTATGACTGCACTTGTTGCTCAAGGGCACTAAGCAGGATCCTGGACACTGGAAGGACTCAGCCCTCATGTTCACCATATGATCTGAAAAATATCAGGGTTTTACTGCAAACTGAGTGATTCTGCAAAGTTCCTGTTAGAATCTTACATGTTGGAAACATCTCACTACTTAATATATAATAAATTAACTTTCCACCAGGCATAAACTTAAACTTTCTTTTTTTTTTTTTTTCTTTTTTTTTCTTTTATTTTTGTGCCAGTAGAATTTGGATGAGGTGGGGAATGACTGATTTGATTTGAAACATTGTGATTTTTGCGCAAATCTTATTACTTATATCGTCTGCTGTTTCATCAGGTCAACCCAGGTAACTGAAGTTGGAAAGATTGAATTATGGTTTCTTTATAACTCTGCCTTTATGGTAGAATGTTTTTTACTAGAGAAGCCACACCACTAGAGGAGACTGTAGTGAAGAGTGAGCCAGTATAGAGCATTACATAACTATTCTGCTTTGCTTTTTACTGTGCTTTTTAATTCTGTTATTAATCTTAGGAGAGTTTAATAATTTGGTGCAGATGTGCAAAAAAGTATTTGTACCAATAAGTATTTTGCTTCTGGAAAGGCTTTAATTGAAATTTAATTAACAATTTTCTTCAACAGGCAGTGGAAAAACACAATTTTAGTTGTTCCTGGCCCATATAAGAATTTAAGAGAAATTTGATAAAAGTTTTAACTGCAGTTTCCATCACTACATTAACAAAATTTTGTTTCCTTTTCTCTTTTGTGCAATTATTTTTTGGCTAATGCATTCTCCAATAAATATGTGACTTATTTCTCTCTCTTCCTATAGGCTTTGTTTCTCTCATTTCGTATTGCCTAAAGACCACTGTATCTGTCAGGCAACCTGATATTCTCAGGTAAGTTTTACTCGGATTGTTTTTATAAAGAAAATTAATACAGATTACTTAAAAAGTACTAAACCCAGGGAATTATGGTAGTTTTTTGCCTGATAAGTGGATTAGCATGTAAAAATTTACCATTATTTATTATTATCCTAAATTTCAGTTTGACAAACACCTTTCTGTTATTCACAGAGACTTATTCTTAGGCCACATATCCTTCCTTAGTATAATCTCTACCTAGGAGACATGACTTATTTTTAAGAGCCAAATCAGACATTATCACTCAATATTGCTATTGTTTCTACCCCACTAATTTTTAATATGCTTTCCTATGGATAGAATCTTTCCTATTGATCACTGAACAGATGGGATTTACTGCACCAGCATGTAATTCTCATCATGCTACTGAGAAATCTGACAAATAGGCACAAAATTTTGTATCTACTTTCTGTTGCATACTGGAATCTTTGAAACTATGCCACACATTATCAATTTTTTATTGATCTCCATTTTATTATGGCCTCACATTTCAAAACACATAACCTGATAGATTTGAGGTCTGCAAATTCAAGCAATTTCAAATGCACAAATTTCTTCAGTTTCAGGATTATTTTATGGCAGAAATAAAATACCATAATCTTTCTTTCTTAAAGAACAGGAAGCAAAGACACCTACTCCTCATTTTGATTAATTAACTTACATTGCACAATTTTAAAATCCTGGCTTTAAATATCAAAATGTTGACACTGATCACCTTGAACAAGTTGGATAGAAACATTTTTCCTGTCAGCATGCCTATCTTAATTATATCAACCTTCATAAATTTAGAGTCATAAATTTGTACCATTAGCATAATTCCTAATTTTAATAGACCATGATTGTCAGATGAATACTTAGTTCAGAATATACATAGCACTGCTAAAAGAGGATCTTGGTAATGAAATATATGTTTTGATTAATAAAAATGGCATTTTTCTTTCACAGTTGAAAACTTAAAATAATAAATGTCTTTTTTTTATTCAACAGATTTTAATGGTAGGCTTTGAGAAAATTAAAATGTCAGGTTCAGGGTTAGTTATCCTACACAAATATTTTTTTATTATTAATTATTTTATTATAAATTTCTACTTTTACTTTAAAATGCTGATTATCCTTCTATAAATGACCATCTTTTATTACTTTCCTAGTCAAATACAAATCATTGAAACAAGCTATTTTCATAAAGCTACTTTTAAAGTGGTCACAATTTAAAAATAGTAAGAAGGCAATAGTGGAAACATTTGTGCATTATTTTCAGATGCTTGGAAGAGTTGGTGTTGAACCTGTAACCTCCACCAAGACACAGTAAGGCAAGAAAGACTTGATATATATCTCATTTCAAAGGATTCTTCTGTGCTAAAGAATGGTGAGAAGATTCACACAAACAATTAAATAACTAAAGAAATCATCTCAGCATCATATGCATTGGTATCTCTTACAATAAGAAATAGCATACATAAAAATTCACTTCAAGGGATGTCTCAGAAGCTCCCTTATACAAAGAGCTAAGATACTTGTATAAATACATTTTCATATTTATTTGTGCTACCACTTGCTTTTTAGGTGTTATCACTTGAGAAAGGTACAGGCCAAAGTAAAACCTATGACACCGAACTTACACAACCAAAAAATACATCTGAATTTGAGAGCCTGCAAGGTCAAAAGTAGCAGAGCTGTTTGTGTATAAAGTGACTTTTGCTCAGTTAACTATTATTATGAAATAGAATCCCTCAGATCATAATGTTTTTTCAACCAAAAACAATCCAGGAGACTACTGCTCAGAATTTTCCCCTCACCTCCCCCCAGCATTTATTGCCATGTTTTTGTGTAGAAAAGGTTGTAAAGTAAAATAAGGCCATCAGTTATGAATGAATAAAAGAGAATTTAATACAGTGTGAATATGCAGAAGTCTGTCTTAAGATATGTGGATTCACAGAAATACTGCAGTTCTTGGAGATCACAATTCAGTGATATGTCAAATTGTCAGGAGTGCTTATGAGTATTAATGATGGTGAATTTGAAACAGCCTACAAATGTTGCTGATCCAGGAGAATTAGTTTTAAGAATTGAACACTAAATAAAATATCCAAATGCTGTGCTAGTTTTTAAAAATCAGAACAACCACATATCTACCTGCTCACACCAATGCCATCATTTGTCTCAAATGGAGTATGAGATGATTTTGGACAGTAACTGGAAGATTCCCTAAGTGATGTACTCAAATATACACACTGTTCTTATTTATTTAAAGATGTTAAGTCTAATTCCACACCAAAGATGGCTAGGACAGCCTTAGAATTATCAGCATTTGGATATTTGTCAAAAATGAATAGTAGATACAAAGGCAAGAAAGCCTCTCATTTCCCAAAAGAACCTCTTAGATTTCCCTTAGCCTTTTCTGACAATGAAGAAAGTACAACACTGAACCAACACTCAAAGAAATTGACAGTATAGCACAAACTAAAGCAGACATTAAAAATTACTTTCTTAAGTTGCCTGTGGGCTTCAGAAAAATAAACTAATTCAGTTTGTAGATTTTCCTTACAGAAATGAATGTGAGTATTGCTATTCGGGTATGTCATAGTTATTTCATTTCAGTATATATGTGGCATTTTTTCATGTGTATTGTTTATTTTCTGTTGTTCATTTATCATTGAGAGGTATTGATATTTATTTTACTCAAATTGTACAGACCATGGATTTGAATTTGTTTTGCTGGTATCTTAAAATACTCTATATTTGAGCAGATTCTGGGGGGGGGGGGGGAAAGGAAAAAACCTTTTGTTACCTAGTTATTTGAAATTGGGTAAATGTCCTTAACTTTCAATTATTTTTCTAGTTTGGAAGTTGATTATACTGCAGGTACATTAGGCCGAGTGGTTATTTTAAACTTTTCTGCATATCTCAAGGCCTAGAAAAGAGATCTTTTAAGGGCAACTTCACAAAGATGTCTAAGCTATTGTTTTGATCCTGCTTGCTTAGTAATTGTATTCCTATTCCCATTATCAATACTCATCCATTTCCCCTGCTTCTTTTGGAATATGAAGCCAGTCTAACTAATGAATTTATATGTTGATTTTCTCTATTTTGTCTTTATTTTCAGTTTGGATTGTTTGTTTGGTTGGTTGATTTTGGTATGTTTTGTTGATTTTTTAACTTAATCCGAAAACCTAACAGGCCTTATTCAAGAAAGTCTTAGTGGAAGGAGCAGCGATACCTCATGGCAGTGAGAGCATATGAAACCGCATTTCAGAAAGTATGTACCAGTTGAAATGAATTCAAGTCTATTAAGAAAGAAATACATTTTTCTGCAGTAAATGAATGCATTGAATTTGAATTAGGATATATAGTGCATATAGCTCTCTTTACTAGAACTTCAACAGATAAAGTACAAAAATAATATTCAGGTTCTTCAAACTTGCTACTGATATTTCTAAAAAATTTGGATAGCATATTCTGTCATCAGCTATGTTGTGCAGGGTCAAGCATAAAACTGAAATTAGGATGTTATGCTATTTTTTATAGTATCTATAACAAAAAAAGATATTCAGAATGGATATAAGATTTTTTTCTTGAGGGCAGTCAAGCAAAAATGTACGTCATCCATAGGAGCCATTTATGCATCCTATCCCAAGGTTTTCAAGCCCAGCTGGATCAAACCTTGAGTAACCTTGTGTGAGATCATAACTTAGGCTTCTGCAAGAAGGAGGGAAGTTCCTTTTCAGCCTGAATTGTCCTAAAATTATTTTTATTCTCACTGAAAGGCAAAAACAGAAGAAAAATATGTATAAAAAGAAAACGAACCCCTTTTTAAAACAAACTTAAAGAAGAGGTCCAAAATCCAATATCTGCAAATAGCAAGTCTGTTCTTAGTGGACAGGATCACCAAACAGGTCCTGAAGTTTTTTCCCTTTTTTCTTGTAAATGTGTTTCATTACATAAAATTTTATTTAAATGTATTTTCCCACCAATCTTTTAATTACTGATGGTCCTTTAATTTCTTAATACAACAAACACCCCAAAAATTAATCAGAGAAGCTAAAGTGATGAATTTTTGCTTTTTAAAATATTTTTATTTTCATTTATATGATACCTTTAAAAGTATAGAATCCTTATCTAATCTTTAATATTTCTTAATACATAATTAATATATTAAGAAATAATTTGCTTCATTTGAAAACTCCCACTAAATGCAATACAATTTTAGTCAGCAGCCATCCTATCCTAAATTCTTACTAAGCAGTAAGCTCCGCTTTGTTTTTAGAAGCTGACTAAACCACATGAATGTAAAACATTACTAAACTAAATTATTTAAGTGCAAACATCTTTCTTGCCGATTTAAATCTTAATTAAATTTTATTATTTAAATTAATACATATAAATAAACTTGTGGAGTTCAAAACACACTATTTTATCAGTAGTGACATCCTGAACTAAAATTTGAAAATGCAGTCATATTCTGAGCTCACAGTGTGACACAGGAGAGGAAGGTTAACTAGCAGATTAATTGGTACATGGAGCTTAATGAAAAAAGCCGAAAGAATTGTGTGGGAAAGGTAGCATTCATCTCAAATAAGTTCATATTTCAATGAATTTAAAAACAATAAT
Organism: Petroica traversi; assembly: GCA_025920805.1. Classification (NCBI taxonomy): domain Eukaryota; kingdom Metazoa; phylum Chordata; class Aves; order Passeriformes; family Petroicidae; genus Petroica; species Petroica traversi. The sequence goes on along the minus strand of JAHLSL010013742.1, from coordinate 298,206 downwards.
GAAAATTGAGTACATTTTATTTCATTTCATGATTATGTTACTACATTTCATTTCCTTCTGTTAAACTACATTTTCCACATTTATAGGAGGAATAATAGGACACTTAAAAAAATACTGAAATATACTATTTTCATTAAAAAACCCAAAAAAACCCAAAGACCAAGAATTTGTTCAAAATAGCCAGATATTAGCAACAATTATTAAAAGCAAGCATAAACTAGGGTTCCATAATAAAGGCTCAGGAAACATCAAGCCATGCTAATTTTCCTAGATATTAATCTAATTTCATACAGTCAATTTCTCTCCACTGCCAGCTATGTCAGTTGATGCATATCTTGTCCCAGTTTACCTGGTTACTGATGGTTACCAAAAGACATTTTTTCCTCATGAACCACAGTATTATCAGTTTCCAAGTTAATCCATCAAATTAAGTGGGAAGAAAGTTTATTTTGCCATGGATATGTTGTGAAATGCACAGTGGAGGTGAAATAGGTCATACTATAAGTATCCTCAGGATAAATTTCCGAGGAGGGCTGTCTAAAGACAACAGAGAAAACCAGGTATTTCCCTGAAACAACTCTTCCCACAGACTAGGTTAGACTAAGATTTACAATGAGTAAAAATTTATAAGCACAATGCAAAATATTCATGTAAATTACACCAATAATTTTACATTGGTGCAGAAGATAAGAAAAGAGAAAAAAAATAATCATAATTAATTTTCTTCCATCCTTATTACCAGCAGGCAGACATTCAGCCTTTTTAAATTCCGAGGACTGAACACTCTGCTATAATGGTAACTAGTAACAATGTCAGGAGGATTTCCAGTAGTGATGCCAGATATTGATGTACTCTATTATTACAGTGGCTGTACGCTCAATTTGAAACACAGTATATTGCAGGGACTTAATTTCTTAATTTGCTGGCAAATTTCATTAGTGACATTGATATTAGTGCATTGAAAGAGTTTATTTCAATTTTGTAAAATTTACACATCGGTGGAACACGAACAAACTATTTCCATGTAATAAATAAAGTGCATATGTAGCAGTCAACCACGCTTGGGTATACACAAGAAAAAAGAGTAATCAGGCAATAAAATTGAGTCAATATTTTGAAGAATAAATAGAATCTATAAAAGTACATTAAAAAGTCATACTACAAAAATATTTGTCTTAGTAACTGCTAGATGACTTTGCTGTTTCTCACACATCAAATTCAGTGAAAGAGGCAGTGAATGTTTTAGCTTTAAAGCTCAAAGAGCTGCCTGGTGGAATAAACTCTTGGCTATTTAAATTAAGCAGCACATCAAATGACCTTCAGAGTTTTTATGAGACCATGCCCTGACAGAATAGCTGTACTCAAAATAACAAATATGTACAATACTTTAGACCAATATTTAGGGACACTTCTGTACATTATGAAAATAAGTCTCTGAATATAAAGGCAAAATTCACAACGAACTTAGGAAGGACTCAAGAAAGTGGTTTTTATAGAAAATATTAAGATATCTAAATCCTTTTCAAAGTATACCATAAGTATTCAATAAATATTCCCATTATTTTTACCACTTTTTTTCTTTCCAAGTCCCTTGACTTTCATGGTGCAGACAAGAAAACCACCCAGAAAAAGTATCCTACTTTACAGACATGCTGATTTTGTAGAGTAGGCTGTTGCTCATGGTTTCCTCAATTTCATATTGTTCTGTGCAAGAAATTTAGGAATTTCTGACAACTGTGATAAGAACCATCTTTTTTGAAATTGAAAAGTGAAATATTACCATTTCAACTCTGCCTTCCATTGAGCAGGATGAATATTTAACTAACTTTTCATGTAAGAACTTCTTAAAAAAGTAATTATTCTCTCTCAGGTTTTGTTTATTATTTAATATAACTTCTAAATAGATAAGATTTTTGTTGAAAAATTCATATAGCACTACAGCTTACACGAAAGGGATCTATCTTAGTCTAGCTAGCGCTGCTTCACATATTATGGTTCTGTAATAGCTAAGGAAATGCTAAATTGTCAGTAATATTTTGGGACTTTATTTCTCCTACACATATTAACTGTCTCAGTTTTTAACTGAAAACAGAAAACTATACAATAAAAATTATATTCAGATTGTCTTTACCAAGATACTGCTTCACAGCTGCGTGATGATAGTCCTCGCCTTACCCTATAGTACCACTTTAGTAGAATTAGCCAAAAAAAAGTAAAGTGTTCTGAACCAAGAAGACTTAACTTGCTATAAGGAGGAGGAAACAGGATTTAGCAGTGTAAAAGAAGTTAATAAAATGTTTAATTCTTTAGCTTCCTACTAGGCATGGCTTCCAATGATATTTCTGTTCAGACATATATGATGTTACATTTACATAATTTTGCCAGGACAAAAGCATTTTTCATCCTGGTTAAACTCAATTGCCTACTTTTAATGTAACAAAAAAAAAATATTTCTGTTTAACATGCTTCAATGCAGAATGACTCTGCAGAGACTGTCTACATAATTTTAATTCTTGGAGGTCAATTGTATGAAATTCATAGACAGGTTTCCTTCTTTTATGCATTCACCTCCCACTAAATTTTGTTCTTAGGACTTACTTTGAATCCATTTATTTCTGATGTATGTCGCCCATAACACATAAATACAATGATTTTCAAGTTTTCTGTAATAATTATTTTCTTCAAAGTGCTAGCAAAAATGTGCTCTCTTCATTTCCTGCTTAGGGAAGCATTATCTTATCAGTCACATTGTTGAGTCTCCACTGTTTGTAGACCGTGCATATGTAGTAAGTTAAGAAATGGTACTTCAGTGCTAGAAAAAATGCTGCTTCACTGGCAGCAAAATGACATTTACAAAAATACCACATTCTGAAAGGCATTAACTAATGTTCTTTCTTTTCCTTCTGTTACTATAGTCTACAAAAAGCATAGGCAGTATGTAGCAAGAAGCAAGCATAAATGTAACTATGACATTATTAACAGGTTTAAAAAAATAATGCCGTCAATTTGTAAAAGGAAACAATAAAAAATTAAAGTAAAATAAGAACAAAAATTTGTTAATTTGAATCAAAAGTTCTTCATGAATGTGCCATGTATCCAGTCATCAGACAAGATTGTGTATTTTTATATATGATACCTAATTTAAGAATAGTTTCAACTTTAACAGCTACAACCATTTAGTAGAATGTGGACTTACCCAGACATGCAACAATTTTCAGCTAACCAAGAATTGTGATAATGTATTTTTAATGTTTAAAATTATTTCATAGAATCATAGATCATAAAATCACAGAATGTCCTATATTTAAAGGAACGCCAAAGGATTGTAGAATCCAACTCTTGGCTCTGTACAGGACAACCCCAAAAATCACACTGTGCTCCCTGAGAGACTAATCCAAACACCCTTGATGTCTGGCAGACTTGATGGATTTTAAAATACTATAATTTAGAAAACAGAGATTCCCTATTTCTATGCATTTTCACTGCAATCTGATACAGTGAACAAAATGCATAGTTTCTCAGGAAAAAAACTCTCTGCAGCCTTAGCAATAACAGTTCAAAAAAAGTTCAACTTGAGAAAAAAAAATCTGATTTTGCAACTATTTTGTACAATTCCAGTAAAAATTAAGTGCATTTTCTGTACCTAATTCTCTGTTTTGGTTTTCTTTGCTTTGTTTTGGTTTGTTTTTTTTTCCCCAAGAGGCTATATTGTTTCTGAAATAAATGCAAAAACGACCTGCCATCCACTTTGTAGTCACAGTTAAGTCTTTGTCTTAAGGGTTCTTCATTGTAAAGGAAGATGGTGCCAATAAAGTTAATTCTGTATAGTCCTGGTTCACAAATTGTGAATTAATTCCTCTTACTAAGTTTTTTCAATATCACTGTTCTGCTATTTGGCCACTGTCAGGCTGCCTGTAGTGCCCCATTCGGGGGTCTTTGCAGTTTCACATCTTGTGAAATCTACTGAACTTAGTCTAGTTACTCCCATGGTACTAAAGGCTGGAGCTGGATTCATCCCAAATTAAAGTTCACAGAATTTTGAACTTATAACTGACATAGATACCAAATTTTCTGAAGTATAAAGATCTATTTAGAAGAAAAATAAATAAATTGTCTTTTTTCTGATTAGGACCTTAGCTTAAGTAGATTATCCAACATTATAATATTTTATTATGCAATGTTCTCCTGGAACATTAAATCATGCTATTATCTAGAAGCTCAAATATTCTTTTCTGTCTACCAAACATGCATACGAAACTGTCATTTCTTTCCCAAAATACAGAGCAATTCTTTAATAATACAAAAGAAACATACAGGTATTAGTCAGGCACTTTATTTCTTTAGCAACAGGGTAAATCTGGCAGCATCCAAGCTTTGTTGTGTATTATAGTGCACAATTTACAGAAGTAATAAATATCTAATGCATATACTGTGAACTGTTGCACATTAGAAATTCATTGTCTGTAGCACTATAGTAAGGTTTTTTTGTACTTAAGTATTAGTCTATCAGATTTAAATGCCATTTCAACCAAAACTTATATTTTTACATTTCAATACATTTGTATATTTTAAATAAATGAGCAGGACAGGATAGGCAGCTAGAATTCATTATTAGTTGTTCAAAGAGTGAAATTACTCTAAAGTAAAATATGTCTGCAATTCTTGGTTTTAAGACTGTTACTGAAAGTGACAGAAAACCTGGCAAGTGAAGCAATATTTCTACATATACTAATTTCTTAACATTTCTCTGGAGTCTGTTCTAGAGTCTTTTCTTAATGTTCAGTTAAATGATTTGTTGGCAGCTGTATCAACTTGTAGCTGTGTTAAAAATGACCATCATCTTATACAGAACTTGTATAGATTTTTTCAATTGATGATGTCTATACCCTGAAATATACACAGTTCAACAATCTCATCTTTTCTTGACCTTTTTTTGTCAAGCAAGGGTAAACTCATCTAAACACTGGAAAAATTTTGACTAAAAGAATCAGGAACACAAACTTGGTCTCTGTTAGCCTGAGAGTGTTTCTATAAATGGAGACAACCAAGAAGAACATCCTCATCATTATTCATAATTTTTGAAATTAAGTTATCAGTTACAGTTAATTGTTTCTATTGAGTTCGGTTTAGGTATTCAGCTAAAGAGTCACAAAGGCCTAGTATTTAAAAGACAAATTATAAGACATACTGTCCTACCAATAAGTCACTGGAAATTCTTTTCTGAAGCAGCATTGTGTAGCGATGGTTCAAGCTCAGAGAATGACATATCCCCTGAAGAATTTCTGGGGGCCTAGAAAGCGAGGCCCCTCTGAAGGTAGAGTAAAGTTGGGCCTTGGAAAGGGAGTCGAACTCCCCCCGCCTACCCCTCAGTTAACAATAGTATCTTGTGTTTCACTCTTTCCTCCCTTACTCCTTCCTGACTGCATCCTGACCTTCGACCCTTGCCTGGTTCCTCCCTTGTACCGTTATGAGATAAGTTGTAACCCTCAGAATAAAAGTCTGAATGTTGGGCTATTCCGGGTCTTTTGCCCCTGAGCCCAAGCAGTGTGGACCCTCGTGTCTTGTGTCTGATTTGGGCTCCGGGCAAAGGAACACTCTCTCTCTCAGCAGCTCTCCGGTTTTTAGGACAGCGGCCACCATCCCAGGGAAGCCCGGCTCGCAGCGAGGGGAAAAGAAGTCCCTGGCTGAAGTTAACTTAATGAAAAGGAAGCTCTCAGAACAAGCTGCCCAGCTGCCGGCCGTCCCTGTGGTCAGCTGTCCGGCCCACGCCATCGGCAGCAGCATTGTAATGTGTTTTTGTGTTAAACACCATTTAAATACTATCTCCTTCCCTTCTGTGCTCTTAATATGTGGAGAATAATCCTGAATGATTGTAGGAAACTATCTTGAATGATTGTAGGTAACTATATCCAAAAAAAAAAAAAATCACAAATTAAATATTTTGATGCTTTGAGTGCTACAAATTTTAGTTGTAAGCAAAAAATAGAAAAATCTGTAGGGAAAAAAGAGCCATGAAAAGTCATTCCCGTTATATAAAATCACTTCTGTTGAAAATTTGATGAATTTTCAAGGGAGTTTCAGTAATTCCACCTCCCTTACTAGTTTTTACTATCTCCTTCCAGAAAACATTATATCTTTCACTATGTACATATATATATATATATATATATATATATATATATATATATAATTATATACGTATTAAGCTGTCCATTGAATAGAAAGAAAACATGGTCTTAATTACTATTTTTGAGCTTTGTAGGATATAAAATCATTAATTTTTAATCTGTAGGTATATTTAACAAAATTATTACTTGTAAATTTTACAGCTGCTTGTTTTTTTTGCTTCTTGAAACTTTTGCCTTACCCTATACCTACTCACTTAAATGATGGAAAAAAATATAATCCAAACATCTGACTAATCCGTGTATCTTAAACAAACAACAACATTGCATGTCTTAATATTTTAGTGCTTAAGAAATTAGGAAAAAATGACAAACAGACAGTCCAAGAAAGTAGCAAAAAACCCCTTCTATGTCCTCAATCATTTTTGAACTACCTGAGTGAAAAATATATAAAATTATAAATATAATATAAATATATAAAAGCTGTGGCTATTTGTCTGAAAAAAGAAAATTATCACCTCCCCCTCACCAGAAAGAGTAAAAATATTTCTGAAATGGAGAATTTAGTTTGGATATTTTTTCCATCTTTATGCCTTTCCCACTTCTGCTCCACTCTGTCTCAAAAGTTCGTAAAAATTAAGATTCACATGAACGTGATGGGTTACAGGACTCTCATTCTCTAATGAAGAGAAGCAGTGCCAAAATTCTTCACAGTAAGATTTAGTTATTAGTGTATATTTTTATGTTTTGGACAAAGCATATTAACTAATATCTGCTCTGGCAGATGTTTCCCTGCAGTAATGTGCTGCTTTAACAAATAACTATGGCCAGATTCAGCCTGATACTATAAGTTTTGAAGCTCTATGGAAAACTTTGCATACAGAACACTTCCATTTTTTCATGGGTGCAGAATATATACAGAAAGATTTCTTCAGGCTATTCAGTGAGAACAACCCCTAATAAGAATTTTTTCATATATGCTTTGTTTCATTTTGCTTCATGGAAGGGGAAATGTCCTGGGGTGAAAGAGAAGAAAGGGAATAATTTACCTGGCAACCCCCTGCCATAAAATCTCTGTAAGGTGATGCTTCTCCTGTAGGGATAATGAGGGTGCAATAGACAGAAAAGGCAATTATTTAGTTTGACATAAATCAACAGTACAGAATATGAATCCTGCTTTTAAGTTGTCTTATTTCAGAAGGGAAGGTGTACACCTTTTGTTATTCTAATTTGTAATGATAAAATTACTACAGATTTCTTGCTTCCAGTTTATAGTGGCATTATTGTAATATTTCTTACAAACACATAGCAGTGTTTGCACTTAATTCCAAAAGGCTCTGAAGTTTGCAGCTGTTTTAATTGGATCACAGATTTCTTTCCCTCCTAGTAACTTGCTAACATTACCTTCTTCAAAGAAGTCATTCAGATTCAGGAAAGGCTCTGCATTAGAGACTGCAGTGATCTCTACTCAATACCAAAACTTTAGTCTGACTTTCTGCTTACATGAGCACACAGAGTATTTTCATTTTTATTCTTCCACTTTTCATTTGCTATTCATATTCATTGTATATTTATACCCATATTTGGAAAAGTTGGAATTTCTCTTACAAGTTTAATTTTCCCTCTAGGCTACTGATTTGTTTTTCATTATTGGAGACTTGCTGATGCAACTTATCTCAGCTGCAACTGCAGCCTGCCTTTCCTTCAAAGACACTGCAGCTTGCAGTTTATCAGCTTTGAGCAGCATCTTAGCATCTGTTTTGCACCAGGAACTGCTGGTTTGTTATGATTCCAGTAGGAAAGGCACTCAGACTCTGCAAAGTATCAAATCAAATAACATTTATGAAAGATAACACTACATAGAAAGAGTAATCTTAAGTCTCTCAGATGCTGGGAATCTCAAGCTGTGCAGTTTCAAATGTGTTTTTGAACTTTAGTCAGGACACAGCCCCCAGTGCAGCTTCTGTCTGTGGTAAAATACCCAATTTTAATAATTAAAAAAAAAAAAAATTCCACTGTCAAACACTAATAATTTTCACAGAATCACAGAATCACCAAGTTGGAAGAGAACCTCATGGTCATTGAGTCCAACCCTTGCCCCAACACCTCAACTAAACTAAACCATGGCACGTCCAATCTTTTTTTAAACATGTCCAGGGATGGTGATTCCACCACCTCCCCAGGTAGACAATTCCAATATTATATTCATACAAAACTTCTGTCTGAACTTCTAGATTATCTAAAAAACAAGATCACACAGGTCATAATTACTGATATCAGGTGGACACTGCAGTTCAGTGTCTTTTTGTGGGCTGCAGCCTTTACTTCTGTAATCCCAATCATGTGGGGTACCCAGAAGTCAGTGGATATCCTCATCTTCAGCCTGTGCTGATGACTCAGAGCACCGAAGCTACACTAGAACTGGTGCCACGAAGTGCTCCAACATCCCACCATGGCTGAGGTGATTGCATTCTTGATGCACATGCTGGAAATCCACTGGCCCAATGCACAGTTGCAGGCCAAGTGTTTATGGGTCAGTGGCCACTGCAGTGTGGGGTTGGGCAGTTTGGGGCTCACATGGAATGATATTGCATGATGTAGTGTGGAGAGGCAGGAGGGGCTGCAGGGTGAGCCCCGAAGCTGCTCTCCTCTTATCTGTGTCCCCTGAAAGTGCTGCAGTAGCAAGGCAAAAGCCCATAAATAGGAGCAGAGTGGTGAGTGGCCCTGGCACCCAGGACCCCACAAACAGCCAACATCTCATGGCAGCAATACCCAGGACTGTGACAAGGGCTCTCCTCTCTTGACAGCATCTCTCCAAGCAGGTGCAGAAGTGCAGGAGGCCACACTGACCTCAGAAAGGCAGTTCATGCTGAGGAAAAACATGAGATCCTGCCTCAGTCTCTCACCATATGCCCTGCCTCTGCCCATGCAGGGCCGTGCTGTCCAATAGCCAAGGAGACCTGCTGTCCACAGGGCATGCCACAGGGGCCAGGGTCTCTTCCCTCTTTTCTACATGGTGAATATGGAGGCTTCAGGAAAGGAATGCCTGTTCCTACTGGCCTGCCTGCCTCTCTTGGAACCTTGAGGGTCTAGGTGTCATGGCACAGCTCCATTTCCACAGGCTCCTTCTTCTAGCCCCACACCATCATTGATCTTACTATTCCCAACCTCTTGGAAAAATGCCAGTTCTGTAAGGTTATCTTTAGGACAGTAATGAAGCTGGGGATGGTCTTTCACCAGGATCTTCACTGGAACTTTTGTCAGGAACAGATGCAAAGCAGGGAAGCTTGCTGGAAACATCAAGGAGAGGGCACAGAGCCCTGTGGTGCAGAAGTGCAGCCTCCCAGACGTGGCTGTAGACAAAGATGTGCTGCTCCTTGAGATCCTCCACACCCTCTCATAGAGCCAGGTGCTATCTGAGTGGAACTTGGAGCCACTGCAATAGGAGCCGGTCCTGTGGAGACAGGTGCTGGAGCCTGCAGTGGTGGCTGTTCTAAGGTACAGTCAAGCTGGGGCTCCTGAGGGACAGTGTCCCTTCAGAGCTGCTGCAGGTGGATTTGGGCTAGGCTGCAGATGGGGGCATGACCCCACTATGTCCCCTTCTGAAAGCCCCTGTGGTGGCAGCACTGGGCCCAGTAGAAGATTAATAGAACCTGAATTTCATTAATCCTGAACATCCAGTGAATCTGGGGTCAGGAACCCCCTGGGGTACCTCAGTCCTATCCAAAATGTTAAAAAATATTTATTTTCTCTAGCCCTGATGTTATGATTCTCCCATCCAACTCACAGATGGGGATGCAACACCCTCCGTGCTTGACCCCAGGGGGGACTGAGCATTGCTGAAATCCACCAGACTGAGGGCGCTGGGGTTTCTGGTACTCCAGTGAGTGTGCTGGCACCTGGAGAGTTAGATGGGCTGGAGAACTGTCACGAGCAGTGGCATAATTTCAGGGCCGTGCTGATTTCATGTTGGATTTGGTGGGACATGAGTCTCCTTGAAGGCTACAATTACAGGTGCTCAGCATTGGTAGCTGGAGCTGAGCTCACGGGAGTGTAAGTGGATGAGAAGCTGAACAATGGGCACTTGCAGCTCAGCAAGCCAACCACATCCTGTGCTGCATCCAAAGTGTCTTGGGCAGCCCATCAAGGGCAGTGGTGCTTTCCCTCTGCCCTCCTGAATTCCCAACCTGGAGTACTGCATTCAGATTGGACTACTAGAAATAAAAATCCTGAATTCACAAAATAAGATACCCTGTCCTGTGCAGATGCTTGGAGTTCCATTCCTTAACATTGTGAGTCAGTTAAGCTTATCTCAGGTACAGTGGAAGTGAAAAACATTTTTCCATTTGTCTCCACCAGCCATTCAGCTTGCCTTTGCAATTATATATAAAATGCAACAAGACCACTACACATTTGGGAGATGAAAAATCATCACAGCATGAGTGTTTAGAAAGGTCTACTTCTGAAGAATTAAAGAAACTCAGAATATATGAGTGACTGAGAGAGAGACAGAGAGAGGTGAAATCATTGACTAATGGGATGAGTTCATCTTATTGTTACTGATGAAAACCTAGCAGAGAGTGACTAAGTCTGTTTTTTACTGAGGTGATTCATAACTCCTTTTATCATTTGCATAGAAATAAGTGGTGATTAGGATCTTGTTCAAGATCTATATTAGGAAATTAACAGCTTTGGCAATTACCCTGTTACAAATTTCTTACTTTTCCATAAGCACTCTCATGAGATGGTAACAGATTCCTTTCAATATGAGAGTCTTTACCAATGATATGTCAGTCTGGAGGCGCTAGTAATGTCTTCTCCTGTTTAATGGTGTATCAATGTTTCCTTCTTAAAGACTAGTATTATGGCAGTCAAAGAAGAGTTATGCTACTTAGCTGCTGAGGCAATTATCTTACATGATACCTGCTAAACTCACCCTCTAAATGTTCGCTTCTGGTGAATGTACACAAAGAAGTAGTTCTCTGTAGTACAAAGTCTCTCCTGTTGAAAGAAGGCTAGGTAAGCTATGAGTAATGATCTCTTGAGATCCCTCTGATTGGTAGCACAGCTTTCTGCCCTACCATCCAGATCATTCATCACACAATCACAGAATGGCTTAGGCTAAAACAGACCTTTAACAACATCTAGTTCCAACCCCATGCCATGGACAGGGATGCCACCCACTAGACCTGGTTACTCAGAGCTCCTTTCAAGCTGGCCTTGAATAATTCCAGTGGTGGAGCATCCACTTCTCTGGGCAACCCATTTCAGTTCCTCACCACCCTCCAAGTACAGAATTTCTTTCTCACAACTAACCTAATCTATCTTCTTTTAGTTTAAAGCTGTCTTCCCTTGTCCTATCAGTACCTGTCCATGTAAAAACTTACTGTTCCTCTTTTTCATATGCCCCATTTAGGTACTGGAAGGTCTCAATAAAGTCTCCCCAGAGCCTTCTCTTTTCCAAGCTGAGCTACCCCAAATCTCTCATCCTGTTTTCACAGAAGAGGTCCATCTCACTGTCTGCTTAGCCTGCCCACACTTCAACTTCTCTATGAAGACTGGAGACTGAGGTTTTATTTTTAAATGAGGTTAATATGCTATTTTGCTTGTAGCCCACTAGTGACCTTGAACATTTAAAGAGACACAGGTTATTAACTGACACACAGTTAACCCTGTGTTACACATTGTTTGCTATGTAAATCATGTCCTATACTGTAAAGGGCTAAGCATTCTTGTATTTTTGACTGCTATTGTACACCAGACAGCCACAAGCCAGAAAGTGAATCATGGTACAGAGGGATGCCCACTGCAAGTAATCTATTACTGCATGTGCTTTTCAATAAAACAGATACATTTTTTGTACTTTTAACTTCTAGGAGAAAAACTAACACTGGAATTAATATTAGTAGTTAAGCAAAGACAAGAAAATATTCTAATATTGTTCGCTCCTCATATTAGTTGTATTATTGAATGAAATTCTCAAATGAAGTCATAATGCCTCATTAAAGAACAATAAAAGAGTTAAGGGAAAAATTCTCTCTTTCTCTGTCATGTTGCTCTACCTTTCCCTTTTTAAAGTGAATCGACTTGTCTAATGACCTAAAATGATTCAATAACCCAACATTTTCTTTCACCAAAATGTCTCTTTTCTCTATACTCTATAAATAGATCTTGAAAAATATACCAATTATCCTAAGACCTGCTACTGCTCTTCTCAGCTCCTCTGGGATTGCATTTGATGTCTTACATATAATGAAAAAGGAAAGAAATTCTATCAGGAAAGAAGTTTATTGGGGACTACTCCTGCATCTCCAGTTTCTATGGGCTAGGAGATGCTACTGTCTCTACTGCTACAAATTGAATTGCAGAAGGTAAATGTGACAGCACTCTAAAGAAAAAAAAAAACTAAAGTAGGACTAACTGGAGAAAGTATATCTGCAATACAAGCAGTGTACCATAGGTCACCTAAGCCTCTCCTTTTGCCTTTTATAAGAACCTTAAGTCCTTTGGGATCCCTTTTCATTTTGCTTAGATTATTTACTGAGGGTGTTATTTTTGGTAGCAGTGTATTTGCTGACAGTCAACTTCAGACAAACAGCATTAGACCTAATATGTACAAATTTTTAGAGATAAAAGTGACAAGTGCCAAGTACACTTTTCTTAACTCTTCCTTTAGCTCAACTGAAGTCCTTCCCTCTGTCAATTCTTTGCCCCTACTCACATTTGCATGGAAACTTTTCAATTATTTTGGCATCATTCCACATTTGGAGAAAAAAGACAGAGCAAAGGAAGGTTAATGTTACCAAAAAAGTTGGATTTGGTGTCCCGAGAAAGAAGAGAATATTAGGTTTCTGCTTTATCTCACCTCCTATTCAAATTATGGAAGTTCTAAAATGGAAGTGTTTATTAGATTAAAACTTAAGCTCCCTAACTCTATGTGTACATTGCAGAATTACCTAGAATACTATTCAACTCATTTTAAGCAGAAATTTATAACAAAAGCTTACTTTAACCAACCAATCTGTCTAGATTTTAATATGTACTCTATTGGAAGTGAGTGTGGAAGGAGGGAGAGTCAGCTCCCTTAAGGCTCTCTTTTAAAGCAGAAGGGGATAATAATTAAAGTAGCATGACACAAGCAGTAAGACCCAGACACAAATCTGACCTATACTAAAAGTAGTAATGAAATTAATGAGGGGCTACTGGAACAGGGGAATGTTCATTTCAGTAGGATTATGTGATCAAGTACCTTGTGAAAGGGGCTGACAAGGGAAAGGAAGATGCCATTAACAAAATATACAGGGACAAAAAAGTGCCAAGTAAAATAACAGAAGCACAGTCAAGAAGTAAACCTGGCCAAAACACTGACTGATGGGTTACTAAGGAACTGCAGCAAAGAGGGGCTTTGCAGCTGGCAGGGATGAAAACCTGAGGATCCAGGAGTTAGGGACTGTGCAAACTAGTGGAGAACTGTGCCAGATAAGTGGGAAGGAATGAAGGGAAGGTAGGCAAAAACATTCTAAAATGAGCTAGTCACATGTAAAATGGGACAGTAATGAACTAAGACCTGCGTGTGATCACTGTAGACCATCCTATCTTCTTAAATTGTTTTAACTGCATCTCTGCATAATCTCACTTGTCCTGTGTCCGTTCATGCTGCAAGGGCTGACTAACAGCTTCCTGTCAGACTATGTGAATGAATAGCTCAGCATCAGCAGCTGGAGCAGGACTATAGTACAGAGTGCATGTGTTGGTGCTGGCTGCTGGAGGGGGCTGAGTGTCTGAGATCTCCAAGCAGTTTGTGTCTATATCCTCTGCCTGTATCATTTGATTGCAAACCATATACAGGATAGCCGTTAAGACTATGCCACTTGTGAAATGTTCTATTCATTCTCCCCAGTATGTCAGAACCTCAGTGTTTAGTTACTATTGGAACAGTTCATGCTAATTTTCCAGATAAATGTGAATTATTGGGTGTTCCCTTGCTTACAATCATATTTAGAATTCTCTAAGCATGCCAGTCTTTGTATGTAGAACACCATCTGATTGTATTTGAGATGAGAGAAGCTGTCCTACAAATTTATTTTAGTGATATTTTAATATAACATGGGAAGAAATTTCAGGCAGATTGAGTGAGGAAAGACATAACCTTTTATATTATGCTTCACCTTTATGAACTAAAAGTCCAGGCAAATATAATTACCTTCATGGATGACTGTAGTGAGTTTTCTTTGTATTAAAGACTTTCAGTATGCACTGGTGCCAAATCAAACTGCTATGTTTGCCAACCATAATTCACACTTGACTTCTTAATTTCTGGTAGCTACAAAAATAGCTGATTTTTGGTCTGTAAAAGGAATAGGACTTCTTCTTGCCTCAGCAATATGGTTCAAAAATAATGTGGAAATACTAAATGTATGTTTTATGTGAAATTAATTTCTACAAGATTCATTAAGATAACAGATGTTTCATGGGACCAAATTTTAAACCTAAGACTGTAACCTGAAACCAAGAAAACTTATTTTTAAAATTTAACTTATACTTCACTCCAAATTCTTAGAATAGATATATCATAAACAATATAATTATTTAGGCTTATGGGAAAAAAATGTCCATCTTAATGCTTCTATTTGGATTTGCAAAGTAGATAAGAAAATGGGAAGTATTACCTCATCCTCACGTAAGACGTGTATCTAAGACAATGTTGTTCTTTCTCCCTGAGCCTCTGTTAATCTGCAGTTATTCCCAAATCCATAGTACAGAATGTATTTACTTGGGTTTTGCCAGGAGTGAAAAATACCGGATCCTGCTGAGCCCAATCCTAACTTCACTTAACCCATGAGTGGAGTGCTTGTCTTAGGTTCTTATCTCAAATGTAAATCCTGGTAGTGCTTTTAACCTCAAAATTAGATGGTGATAACAGAGATTATCTATATCAGTTCTTATGCTATCCTTTAGAGGACCAAAAATTTTAATTTTCAAATAAAGTTTTACTTGTAGGAGGTCTGGCTGAAGCCAGTGAATGAGTTCCTTTTAATTTGTTCAGTTTTTTTTGCAGATGGAAACTGCTGTCTTTAACCTTTGCAACAACAGAGATAATTTTCACTTTGAGAATTTTAAATTTATTATTGAAAATATTCTATGAGTACACTTTTTCCTAATGCAGTAAGTTTTCTAGAAGAAGATTGTATTATAAACTGAATTGGGTTGTGAAACCAATCTATTTTTTCCATGTCACCATACGTAGATGTAAAAATGTATACATTTAAAGATTTGAAGTATATCTGATGTGTATCATAGGAATATATACATATTTTACATATATTTTTATATAACCATTGTGAACACTCCTGAATTAGAAATTCTGATAAAAACGCCACACTGTTTTAGGGTATGCTTGTTATTAATCTAGTACATATTTTATTTTAAGACTCACAAAGATATTATTTTCTGCCCATTTTGTGTTATTGCCAAAACTACCTGCAAACAGGAAACAATGATACTCGTTATTTTTCCATACTGTCAACAGCAATGCAATATGTACATGCTGGCTATCACAAATGAACACCATTCTTTATCAAAATGTGTAACTCACTTAAAATAATTTCAGACTAGGTGAAAATGCTGTCTTATCAAATGAAAGAGCCTATTTAATCAGAAAACAAAATGCAATATTTAATCTCATGAGTTATTTTAGATGAGCTTGCATATTTTTATTCTCCTCCAGATTGTAAAACAGTATGCAGTGACTGGAGATGGAATGCAAATGTCTTGTTTCTCCCTTCATATATAAGCTTTTTTAATAGGGAGCTTCATATTTTATGACCCTTTTAGGCTTGCAGGTTTATGCTGAGTCATGGAGTCTTTGCTGTTATTTATGTTCAGCTGGAGATTAAATTTCCTGTTTGTAATGATTAAAAAGTAAACTCTTAAAAAGCATTTGAAATCTTTCAGAGGCAGTTCCATTTGCTAATCTTTAAATTGTTTCCTAGTTTCCAAATAGAATCTGTTCACTTCAAGTCTAAACATAAATTTTAAAAATAAAAGTAACCAAACATTTTTTGAATGTAAATTAAACCCATTTTTATAGATTTATAATGAGCAAATCCATATGTGTCTTAAAGCTCATGTAGAAAAATATGTATCTTCTCAAAATACAAAGCAACGTGGAAGGGTATGTGTCATATCTCCCTTTCTGAATTTAGTATGATAAAAACATAGTGTTAAATATGCTTATTGTAATTAATAGCTATAATTTTTACCATCTTATGTTATTTAAAATAAATCTTCAAAATCAATTCAGTGAATATGGTAAAAAAATCTTATTTTTTATAGTCTTATATAAAGAAAGAATATAAAATATTCTATGTTTTTATAATATTGATAGAGAAAAAAATACTACATTCATGTGTGAAGATGTGCTGACCCCAAAGTAGTCTGCTAGACAGAGAACCTCTGCTGTTTTATGCTAATTCTTATTCCAGCAGAGAAAAAAAAATACTCAAAAAATTAAACCTCCTTTCATCCAAAATGGAATTGTCATTTAAGAGTGCATCTAAAAAAATACCATTGTAAGTAACAGAGAAGAAAACCTACATTTAGGAGTAATTGGTAGTTTAAAAATGCTTGACTGGCCCTGAGAAAATGAGGCTCAAGTTGCTTCAAAGTCAGTTGAGACAACCTGAATGTCTGCCCTATAAAAAAAATAAAGAGGAGCATGCCTTCTCTGAAGGCTTCTGTCCTGAGCCAAATTCCTTATCAGATAATTTGAATCAACCTTACATATATCTACAGTGTTGTGTTACATGGAACAAGAACAGTGCGGCTTCTGACCCAGCAGTGCTGCCACAAGAGCACAAAGGGAAGGAGTTGAGTGTTCTGTTCTGCTGAAGCCATCAGTGTTCAAGCAGGACCTACTGACAAACGCCAAGTACATCCCACATGAGACCCTGTTGCACCCTTAAATTGCACTGTAAAAACAGCCTTAGCTTCTCAGTGCCCCAGTTACAGACACAGCAGCTTTTCGGTACAGGTCTAGTACGGAATAGCTGACTTTACCAGGAACATTCACTGCAAAAGCAAAGTGCATCCATCATTACTTTTAACCTCTGTTAGGACACAGTTTAATCATTGGCTTTTCCACATTCAGATTTAATTTGGAAGCCTGCCATATCAGAGAGCAGAGCTGAATTTAGCTGGAAAAGTTGTTTTTTAACAAAATAAATAATGCAGAAATAACATTTGGGTTAATTGTGAAAGTAAGTGACCAATACTATAAGTAAAATTTCATCAGATAACAGATATGGAGGAGATGCAAAACAAAAAAGGTGATATTAACTAGAGACTACCCAGGTGTCTCAATAGAAATGTTTCTATTCTGATCTGCATTTAGAAATACTAACTTGGTACAATACTTGCATTTTGTGCCTGAAGAGGCCGGTTCATTCACAGTGCTGTGTAAGCAATTATGTGGAACACAGAAGAAGAAAAAAGTCATAACTTTGACAAGACAATTGACAGAGAAGTAATGAAACTTCATCAGAACGTTGCAAAGTTGAAACTTCAAAAGTTGAAAATTTATAACAGATTAAGTATAGATGCACCATAATTTAAGAATGGTTTTGTCAAATAATTTTCTTGCTATGTGAATTTCTTATTTTTAATTTTTGAATTAATATTTCACTCTTGTTTACAGTCAACCAAACCCTTTTTATTTCAAGATATAAAATTTAATATTTTCATTAAAGGACTTAATAAAATAAATAAAATAAAATTTACTTTCATGTGATCAGTGGGTGCAAATATTCAACATTTTGTTTCAGAAAAGAACCCCAAGACTCAAATAGAAGACTGCAAATTTTAGGGGGAAAAAAGACTGTAGAAGGAAAGTGAGATATAATCATTAGAAATAACTTAAACCTCACATAAAAAGGGCAAATTCAATATTCACACAAAGAGCCAAGTAACTTGTTTTAGAGGCAATATGTTCATGAAAGCCTGAAAAATGTACTGTCACTAAGAAAATCAAGATGAGATTTTTTTTCCCAGTTTGAAGATGTCATGCAACTTTGCAGCTACACAGTCACAATTCACTTACTTTATATGCAAGAGATTAAGGAAGTAGCAGAAGTGTTGCAAATCAGCATTCCCAGTAGTATGATAATAATATGCAATCTTTTAGCAATAATTTTGCAAAGAATATGTACAGCATACCAGAAATTCTTGTCTAATGGATGCTTTATATGCATGGATATAAATGTATATGGTTGTGTTTCACCAAAAATTCACTAGTAGAGTTGACTCTCTAGCAATCCTATCCTATAAATAAATGCAATTATGGAACTGTGCTGCTTCTTTTTAAGAGGGTTATTGATATAATTTTCTATAACTTCAAGTATCAATCAAAAAGAAAATTTAACCTCAATTACGCATGAAAACTAATGTTTCAGTTGGTACATGGATCAAAGAGCTGGTCTTTTAAGACTGCTTACATTTCATGAAACAGATGTCAAAAGCATAATGTATCATGTATTTCATAAATGAAGCTCAGAAAGTAACATCTCAAATTACCTTGGAATTTTACTGTGACTAATTTGATATTTTCTCTAAGGATAGAAATGTATTTCACCCTGTAATTTAGGCTCATGATTTAAGCATCTAATCCCTTCTTTGCTTGAATCTGATTGTACTTCTGCAATTTTTCTTTCCCATGAAAAACCAATATAAACCACACCACAGAGAAAGTATTTCCCTAGGACTGCAGTCAGTAGTTATCAAGGTGATTAACAATCATAACTCCTAGTTGTTTGCAGGAATGAATGAAGGCATCATGCTGTGAAAGGCAAACAAGGTATCTCTATGTGTGCCATTAATTACAAGCAAATGGATATGGTATGATTGTCATCTTGTTTGTACAGCTCAGACAACCTTAGACATTCAGTAGAAAGAAAGGTTTGAATGTAAGGCTAGTAGTGAGCATGGAATATAGGCTGCAACAAGGGAAGCTCAGGATGTCAGGCTGAATTTCAGAAAAGTTGGTCTTTCATCTGTTTAGTCACTAGTTTTTGAGACTCCCCAGCATTAAAGCCACTTTGACTACCTCAGCACTATAGTGAACCCTTAGATGGGACATGGCAAGGATACATTCACATCTGTGCCAAAGGATTATTGCTAAAGGAGAAAGAAACGAAAAAAATCCAAACGACACTTACAAGCAGAAGCAAAATAATGATTACTAATGGGATACCATGATGAAAAATTTTCAAAGAGCAGGATTTCAAGAATGACTTTGAACTAGGATGCAGAACAACTATTTTGAGTATGAGTGCTCAATATGAGTTGGGTAAAGGCAAATACAGGAAGAATCATCACAATGAATAGTGATTCTTACTTCAGCAAAATACACTCAAAGATTTCTGAACTACAAAGCAATACATCATCTATTCAATGAGAAACAAAATCCAGACATAATTGTACACAGATGTATCCTCTTCCTCTAATGGAGAAGGTTGTCTAGCAGCTGGTGCTGATGGATGAAGTAGGATAACATTATAATATCCCTAAATGCAGTTTGCCACAACTTCTGCATAGCTTGCCTTAGTAATTGGGCAAAGTATATTGAGCATTGTTGTTGAGGCCAAAGACACATATATCAAACACTATTTTAGGGATTGTGTTTCCTTTTTTTTCCCAGTACATGTGCCCTGTCAACTAGGAAAGGAAAGGAGTCTGAAAACAATTCATTCTTCACAGAAAGGTATGGGACTGATACACAGGTGCGACAAAATATTACAATCAAGATTACTAGGTTTTTCATCAGGTTAATTGTCAATATACTCTATAACATTTCTTATGTCAACGCTTCTGAATAAGGTGACATTCAGATTTTAAATGATTTTCTGAGTTGCTTCAGGATGCCCTTTATGCTTAGGTTCTTATGTGCAATTTCTGTTATCTGTGTATTCCCTGTACTTGTAATATTTGGTACATTATAGAAAATGTTCACCTACTCTGTAGTTCAGTAATTAATTTATGCCAAAAACATTGTTTACTGAACATGAAGTACTGGCCCTTGCTTTTGAAAAAATATTTATTACATAACTACTCAAAAATGTATTATTTTCTTCCTTGTATCTGAGCTTTTGCACTTAATAATCTATTGGTAAATTCTTTTACCCTCGCATTTCTTTAGTCTTCAAAAACATGTACTAACAATATCCTTGCAATGTGCCACAATTTACATTGCCGTTTCCATATGTTTTAAATAGATAATTTGACTCTAATTTATTTTTGGGAGTTTTTCTGCACTGACCCGCTACACCGTGTCCCTGCACTGTTGTTTCTAGGGCTTTCATTTCCGTTTATCTTTGCTATCCTCATCACTGTTGACGTTTGTTTTGTGTGTTAGTCAGACCAGACGGTCTACCATCTTGAAGGATCCACCCTGTATGCCATCTACCTAATTAGAGGCCCTCAATTTCTAAGGCAACAGCTTGCAGTGTCTGAGGGATCTTCTGTTACGGATACCACCACAAATCATTATTCAGAGTGACATTAATTAATTGGTCTCTTCCCAGGATTTACTCTACTTTGGCAAAGACATCACAGCATTTTATTTATATTAGCTCCCCCTCCTCTCTAGTCTATTATCAGCTTGACTTAGGAGCCCTAAACTTTTATTATTCATATGAAAGAGAAATCATTTTTTTGCTTCCTTCTGAACTGTCAATCAATACTTTGTCATGGGCTTGTGGACTTCATCTACTTAGTCGACTGGCTGCTTCCCCAAATCCACTCATCACTGTTCATAACATATCTGGAAAGCTTTGGGATTTCCCCAGTGGAGCATTTACTCATTTTATGGTTGAATTATTTCTGTCTTGGAAGGGAGACAAAGAGCTTGTAACATAAACAAGTTTCCTCTTTCCTTTACAATGGAAGTGATGGTGAATGTCAGCCTAATCGCTAAATCTTTTCAGCACACTTCTTTTCAAGTGTCTATTTTCAAAACTACTCCAGCAATCACAATTTGCTTCTTAATATTAAAAGTGCTATGCAAAAGTGGAATATGTAACTCTGAACTTTAGAACAGTAGCAGAGACCATTCAGTGATTTAATGTAACAGTTTCCGCACAGTGGAAGCACACATTAGCCTTCTCCACATTTAAGTGTCCCTCTTCCTTCTGCCACCTCAAAAAAAAAAAAAAATTCATTAGCAATAAGAAGTGCATCAAGAGGAAAAAAAGAGGGGAAAAAAGTGCCAAAACTTGTTGTAACATATAAATTTATGCCTATTAGGGGAAAGAATGATACTGAAGCATCTCGGTTTGCAATGACCAAACCTAATTTGTTAATTTTATTGCATGCATTTAGAGTTAATGTTAGAATTAATCTGCTCACTAGAAATTATTGGAACATGTTCTCTGATTTTTAAAGCAATCTCTGGAAAACCATGTCTGGTATCATATTCCAGGAGAAAGGTTTCTATGAGAGACACAGGAATATACTATTTCAATAGGAAGTAAAAAAAAATAATATAGGATTTATCGGTGGTTATGTGTGTCTATAACCTGAATTCTACTTCTGATGCATTGCTTATGGTATGGGGTTTTTGATCCTCATCATTGATATTATAGATGCCATTTACAACCACAGTAGCTGTGCATAAAAATATCAGGACATAAATGTTGGCCTTTATACTGAGTGCAATTACTGACTGACTAGGCAATGATGCAAGTGTTTATAAAGTGGATGCCTTTTTCCTGGTGCTAGGAAAATGAAGCTAGACACAGTTAAGAGGGTTGGGGTCTTTACCTCAGTATTTTAATTAGGATCCTGTTTGGTGCATCCAGTTCACTCAGGTGACAGCGTGGCAAAATGCACACCCCCGTCAATCACACACACCAGTTATAGACTTTACACATTAGCATATCTAACAAGGGGCCCAATAATGAGGTTGGGGTGGGCTAACCCCTAGTTTACAGAATCCTCCTGTCAGGAGACCTCGGGTTCCTGAGATAGTAGGAATGTCTGGTCTCTGTGGCTCTGCAGTTCTGGGATGCTTAGTCTCAGGCCAGCAGAACACTTACAAAACACTAAGCACTAAACTAAGTAAAAGGTTGCAAGTATGCATACTGCTAATACTTGTGGATAGAGAGAATGGTGTAAAAAGTATATAAAAGAAAAGACAAAAATCATTTTGGCATGAAAGTAATATTATTTCTTAAATGCAAAAATTATTATTTAATTTGATTTATATTAACCTGGCAATTTAATTTATGCTATATTAGTAGTTAGCAATGACAGTGGAACCAATAGCATTTATTTATATTCACTTTGTTCATACAATTTCAGAGTAAGATAAAATTCGTTGTATACCAGCAATAAGACCTCCCAAAATTTGCTTTTATGTGTTAAATTTTCTAACAAAAAATTTTGCTTAAATATTTTAACATCTATCTATTTTTAATTTATGTTTAAAATGTCAAAGGTTTTATTCTTTTTCTAATTCCATCAACTGGTATAAAGTAACTTTAGTGGCAATTCCCCCCACCCCATCCTTTCTCCAGAATTATTTGTGATGTTGAAAAGTCCATCACTATTAATATAATCAAAACAAAATTAATTATTTTTATTTTAAAAATATAATCAAGCTAATAATAAGTATTGTTTATTATTATTAGCAATACCTTTAACATACACCTATAAAAAAGTGCCTATGTAGTATTTTGGTTGGTAGCATAGGCAGAAAAAAACAGTAATTGTATTTTGATTTAAATAATTTAAATTGGGAAGTAGGAAGTTCAAATTTAAATGTGAATATGAATATATTAAGTTTTTTGAAGGTGTGTTGCATGGTGTAGGTGTCCAGTATATAATAAACCTGACTAATAGGAAACTTTGAGGGCAAAGTTGAACCAAAGTTTCCTTGATGACCTTTAAATTACATGGAGACTATTTAAATGCATGGAGAAACCTCCTCAGGTAACAGAGATTTTCCTCAGTGTCCATGACACTTGATCAGACCTCTGAATGCAGTTCCTTTTTCAAGGCATAAGGATTTTTTTTCACACAAACAGATTTCTCAAAGGGTGAGAAAGGAAGTTCTCCCCTGTTTCCCCTGAGTGGCTCAAGAACCAGGCAACAGGCTCTTCTGGCTGAAAACACCCATCCTTCCCTTCTCCAAGTACATCACATACTGTGAAAAAGAGTAAAAAGAGCAAGACTACTCTAGCAGGTGATTGAATCTTTGGTAGCAAGTCCTGCATATACTTTGGTTGTCATACCTAATGATTAGTTTTTATCCATGCTGTTTGGTTACTTACAATCTTACAATATGTGCCAGGTTTATTTTAGGACAATTTGGTTGCAATTGAAAGGAGGTATGTAGCTGTTTCATTCATTATCTAAGTTTTACACAATATAAAAATATAAAGATATAATTTAAGAAAATAGTGATAATAGGAAAAGAAATAAAAAAAGGGAAAGTGTAAGAGTA
The DNA here is from genome assembly GCA_025920805.1 of Petroica traversi. Taxonomy (NCBI): domain Eukaryota; kingdom Metazoa; phylum Chordata; class Aves; order Passeriformes; family Petroicidae; genus Petroica; species Petroica traversi. The sequence goes on along the minus strand of JAHLSL010013742.1, from coordinate 274,584 downwards.
GGTAGTGGAGAAGAAACCCATGAATCCAGAAACAAGGCTTGATTGTCAAACTTTGGATGTCTCTTGGTCAAAATGATAGTCTTGGTCTTTCGTGGGTGGGGAAAGCACATGCAGCACAATGGGTTAATGTATATTCAGGTTCAGATGGTAACCCCCAGGGACCTCTTCCCTGAGGGGGAGTATTACTGGCTGTTGAAACAATGTGGATTGTGCCCAGGAGTCTGGCGGCCCTTCAGGCAGATATGTAATGGTCTATAATGCCTTCTAAGATACGATTGCTCTTTCTTCCACCAGTGTAGTTGAGCATGCTATGCCTAACTGGAAGGGACAAATACTAGAATTGGACTGGAATAATAAAAGAGGAAGTAAAAACAAGATCGAGAGCAGAAGAGTGAAAAACACAGAATAAGCTATTAGCCAGATGCTAAGATTATCTGATGCCTTAAAAGTAATCTTTACTCTTTTTTTTTCCCCTAGAGTAAGAGAGAAGCTATCAGGAGGATACAGAAAATGATACAAAAAGGGTTTCAAGAGAGCACTAATGCAGCTACAAACAACATTGACAAATGAATATAAGAACAGACTCAATCTGCAGTTCAAAAGTGGCTATCAGTTGAATCATCTAGTGTTATCTTCTCTGTACTCCACACGTATGTTCACACTTAAATACAATTAGCCAAATGCTCACTTTTGAACATTCAAGATTTCCAAGAAACTTGTTTAGCAATTAGACTGTGGAGAGCAGTTAAGTGTTTCATATATTCAGTACTGAAAACTTTCAAAATTCTTGGTTTAGGTCACTGTTGAAACCTTCATTGTTTTCCACAGATATACAGCAAATATGCCAAATGGATAAGAGCAGTCTAACCACTATATACTGTTTATGATTATTGCAGATTTTCTGCCACATAGTAAAGCATTATGATATGGTCAAGACTAGCATTTACAATTTAACTAGATAGGACAAGGAAAAAAGGGTCACTGTTTACTGTAGCATTGCATTATCCCTTGGTATAGCTCTGTAATTTGCAGCCATTTAGTAAGAGCACAAATGAGAGGTTGCTAATCGGACCCTGAGAAGAGAGAGGTTTCTAAGTCTAAATTTAAAGTCTTTTGAAGACTATTTCCTGCTCACAAATAAATAGGGAATTCACACTTCCCAGGCCTTGAGGAGCCATGACTGGGCTTCTCTATGAGCCAACAGTCAAGATAGCTTTGAAATTGCTTTGGAACTACTGTTACAGAGAATTTCTCTGGACAATAGAATGGTTTATATTTACTCAAGGTTACACTCAGCAATACAACTCGGGGTTGATTGTGAACACGATTACACAACTTACAGTGCTATAGCACAGAATATTAATTAGAGTCACCACTACATAACCATATAGCCTTTGTTTACTCTCTAGTTCAAATTTAATTTATGGAAATTATTTTTAAAACCCCGCAAAACAGAGAATAAGTCTTCAAAAAGACTATATTTTTATTGCACTAAGGGTGCTTTAATGGTTTAGTATTAGTATAATTGCATTGACAGAATTAAACAAAGGCCTATATAGACCAACTGAACCACTTCCTACATCTTTTTCAATTGGACAAATGCTTTTATGTCACTTCTACTCTTCCAGAAACCCTCAAACAGTTAATTTTGAGAAGAGTTACAAAGTCTAAAAATAGCTGAGAGTGGGCCTTTTCATATCAAGAATTTCAGTCTAGTATTGAAAGTTCCTTTTTATGTCCAAACACAATTTATATGAACTACCTTTCATGAACATCTTTTTTAATTAAACTCTAATTGCTTTGGTACTTCAAAGTTATATCCCTGACCTAAAATTAATTCATTGTTTATATTCGTTATGCTCATTGGAAGCCCGGGAGGCTTCATGATCTGTTCTCACTGTCTAAACAGAACCACTGAATTATTCACATACGCAGAACTCTTACTAGTGTAGTACCTGATATGTCATTTATTATTACTGAACATATATGACACTACAATAAATAATAAGTTTAATATATAGTGCACAAGGAATAACCTCCTCTTCCTAAAATTACTGTGTTCTCAATAAGACCTCTTTTTAAAAAAAAAAAACATTTCTGTAGGGAAATCCTTTTCATTTATATCAATAGTCCAGACAAACAAGGAAATTGGAAGAAAACAAACCAAAAAAGTATAACAAAACAAGACAAAACAAAACAACTAAATACAAACCTACAAAACAAAAGAAACAAACAAAAAATAAATAAAAACAAACAAGCGCACAAAAAAAACATCCACCAACCAACCAAAAATGGCCAACCAAACAAAAAAAACCCACCACAGTAAGAAAGGCAGTATGTCTGTTAGGGAGCAGTGCATGTAAAGGAGCTTACCTATGCTTCCTTTTCTTCTAAGCACAAAACTAGAAGTTCTCCAGTTCACTGAAGGAAATGGGGTTCAAAAATTCCACCAAAATGTCAGCCAGCAATCCAGAATGATCAAGAATGGAAGCAAATGGCAGAATTCAGTTTACTGCAAAAGCCTAGATGACCAACCTTTTTATTTTAGTTAGAAGAAGAAAATACAGTACCAACAATAGCAAAACAGCATTCAGAATACAAAAGTGCATAGATTCAAATAAAAGAAAGGAATAAAATTTAAGTAGCTAGTCAGCGTATTTACTTACTCTCATGTTTAAGAACAGTTTAGATCCAAACTTCCATAGTGAGGTGTTATCCATAAAAGGGTGTGTCTGAACAACAGTCCACACTAAAATCTTGGGAAATTACAGTTACTATTAAATGGATTCATTTTCTTATTCTTGTAAATTTCAGACATGATGTCATGGTCAGGTCAATGAAAGATGCATAGAATTGACATTTTCTGAAAATGGGATCTGAACTATCCTTATGTTGCTCTGTCAACATAAGACCCTAATATTCATTGTGCAAATACATCTGTACAAATATCAATTCAAAATATTTATTTAGAATATTTTTCACATTGGTTATATTTCCTATTTTTAAAGCTTCATGGTCATACACTAACAAAGACTTTAAAAACCAATGTGAATCATATCCTAACCTTTGTGATTTGAAAACACTGCCTGAGAGAATAATGTCTCAAGTTGTGTGAATATCCTTAGAGCAGTAAAACATCTTGATTTTGTAATATTAAAATTAAGCTCATTAACTCTTAAAAATAACCAAGAAACAAGACCAGTATAGTGTTAATACTCTCTAGAAAATAAAAAGAAAAATGTAACCACATCCATATTCAGAAATATAGTTATTGCAGAAGCAATCTCCAATCTCTGAGTCCTGTGCCCCTCCAGGAATATGTAGGTTTGGCATTCACATATTTGACAAGTACAGTGTTTAAAAATATCAAAGCTGTCTAGGAAGGATGATAGAGGAGCAAGAAGGAAACCAACTTTCCATGCACAACTTTTTGCAGGAGGAAGCTTCTAAAGTTTGAAGAAAAAAAAGATAGCAGGAAGAATTTGAGGACAATATCTCCATTAAAAGAAGACAACATTTTAAGTGCATATTAGCAACAATAACATTGCTAAGGAAAACACCTTATTATATCACATTCTAAACAACCTGTCATTATCAACTAAGGCTTAAGACACATATTTAAAGCCATGATGAACATTTTTTTTACAGAATATTTCACTCAGCATGGTTCCAAGGCAGACACAGATGCTACAAAGAATAGAAAAGAAAAAAGGGAAAAAGTGCAATTTCAAAAGAGGAATCATTCTGTAGTTTTGGGTCATGAACATTGGGGTCACTTGGTGCCCTGATGACTATTTAGCCTCCAAGACCTTACTTCTCCATTGAAGCCTGAGCAGTCTTTGAGCTGCTTGTTATGAAGAAACAGGGTGTCCAAGTCTAATTGACAAATAATTTAGCTTAAACATCTGAAATACTGGCTAGTTTGCGTAAGGATGTATCTCACATATTTCTTAAATTGTAAGGTTTTTCGCAAAACTTTTTTTTGCCAATAGGCTTTCAAAGTGCTTCTAACACACCCAATCTAATTGTATATTAGAAAGTGAACTTTCAAGCTTAGTCTGGAAGTGTATACCAAAGATCTGGTCTAAACTCTCTTGTTGTGAGCAAGATTGGGCTGTATCATAAAATTAGTTTTTGGGAAATAACTGTAAATCAGTAGTAGTGATGTCTACATCTCCACACAGAGAGCTCAAGTCCAGATAAATATATCCATGGATGAGCTACCCTCCTACTCAAGTTTTTATGAGATGTTGCCCATCTCTAAAACAGTATAAAAGCAGATGAAGGACTCTTCTAATTGTGTGCAAGCACACCCATGTCAACTCTATAGCTGAATATAATTAAAACGGAAGGGACAATCCTCCATCCTAACATCTGAGATTATAAAAAACACTCACTACTGCTGGAATAAGGCCTTTAATCTCAGTCTACAAAATAGCATCAATTTTTTACTCCAACTAAGAATAACAAAATTAAGAAAATAAAGAGACATATGAGGAAGTGAGATGACTTACATATGAGCAGAACCTTTGAAGTCTTTTTTCTCCACTTTGGGATGTATTTGAAAAAGTTGTAATAAATTACAACCTAACTTAAATTATCCTGTTTAATTCTTTGGAACACCTATAAATTATATTTTTCTAAGACTTAAGACAATAGATAAGACAAACTCATTTTTACTTACATTACTGAAGGCAAGCTAAAAAATATATGTGTATTTAGTTTAGCTCACAAACTATTCTGGAAGTATGAATGAAACTCAGGTTGTAATCTAGTTATTTCTAAATAAATGGCAGGAATAGGAAATATTTATTTATTATTAATTACACATGGTCTTGAAATCCTTGATAATAAAAAAACTGTTAAATGAAAATTGTTCTACTATGTATATCACTTATGTAAAGAGCACTCATGTTTAAGAGTGAATGATGAATTCTTCCTGGATTTGGGTTTTGGGGGTTTTTTGACTAAAGTTTCATTTCCTTCTTTTTCTGAAATAACTTTTATGAGAAGCTCTCGTGATCAAGATGGGCTGGTTGTTCAAAGACAAGCAATATACTTTGCCAGAAAAATTAAAAATTTGTGATGAGCAATACTCAAGTTATAGAGAGATATAGAAAGAAAAGATATGAATATTCCATATCTCTGAAAAAGCCTCTGAGAACTTTTTTTATCATCAGTCTTCTCTCTGAAGGACTCTGTTTCAAGGAAAATAAATCTCCCAGCCATCTCATTGCAGAACAGAAATTTTCAAAGCTTCCAAATTTACATGGAAAACCAGAGCCCTTGTTTCCCAGCCAAACTTATTAAGAAGAAAACTGATGAAAGAGAAAGTAGTAGATCTGAAGCATTCTGACAACCCTATATGTAATATTTTAGCATTGAACTGCACTGTGATAGAACAGTCAGCAAAGAACCTTACTATTATTCTTTTGTTATAAATTGAGTTTAAGCACTAACCTGTATTCCGTAAAACTTCATATCAGCAGATATTTCAAAGTGTTCTTTCTATCTATTTATCTATCTATCTATCTATCTATCTGTCTATCTATCTGTCTATCTATCTAATGTTTTATTCTTTGGAAAGAGAGTTTTTAAGAAAGCAGCCTACATTTATGAATGCTTAGTAATTATTTCAAAGCTGGTAGTTAACAAACTGTAACTTGATATAAAAGTTTGGGCTCAAGTGTGTACTTGTGGTCTTGAAGAGCAATTAAACACAATTTCTTATCTGTAAGGAACGAGGCCCAAGTATAGGATGAAATCAGCTTAGATTTCATCAGATTGAATTACAAAATAGAAGAGAGATGAGCTGAGGGAAAAAGAGCACTTTTGTAAAGCCCAGTTTCTCTGTGTTTACTTTACAAACTGACTGCCTTGAAGGGGCTCTTGATAGGTCTCAAAGCTGCACAAATAAAAGATGTTAAGCTTTCAAAGCAACAGAATCTAATTGAAGGAAAGACTTGAAACCTATAATATGAACTATTGCAGCAAGAAATGATCCATTCATGGCTGACCTAAGTGGCAGAATAAAAGTTTATTTAAATTCAGTTCTGTTATTTTTAGAATGAGCCCTTCACCAATGTGCATAAGCCTTAAAGGCAGTATTAAGGAAAAGCCACCTAGTGCTTCAGAGATATCCTTTTCATAGTCTTTACAAGTAGGACAACAAAGCAAATGCACAGAAGGAGACTAACTTATTTAAGTTTTTCAAAGAGCTGTTTTTTCAAAGAAACAATTTGTGTTTCTCCCATCTCCCACTGAAACAAACAACAAGAACAGTTTACAATCTCAGTAAATAATATTTATTCCCTGTAGGTACATTGGAAACTTCAAAAGAGCATGGGAAAATGCGTGGCGTAATCACAGTTTGAAGGGATTTTAGAAGATGCAGAAGACACAGCATGCTACCTATCATCAGTCAACATCCAGCTACATTTTCAGAAGTAAGCATTTGCACCAAAGTGAAGATGAGTAGTATCCTAGAATATCCAAAAGACCTTTTTTCTTTGATTATTTAATTTGTAGATTAAATTAAAAATTATCTGTGCACCATTGTTTGACACTATTAATTCGAAAAAGTGCTGAAAAGACACCAAAATTCTTTTTTTTAACTTCTAGAATTGTAAAACTTAGATACAAGCAGATAGCTGCTTACATCTAATTGTACAGACGTGTAGTATCCTGTACTCTCAGTGTAAAGGCAAAAATCTCACTATTATAAGCTATTCTAAACTTCAAAACCGAATAACTGAATTTTCGTATTATAATCAAAATGTAACTTCAAATATTAAATCAATCAAGTTACAAGTACTCGCTCTGAATCAAACTCACAAAATAGTGCAGTTTCCAAAAGGGCAAATCCTTTGAAGGTTGATATAGTTAATTTTAGGTCTTTAACTTACGTGTCCTGGGATCATGAGAGACACTATCCCACGTAGTTTTAAGGGATTGTCATTAAAGCAAGTAAATCAAACCTTGTGAAAGTTTAAGAAGCAAAGGAAATTAGCTGATTATCAGACTTCACAGTGAAGGTTTTCCCAAGGTTTCTGTAAGTAAAACAATTCCTTACAACCTCCTTTTTCAGTTCAGACCTAAGAACACAAATCACAAGGGAAGTCTGCCACTTTCATTTGCTCCGATAATTCATTTTTTCTGGCAAAATTAGATGGAGACTCTACTTAAAAGTGTAAACCTTAATGTTTATGCCTTGAATTCTACATATTAATGGAAAACTCAGTTTTAGGTGTAGAGGATGAAAATATAGAATATTTTCAAAGTATGAGCTCTTCAGCCTGAGTGACCTTTGCACCCATTTGTCACAGTAGTGGAGTCGAAATGCCTGGATGCAGGTGACAACACTCTTGCAAGCCTCCAGGAGGGTAATCAGCTTAAATGGACCTAGCTGTAATATCTTTTCTAGTAACACCATGTCTGCATGTAAAAGACTGAAGCACTAATTTCATTTAAGGAAAATCTTACAAAGTTACCCATAAATTTCTCTAAAGTGTTTTGTCTTATGTGAAGACTCCAAAGATCCTTGATGGTCATAATCTTTTCTGCTATGGTCATTTTTTAAAGCAAATTTTCACAATTTTTCCTTGGCATTCCCCTAAAATATTCTTCTATATCTTAGTGAGTTGGGTAGATTTATTTTGTGTGAGAGGTGATTTACATTTTCATTACCATTTGTCTTAAATGATTACAAACACATCATATGGCTGAAAACTTTGTTTCTCTACAATGGAGAAAAGATGCACATAAATACTCTTATGGCGTGTATGTGCAGAATTGGATGTGGACTTGCAACAGGTTTTTCAAAATTACTTATGTCCACAATGGTCAATGCAGGTTAATGAAGTAATGAGTTTCTCAAAAAAAAAGCTTATTTTCTACAGAAATTGGCATGTTATTGATGTATATAAATACCTGATAAAGTATATACTGTAAAAAAATATGCACAGATAACAATGCAGAGATGCAATTTAGGCTGTTCTCATTGTCCTCTATCTCTTCTCTTAGATGTACTGATGTCCTAAACATCAGAGTGTCTTGTTTTGAAAGTCAGGTGCCTGCCAAGGAAGACGGGAACAGCCCTTGGAATGGAGAATATGACACCCTTCCCTCCAAATTGTTGTAACTTTGAAATTAAGTGGTATGGGAAAAGGAATAACAGCTCTTTACTGGTATCCATCAGGCAGGGGTGCAGGGCTACCCGCTAGATCTCTCCCCTGAGCTGTGGCTGCTTCTTTTGTCTCTCTTAAGTACCCGGTCATTATTGTCTCCTAGTAATGCATATGGGGAAAAAATTCCCTGACAGAAACATATATATATGTTTCACAGGGCTTTCCACTTAGGGATTTCATGGCAATTCTGAAGAATAATCTGTCTGGAAGAAAGCTTCATTTGATATATCAGTCATAACTACATAACTACTAAAGAATGGACTAAGCATGTATGATTAACAATGACATGCAAATTTATGATGTGTGTGACTTAGCTTTCAAGACTAACAATTGAATTTTATTTTTTTTAAACAACAGTCCAAAGGAAATAAGAACTTAAATACTTGCCTTTCTCATATGTATGAGTGACTATATATATACACACATATATAGACAGATGTTAATTTTGTGACAATGTCTTCTTTTCTTCTTTCCTCTTTCTTTCTGTTGACTGTTTTTTTTATATGAAATACATATTATGATAGTTATTAGGAGAAATACAGTAAGAAACGTTGCTACCTGCCAAGAGTCTATCTATTACATGCCGTGAATAGGCAGGATCACTCTGCTGATGTAATCAAATATCACTAGGAAATATTTATGTGCCAATTCTGTTGTACTCAGTTGTGTCTATCAAAGATTCACACACAAAAGGAATCTATTGTCTCAGTTGCTCTTGAGAGATCACAAATATTTAGAAAAGAAAATTCTTCATTACTTTACTTTTCTTTTTTCCTACATTTTCCAAAGGACATGCTATTAAAAGCTTAACTCTAATTTCACTGAAGAGAGGTCTGAATTGAAATGTAGTAGGCTGAATCCTAAACCAGATTTTCTTTATGGTTCTAAGACCTGTTCTTTCTGTAGCTAGGGAAAAATCATTCCATCAACTGTAAACATTGACACTGTTTTTATAAAAGATCTAGTCTAACAGTTGGAATCTTCTGACCATTTAACAAGGCACCATTCCATTGGTGCCCAGGAGGTGGACATTAACTTGTGAAAATTCCTCTCCTTTAACACTAGCCCAGTTTAATTTTTGTGTTTATGTTGTGCTGCTTCTAACTGAGTAAAAAGGTACAGATTCTTCACCATATATGCTTGTCTGATCATGTACCACACACATTATTACTCTGTATGTGCCAAATGACATATTCGGTGATCATCAGTTAGTCTTTTCCATTTTTGATATGTGAAACTTAATCCCACCAAGCTTTTTGAACAATACTCTGCTGTGTATAAAATGTAGTCAATATTTGCAGCTTTCTTTGTTTTAAAGCTCTTTCATTATGTTGCATAGTATGCGTTTACACACATATAAAAATGTATACAGTCATCAACATGTATGTAAAATAAACAATAAGTATGTAATATTTTTGCTCCTATGCTATGTTTCTGTATGCCTAACCATGTCTATATCACTAATACAAATACTGTCCTGTAGTCAGGGAGTACAGTGTAATTAGAAATCAATGCATAATAAATTGCCTTTTAGCTGAATAAGAGCTTCATAAAGCATCACATCTATATTAAAAAAAAAAAATTCACAAAATGTGAAGTTATAAAACAAGAATATACCCAAAGAAAATCCCAGAAGAAACAATCTCTTAAAGAAGAATTTATGGTAGCTGTGGCAGGTAGAATGCTCCATAATTGCTACCTAAGTTTCCAATTCAGATGAAGGTTTCAGTTTGTAGCTGTTGAACAATAACAGAGAATGATAAATGTTGTTGGATTTTTTTCTCATCTAGAGACTGAACTGAAATGTTCTGTAATCACTAGGTTAAAGATCCTCAGTTATTGCAAACAGCAAAGCTACACTGACAAAAGAATTGCACCATATTATTAGCAAAAGATGTAGGTCATATTGAATCACAAAATGAATAACAATTGCAAATTTATACTATGTAGATTTATATAACCATGATTATACACAGATTCAGATTCTTATGAAGGCTCTTGACACACAAAGATTATGAAAAAAGACTATCTGACAGCACGGTGGAGACATATATTCTGATGAGTTTCTAACTAGTCTGTAAACAAGAAATTTATGTGGAGTTAACAAGTAATGTTGTTCTTAGTTGAACAAATCTTTAATCTCGTTCCTGGCATGACCTAATTTGGCATTTTGATAAGACAGAAAAAAATGCTTGCATTTCCCTTCATAGTCAAAACCAGTAAAACAGATGGTTATTAATGGTGTTTTTATCTCTAGCCTGGTATTTTTGTCTAGTAAACGTAATGATGGAATAAAAAATTCATTTTAAGAACCTATAATTCTTATACATCACTTTAAAATACATGAACAGATGCACTGGAACTGAAATGCTTGCACCCTCTATGGAGGCATTTTCTCTGAAATGTCTTCAAATACAGGTGGTCAAGATATTGGAGTACACAAGATGAAGAGAATTGTGCATATCCATAGCTAGGTTTCTCCGTAAAGAACTGATCTTGTGACAGTATTTTTAATTACTTAGAACAAATAATCTCTTTTATATAGGATAGTTAATAGTAGGGCAGAAATTCAATCCTTAAAATAGAAAACATCTTCCTCTAAATATTTTCAAATCAGTATTTGTGTTAGCGGTTGGTTTGACTCCTAATACTAATTGTTGTAGACTTTCTTGGAGCCATTACATCAGTCATCTGAAAAGATACACAAGATATTCACTGTAGCAGTAACACATAATTAGGTGCAGAAAAAAATTATGATGGTAGCAGATGGAAAATTAAATCAGTCCCTTATTTTCATATTTAATAAATAAAATTATAAACTGATATTAAAAAATTTGTTTCTCAGGAGGTTGAATCTAGTCTGTGTTTGGTCCAACATGTACAAGAGTTGACTTAAGATCATCGCCCCCTAAATCTCACTTTGGATCTTCCACAATTTTAGTGGGGGCATATTCTTTCAGAAAAAAATTAAAGAAAATTAATGATTCACTGATATGGCTGTGATGTGTCTCAAAAAAAGCCACTAAAATTTAATTTCTCTGCAAAGAGAGTGTCAAGTGCAAACTTCAAGACAGATAGAACACAGATATCTTCACAAATTAGTAGACAGCATGTTCACAAACTTTTCTCAAGGTATAGCTGAGAATGAGACACATCAAATAATATTTTTTTCCTACAGAGTTTTTATTTTCCAACAGTTATATGCCATGCATTTGTTTAAATAATTGTCAGTTTATGTGCTGGTACAACACACATATACTATACCTCTGTATAGTAGACAGAAAGATTTTTTTCATCATTTTTACACAGAATGATGTAGAGAATCTTTCTTCTTCTGTAGTTACTAAGAATTGAGTCAAACAAAACAAACAAGACAAACAAGACAAACAAGACAGCTGACCTGATAAGTCAGATACACATTTCTCGTTATAAAAGAATATCATGGAGATGTCTAAGTTATCTCTTAATAAAGCTGAGGGTCAGTAATCTCTGGGTACATGCTACACACTCTCCTACTTTTTCCTGCTGTATGATGCTAATAAGAGGGAACTGCTCCAGGAATTTTACGTCATCTAAAGGACTAAAAAATGCTAAGGAAAGAAAAGAAAAAAAAAAAAAAGAAAAAAAGAATAAAGTGTGTTTCATACACAACCTGAAAGGGATGAAAATCCTCCATGATTCTCTTACTCTGACCTACATGGGCTGGACCACGTTCTAGACCAGGTACATGTATGAAGTGAGGGAAGCCTGTTACAAAAGAATAAATTATAAAATGAAAGAGCATTTGGACGCAGCAAAGATTGATTTCATTCAAGCTTCATAATTCTCATTTCATACATTTCATAACTCAGCTACAAAGAGAGATTAAGGGCAAGTAAGCACAAGGGAATGATATAGAGATCCTCCCAATCTGCCTGTATAACTCTACAGTGTCTATGACAGCTGCTAAAGGGTATGTGCAGAAGCATGCTAAGCAACCACTGCACAGCAGCTCACTCCAAAATTCTACCTCTCAGAAAATATGAGTTTCCAATTCAGATAGAGGCTTCACTTTGCATCTGTTTAACACTAACACAGAACATGGCAGGACTAAAAAGATCAGACCATAAGTCAACTATCATTCTGTCCATCAGGCAATTAATTTGAAATAAATTAGCAAAGTCAAAAATAAATTGCATGATATTCTATTAGTGAGAAGAATTTTTTAACGCTCCTTTAGGAATCTTCTACCAAATTCTTCATGCTTAAGTGAGTAGTCTTCCTAAAGAATCATAATTCCCAGAAAAGGTTAACAGCCAAAATTCAATAGAAAAGGGAAAATATCTATTGAAGCGATCACAATCTGTGATCATAAAGTTCTGTACCAAGTTACAATCTAGCATATCGATCAAAACCTATTTTGACAATTTGCTTAGAACAGCAAACGTTAAATTTTATTGCTGAAAGCCCCCTATAAAGAACGAGGAATGGAAGGACAGAGCAGGTGTATGCATAATAAAATAACAGTGAAAGGCATCTGGCAGCAATCCACACCAGTAAATGATAGCTTGTAAAGTCAGTTATTTTTACATGAGTATGCAAAAAATAATATTTCCTCGGAAAAGGAAATAATTCCCCCCCCTACCCCCAGTCTATTGTGATGTCTTAACACTAAGGAAATCACAAGGAAATTTGTTATACTTTCCACACAGTCCTATAGTGGAGAGATTTCCAGTACACTCTCTTTTAACAGTACTATCTAACGGTTGCAATGCTTCACACATAAGATGCTTAGATCTTAAGATACCTAGATTTCAAAATAGCTTATAAAGATGCGGGAATATTCCTCTGGACATAGCTCATGTGTTTAAAAAAATGTGGATTCTTTGATCTCAGCAAAAAGGGTTTATTGCTTCATTCAAAAGACTTCCTTTTTTCTCCATACTTTCTCTGCCTAAAGAAAAAAAAATTCATACTTTGAGGTGGCTATCATGAGCCTTTATTTTCATGGTTAACCTAGAAAATTAATCTTTTTATGAGAGAAGGGACCCAAAGCAGCAATTTTTTTCAAAACAAGTGCTGAATTAGGGGAAAAGTTCTGTTTATTATTTTTTTAATCAGGCGGACTGGTGCATAAAAAAATGTTTCTGACGGAACGGCCAGCTTCATGGTTCCATTGTTTGAAAGTTACATCTTAACATGGACATAACATAAGGATCCTAAAATGTTGCTATTCTCACACACGTTCTGTTATGATCTGGTTGAAACAGAGAAGAGTAGAGGAGACTAAGTCTCTGCGAAAAAAGCAGATCAAAACCAATAACATTTGAAATACACCCAAAAAACATGATTAAAACCAAATGAGGCTAGATCTTGGTGCCAAGAGAGAGTGGCAGGGCCTAGGTAGAAGCATGTCACATTTCCAGGGGTCCCAATGACTTCTTGTTGCTCCCCTCCAGCTGATCTTCTTGGTGATGAGGGTCTCCCGCCACCATGCCATGCCAAAAAGTATAGAATCCAGTGGATGAATACACATTTTGGGCAGGTGGGAACACCGAGGTGCCTCCCTTGCAGGGCCCAGTTTGATACTGTCTGTTGCAGCACTGAGGGTCTGTTGCCCGATGCTGCTCAGTGCAGGCTCTGGGGACCCTTTGGGGGAACCTTGGGCAGCCCATGCCACCCCTGAGTCCTTGATGTGGGTGCAGCTTCTCCCAGGGTGAAGGGGCCCCTCAGCTGAGCTGCTCTGCACAGCAGAGGATGGGAGGTCACTGCCCTAACCAGGGGCTTTTCCCCACACACCCAAAGCCTCTCTGTCCCCACCTTTGGTGTGAGGGTCTGTGGGGCCTGGCAGCTGACAGCCCTGGGGCTGCACTCTCTTCTCCAAAGGTGTCAGGCTTGTGCTCTGTGAATTTATTCTTCTCCCCCAACCCTGAGTTCTTACTTTATCTTATCTTCATCAATGAAGAGTGAAACGCCTCAGTCAGGGCCATTCAGGGTGTGGAGGTCTCTGCAGCCTTTATAATACGGTTTTGCTATAATAGACAAAAGTCCTTCATGAAAATGTTTACATCATAGACTAAAGTACTAGACTCTGACACCTTCTCAGGCATAAAGGGACGATTAATGAAATACAACATGTGGAAGAATAGTTAGAAACATTTCTAAATTCATGATAGTGTACACTTTAAATCTTATATGACGTAAAAATTCCTTGACATAGTAGATTTTCTCCTTGGGGACTTAAGTATTGTCATATCAAAGAAGAGCTGGTGAAGCAAATGTTTTCACAAAGTGAAAATAACTGCTACAAAACAAAAGGAGTTGATATTTCATTATTTACTATTATGTGGCAAAATGGTTAAATTTACATCAGATTCCTACAAAAAGACTTTTTGTATCTGGAAGAAAGGTATCTCAAGAGTGTTACATCATTCATCATGTAAACAATAAACTGTCTCTGTAATCATATTTCTGTCAGTTTTTATGAGGTGACCTAAGGATTTTTGTGTTTTCTGTATTTATATAATATCTTTCAGCATTGTCTTCTTCCCAAAAGTATGAATGAAAGGCACTATATCTATGTGGTTCTATTCAGATTCAGCATGATAAAAATTTAACTTGCCTTTGTACTTGTGTTTGCACACAGCCAGAGTTCATGCTTCTTCAGCCAATGGGAACATACTTAAATTTCTGTGAAATATTATTATGTTTTCTGGGCTTCACCACTATTAGTATTAAAAAAACTCAAAAAAACAATCAACAAAAGAAACAAAAACCCAAACAAACAACAAATAAATAATTGGAGAAGTTTTATTTCCTCACAGGGATATTAGAGACATCTTGAAGACGCAGAACTTACAAATGGTATCAAAAAAGTTGTTATGTAGCTCTGCCAGCCCTAAAGAGGTCAGGTATTTGCAATGAATTATTGTAGTAGGTTCCTTCTAACTATTCTATTCTATTCTATTCTATTCTATTCTATTCTATTCTATTCTATT